>JADRCH010000341.1:1009188-1077130 GCA_019843965.1 Rhynchomys soricoides | reverse complement strand
ACACATAGGTATATGTACTGGCCAAGGGGCTGCTGGGCAGCGGGCAGGGCTTGGCCTTCAAGAAGGTCTTGGGCCTCAGGAGGTGGATAGTTTACGCCTAGCCATGAACAAAGCAGGGTGGGGCTATGTTCAAACTTTTCTGAGGTGGGTTCTGGAGGGAGGGGTTAAGACCCCCACTTGGTGCAAGTTTTCATCGGCTTGCCTGACAGGCTGTCTCAGATGTGCTGGAGACAAGGCTCAGGGTGATTTTTTCCACCCCTCCCCCCACCCCATGTTGACACAGGCCTCTCCCAAGGCTGGGCCTCAAGCCCCTCTTGGCCCCTTGCTTGGCAGACTGCCCCTTGCTCATTCATTGGAGCCTGGAGGCCCCTCACATTGCCAGGACCCAGACGATGGAATGTGGGAGGCCCCTCAGTCCCTCCTGCCTTACAGAGTCTTGCCAGGAAGCCCTCTTGCTGCACACATACCCTCGGGGCCTGGGCTGTCCCTGTGATCCACCCTTAAAGGCGTGCACACGCTAGGTGTGTCTACCAGGTGTATCTGTATTCCTGTGTGTGCTCCCAGTGTGAACTTTGGGTGCTGCATATATGTGTAATTTTTCCAGAGATTCTATATGTTGTTGAGGAAACAGCAAGATACTTCTGTACCAGAAGGGGTGGGTGGGCTGTCTTTGCTCCTCCATCCCTGAGGCCCAACCTGAGGTAGCGATCAGCAATTGAAGGAGAGGAACTTTAAAAGTAGTTATGGTGTAGGGCTAACTGGTCTAGCCTGATGAACTCCTTATAGAGCCTCACCTTCAGAGCAGAACATCAGCTGTGGCAGGTCTTGGGTCTCTGTTCTCTGAGAGGAATTAGGGCTAGGAGAGGGGAATGGAGCTGAGTGCGGTGGCTTATGCTGTAATCCTGGCACTCAGGAGGCTGAGGCATGATTACCTAGAGTTCAAGACCAGCTTAAACTACCTAGTGAGTTCCAGGTCAGTCAGAATTACACAGGAAGAAAGCAAAAAAGTCAGGGGTGGTGGCTAAAACCTGTAAATTCAGCACTCGAGAGGCAGAGGCAAGAGGATTGTCATAGTTTGAGACTTGTGGTCTACATGGGGTTTTCCAGGACCACACAGCCAAGACCCCATGTCAAACAAACAACTTTAAAACTTTAAAAATGTTTACGTTTCATTATTTTGTGTATAAAGAAGGGTGTTTGTTTATTTCATGTATGTGTATCTATGGTGCTCTTAGAGACAGGAAGAGGAGGGAGGGCATCAGATCCCTGGAACTGCAGTTACAGATGGTTGTGAGGTGCCATATAGGTGCTAGGAATTGAACTCTGGTCTTTTGGAAGAGCAGTTGGTGCTTCTAATCAATGAGCCATCTCTCCAGCCCCTGAAATAAATATGTGTTTGTTTGTTTGTTTGTTTTCTTCTTTTCAAGACAGGGTTTCTCTGTGTAGCCCTGGCTGTCCTGGAACTTGCTCTGTAGACCAGGCTGGCCTCAAAGTCACAGAGATCCACCTGTGCTAGGAGATTAAAGATGTTCTCCACCACACACCGCAAATAAATTTTTTAAAATGAGGATGGGAGGCACCTTCCCGGGACAGGATTGAGGTCAAGGGTGTATGGTCTGTCTGGGAAGGGCTGAGGAGTGTTTCATGGAGGAAGGGGGATGTGTGCAGATAGATGCTTCCCTGACTTCCATAGAATGCCAACTGATGAAGACAGAGCGGCCAAGGCCCAACACCTTCATCATCCGCTGCCTGCAGTGGACCACAGTCATTGAGCGCACCTTCCATGTGGAAACGCCCGAGGAGCGGTGAGTGGGCAGGGTGTCAGGAGCAGTGGCCTATGCCTCCTGCTCAGGGCCATGCTTACTTGAGAGTCTGAGGTGTCTGCTGAGTCCATTCTGGAGAACTAGACTGGAGCACTTGTGGGGTGAGTGGGGCATGATGGGAGAAACATCAGTCAGTGTCCCAGGTACCTTGAGGTTCCTGATACTCTTGAGTGTATGGAGACCCAGGTTCTGGGTGGATGCCTGCAGCTTCAGGACCAGGCAGTCAGGCAACTGGAAGGTGAAAGCCATGGAACAGCTCCTCCTGGTGCCTGAGGCCTCACTTGATCCCCTGTAGGGAAGAGTGGACCACCGCCATTCAGACTGTGGCTGATGGACTCAAAAGGCAGGAGGAAGAGACCATGGACTTCCGATCAGGTTCACCTAGTGACAACTCAGGGGCTGAAGAGATGGAGGTGTCCCTGGCCAAGCCCAAGCACCGTGTGGTGAGTCTGGGCTCTGCTTCTGCTGGGGCAATAATGGGTTGTGGAGGGACCTGGCAGGTCCTGGTATTCCTGCCTGTCTTCCTGTATAGGTCTGGGTACCCCCTGGCTCCTCTTTTTTTGTTTTTGTTTTTTTGTTTTGTTTTTTCGAGACAGGGCTTCTCTGTGTAGCCCTGGCTGTCCTGGAACTTACTCTGTAGACCAGGCTGGCCTTGAACTCAGAAATATACCTGCCTCTGCCTCCCCAAGTGCTGGGATTAAAGACGTGTGCCACCACTGCCCGGCCCCTGGCTCCTCTTGACACAGACTGAGGATGTATCTCAGTTGGCAGAGTGCTTGTCTAGCATGCATGAGACATGAGGCCCCAGTACTTAAAAAAAAGTAAGATGAAGATGCCCACTGACTCACAAGGCCCAGTGAGAATGGGCCTGACTTGTGTCCAGCTCTTGCTGTCGGCTAACTTGGAGGAGCCTTGCTCACTCTGGACACTGTCAAGCCGAAGGCAGCGGCATAGATGTCTATTACCATAGGCTAGCTGTGGCGAGCAAGGGCTCTCCCTAACTGGGCCCTGTCGACTACCCGCAGACCATGAACGAGTTTGAGTACCTGAAGCTATTGGGCAAGGGCACCTTTGGGAAGGTGATCCTGGTGAAGGAGAAGGCCACAGGCCGCTACTATGCCATGAAGATCCTCAAGAAGGAGGTCATCGTTGCCAAGGTGCAGGGAGTGCAGGGTTGGAGAGGGGGCGAGAGGAATGGGATGCCTGGGGGATAGGTGCTCACTTGGGTCTGCGTTGCAGGATGAGGTTGCCCACACGCTTACTGAGAACCGTGTCCTGCAGAACTCGAGGCATCCCTTCCTTACGGTAAGTAGCAGCCTTCAGTCTCACCCCTGCGGGTCACTCCCACGGTGCTACCTTTGCACCCACACACCGACAAGGGCTTTGTGGACATCAGGCGGACTGATGGAGGGTGGGGCTGGGATGCTGATGTGGGGCTGGAAGACTGCCCACACTGTAGTGTGCAGGAGGGAGGCGTGAGTCTGGTCTTCTCACTCTGCCGAGGCCTTGAGTTGCCCCGACTCTCCGTCCTCTCAATCCTCTTAGGCCCGTCTTCTAGGCTGACCCCTCAGAGTTTATTGTGAGTGAAACTCAGTTAACAACAGCTCGATGGGTTCCAGGGTCAGCATTTTGGGCTTATTGCCTCTAAGCAGAGCCACCTGTAGTCCATGAGGGAAAGGTTACTGGGGTGCCTCAGCACACCAGTTCTAGAAACTAGAAGCTGTTGTGCCAACCTCCCCACCTGGAGGCTCCTGGGAACCCCAGAACTTGGTACAGTCAACTTCTAAGCCATCTTGCCCTGCATTTGAACCTAGACCTCATGTCTCTCATCTTAAAATATACCAGTTGGCATGGTGGCTTGCATCTGTAGTCTCTGTTGAGTTCCGGGCCAGCCTGGGCTACAGTGATACTTATCTCATGACTCTGAAATGAAATGTGCCCTGGAACATCTTGGGGGTGGCTGAGGGGAAGTCTCAGTGTGCTGCTTCCTCTGTGCTGAGGCTTGCTTCCATTTCAGGCCCTCAAGTACTCATTCCAGACCCACGACCGCCTCTGCTTTGTCATGGAGTATGCCAACGGGGGCGAGGTAGGGCCACAGGCAGCTTCAGATCTGGGCACTGGATGGGTGAACTTGTCCCTCAGAGCCTCTCTGTAGTACTGGTGCTGCCAGCCCTGGCCATGTAAGCCTGTAGCTGCTTGTTTTGGGATGTCTTATTTCTGCTGAGTTGACTCCCCCAGTCTCCAGTTCTCTTTGGGGCTGGTCCCTAACCTTCCCTCTGCCTGTGGGTCAGGGTTGGCGGGCCCCTCACGCAGGCCCTCCCCACTCCACAGCTCTTCTTTCACCTGTCTCGTGAGCGCGTGTTCTCGGAGGACCGGGCCCGCTTCTACGGCGCGGAGATTGTGTCTGCCCTGGACTACTTGCACTCCGAGAAGAATGTGGTGTACCGGGACCTGAAGGTGTGCTCATGGGCCAGGGGAGGCAGGGTCTGGGGGTCTGGCCACACTAACTGAGGCTCCCCCACAGTTGGAGAACCTCATGCTGGACAAGGACGGACACATCAAGATAACGGACTTCGGGCTGTGCAAGGAGGGTATCAAGGATGGTGCCACTATGAAGACATTCTGCGGAACGCCTGAGTACCTGGCTCCCGAGGTGCTCTGCCACTTCTTGTGTCCCCCACCCTCCTGTGCCCCGCCCGGACACACGTTGACAGAGTCCCCCGTCTAGGTGCTGGAGGACAACGACTACGGCCGCGCGGTGGACTGGTGGGGGCTGGGCGTGGTCATGTACGAGATGATGTGCGGCCGCCTGCCCTTCTACAACCAGGACCACGAGAAGCTATTCGAGCTCATCCTAATGGAGGAGATCCGCTTCCCACGCACGCTTGGGCCTGAGGCCAAGTCCCTGCTCTCTGGGCTGCTGAAGAAGGACCCTACACAGAGGTAAGGGCTACCAGGGCCTCAGGCTCAGCCTCCACTGCACCTGCCACAGTCTGAAGCACACGTAGCCAGGGTGGGATGGTCAGGCAGCTCGGGGATACCCCCTCCCTGTGAGCATTCCCATGACCTGTCACCTTGCCTGCAATGTCTGGGCCCTGGACCTGTCTCCTACCCACAGGCTCGGTGGGGGCTCCGAGGATGCCAAGGAGATCATGCAGCACCGGTTCTTTGCCAACATTGTGTGGCAGGATGTGTATGAGAAAAAGGTATGCATCTGGCCACTGTGCCCATCTCTGGATTACACATGTGTGCGCACGCACATACACTCTAACTCTGGCCACTGTGCCCTCTGGATCACACGTGCATGTGTGCACATACGAACACTCTCACTCTCAGGTTTTCGCTGGCTCACAGCCTGTTGTAGTCACATGCCCCCACAGAGCCACAGGGATGTGCACACCCTCCTCACTCTCAGAGTAGAGAGTAGTATGCTGCCCTGCACACCTCACTCAGTCGCCTGGCCTCTCCAGGCCCTTGATTGTGCCCCTGTTGCCTACATCTGTGCCCTTGCTCCTGCCCTGTGCCTGGAGATCTTCTCGTGTGCCCCTCGATGAAAGCTAGCTAGGGCGGAGGGCAAGGTCTGGATATCTCCAGCTCTAAGGAGAGCCTCATCCCACTCTGGACAGCACCTGCTTCTGGCACAGTAGAGGCCACTGGCAGAGAGCCAGCCCCTTGTATGCATCCCTAGGTGTGGTTTCTCTTCAGCTCCTGAGCACCTTTGGCTCAGGCTGACGAGGGACATGACAGGTGGCCTCAGTGCTCTCCCTTGGTATGTTGGGTGCTCTGTCACCAAGCCTGCTTTCAGTGTATCCAGCCTGCCCCCTACCTTGAATGTTCTTTCTAGGTAACATGGGACCAGCAGGTTTGGGCTGCCCACTCTGCCCTGTTATCATGTGGGGGTGTGGATGGCACCCCTTTCCTGCCCATACCCAACTAAGAGATCCGACGAGTCAGCATGTAGTAGCATTACCTAACCTCACACCAGATTTGGGGGATGGCATTTGAGATCCTTGCCTGTGGGACCTCAAAGGATGTTAGCAGCCTCTAGTGCACACATCTCTTTCCTGTTTAATCTCTTCTTCCTGGGCTGTCAGTGAGGCAGGTGAGCTCACCTGAAGTCTACTTCCTGTCCTTACACATTTAGAAAATTTGAGCCAGGCACCGAAAGCCTTTAATCCCAGCACTTGGGAGGCAGAAGCAGGTGGATCTCTGAGCTTGAGGCCAGCCTGGTCTACAGAGATAGTTCATGGGGCTACACAGAGACAAGCCCAGTTTCAAAAAACCAAAAGAAATCAAAAAAAAAAAAAAAAAACCTCAGAAGGAAAATGACAACCAGAGAATTAGGAGTTTGTGCTGCCTGGAGATAGGCAGTTGCTACCCTCTCGCTCTGGACATCTCTGGGTTCACTCTCCCTGCCTACACTGCCCTACCCAGATCCACCCCTTAGAGCTGTGCTCTTGTGCTAGTGCCCAGCCCTCAGGAGGTCAGTGCTGCCTGGAGAGGAAGGGCTGGAACAGTAATAACCAGTCCTTCTGTTGTTGCTCCTCAGCTGAGCCCACCTTTCAAGCCTCAGGTCACCTCTGAGACGGACACCAGGTATTTCGATGAGGAGTTCACAGCTCAGATGATCACCATCACGCCGCCTGATCAAGGTGAGGCCACCCACCTCTAAGGCCCCTCAGTGGCTTTCACTCCTGCCCCCCTTTTTTTTTGAACTGGAGTTACAGGTGGTTGTGAGCTGCCATGTGGGAACTGGAACTGAATCCTCTACCAGAGTAGCCTATGCTCTTAACCACTAAGCCATCTCTCCGGCCCCCAACACACACTTGTTTAAAACAACAACAACAACAAACAAACAACCCTTTGGAGGGTGGCAGCAGCCGGTCGGGGAGTGTTACTCGCAGGGCCTCCTTGTATCCTCTGCCCATGTGTCAGGTGGGTGGGCTGTTTCTGGAGACTGGTCTGAGCCCTCCTGTGGCCCACAGATGACAGCATGGAGTGTGTGGACAGCGAACGGAGACCACATTTTCCCCAGTTCTCCTACTCAGCCAGTGGCACAGCCTGAGGCCTGGGGCAGTGGCTGGCAGCTCTGTGCTCCTCTGCATTGCCGAGTCCAGAAGCCCCGCATGGATCATCTGTACCTGACGGTTTTGTTTCTCGGATGTGCTGGGGAGGAACCTTGCCAGCCTCCAGGACCAGGGGAGGATGTTTCTACTGTGGGCAGCAGCCTACCTCCCAGCCAGGTCAGGAGGAAAACTATCCTGGGGTTTTTCTTAATTTATTTCATCCAATTTGAGGCCAGATGTGGTGGCCTCAGTGTCCAGAACAATTAGATTCCTGTAGAAAACTATAAGGACTGACACGACCATGTGCAATGTGGGCTCATGGGTCTGGGTGGGTCCTGTCACTGCCCCCAGTGGCCTGGCCACCCTGGCCACCACCTGTCTCTAGGTCCAGGGCCAAAGTCCAGCGAGAAGGCCCCAGAAGCACCTCACTGTGGTATGCTAGCTGGCTCTCTCCCTCTGGGCTGGGAGAGGGCACAGAGCTGCTTCAGCCCTAGAGCTGGATGTGACGGCCAGGGCTCAGTTCAGGTTGACAGAGGAACAAGAATTCAGTTTGTTGCTTTATCATGCTGTTCAAAGGCATTTAGGGGGTTTTAGTCTTGGTGACAGAAGAGCCCCTGACCTCCCGCTCCTGTGTGGCGGCTCTTGGTGGGCGGCCTGGGAGCGTCTGCCTCACATGAGTTCCTCTTAGCACTTGTCCTTTTAGATGCTTTACTTCTCCTGCTGTCACCCTGGCCTGTCCCCTCCTGGCCAGACACTGGCCATTGTTGCACCATGTCGTTTTTTACAACATTCAACTTGAGCATTTTTACTATTATAAGAAACTGTCCCCCAAATTCAATAAAAAGTGCTTTTCAAGTCTGTGGTTTGCTGTGCTGGTGTGACGTGCGGGTTGGAGGTGAAGGGGTGTGGTTAGGGTCACTTCAAGGTGGTCCCCGAGGCTCCAGTAATAGATAGCCTTCAGGGGAGGATGTCCTCCTGGCAGGACACTCCTGACAGAGAAGTGGGGGATCTTGACTGTCTCTGGAATCTACTCTTGTGGTGTCCCTCCCCTAGCTATCCAAGACACCTGCCAGCCCCAGCTGCTATGTGTCTGGCAGGGCAATAAGCCAGACCCTGATACCAGGAAGGATAACATGCTGGCGATAGAGTTCAGAAAGGGCTCAGGAGGCTCTGGTTGAGGTCATATAGCACATCTGTGACTGAACAGAACTGGGGACTTTTCTGGGCTTGGATGGAGGTGACAGGAGCCAAGGACACTAGAGTGTCAGCAATCCTGTGTCTAAGCCGCCACCAAGATTATACTGAGTGTGTTGCTGGTGACACCTGGTGGCTACTGGTGGAACTGCATCAAGCAACAGCAACTGCTCAGCAAAAGGGAGGTCTCCAGCCAGATGCTAGACTGTATGGACTACATGTGTACAGAGCCTGTGGCCTTGCTGGGATAGTGCCTGACTCTTGCAGAGGGAGGGTGATGGTCTGGACCTCTGGAAGATAAGAATATCCACTTATAGAACAGCCAAAGTTTTTCTCTGGGTGACCACAAGCCCTTCTGGAACTGTATACAGCATTGCCTACTGTACTTTGAAGTAAGATTTGTAGACAAAAACACCAGATCTGGATAGTGGTACACACCTTTGGTCCTAGCACTTGAGTGAGTTCAAGGCCAGCTAGGTTTGTGTAGCAAGACCCAGTCATGAAGGAAGAGAGGGAGGCAGGGAGAAAATAAACACAGTAGTGCTTTCTGTGACCCTCAGACTGAGAGCCAAACCTTACCTAAAGTGGCTGAAATGTAGAAACACAGCTAAAGCCAGGGCTGGGCAGAAAGGAGACTACAGGGTGCTCTTTCCATGAGACCCCTCAGGAATATCTCCCTAGTACAGAGGAAGGGGCACTGAAATTGTGCCCCCAACAGAGGGCTAAGCTCTTGGCGGTGGCTTCCTGAGCCCACTGTTACTCGTGTAAGCTGCCAACATGATCACTGTAGGCATCTAGGGAGTGCTCTTGGGAAGTGGTACCCTCTCCCCAAAGGCAGGCCTGGCCTAGCCTGAACAACCAGAGTAGATGAGGGTAGATCCTGTAGCCATGGTAGGGTCTGGTAAGCTTAAATGAGGTAGCTAAAGTAGTCTAATTCATAGGCAGAAAGCAGAATGGTGTTTGCCAGGGTGGAGACCAGTGGGAATGACAGTAGCCGCTTAATGGCTACAGTTTCCATTGCGAGAAATGACCTACACTTAGGCCAAGAAAGGAGAAAGGAAAGTTTACTATTCATCTTATGGGGCCTGAGTTGAAACAAGCCCTTTTGACTTGTGTCCTGGGGTATGGCTAAGTGCTTGTAGTGTGGCACTATTCTGGGGAGGTCACCTATTCACCCACACTAGGGAACCAATGACAGCAAAGTACAGATACCACCAAAGTCCAACCTGGAGAACCAATGAGTTTTACAGAGGTGACATACAAGAATATAGGTGAGGGGTTGTTTACAAGAACAGAAATGACTCAGAAGATAGTGGCATCGCCAAGCATGGTTGTCTTAGGGTTTCTATTCCTGCACAAACATCATGACCAAGAAGCAAGTTGGGGAGGAAAGGGTTTATTCAGCTTACACTTCCACATTGCTGTTCATCACCAAAGGAAGTCAGGACTGGAACTCAAGCAGGTCAGGAAGCAGGAGCTGATGCACAGGCCATGGAGGGATGTTTCTTACTGGCTTGCTTCTCCTGGCTTGCTCAGCCTGCTTGCTTATAGAACTCAAGACTACCAGCCCAGGGATGGCACCACCCACAAGGGGCCCTCCTCCCTCTCCCTAATCACTAATTGAGAAAATGCCTTACAGCTGGATCTCATGGAGGCATTTTCTCAACTGAAGCTCCTTTCTCTGTGATAACTCCAGCTTGTGTCAAGTTGACACACAAAACCAGACAGTACAATGAGTGACAGCTCACAAAAGCATACCCCAAAACAAACTACAGGCAGCTGAACAGGCTAGAGAGTGCTCTGAGCCTCTGAGTTGGCTCAGCTGATCTGAGAATGCTTGGGAGGGTCAGCCCTAGTGAATCTGGTCAGTTTTGATGACTTCCTGAGCCCTTACCTTTACTTGCTGAGCATAAGGAGCTTCCCTGCGGGTGTGTTTTACTGGGCCCCACCCCCAACACCCTGTGTCTTAAAGAGCTCTCCAAGATGGAAGACTGCTATGGAGCAGTCATGATGATAATGGCTTTGTTGGGCATGGTTTTCACCACAAGGGAGGGGCCAAGCAGTCTGCACTAGGAGTGGAGGGCTGACTATGGCGTATGAAGACCTTGGTGAGGAGCCTGCCCACACCTTCATTGGGAATGTGGACTGCTGTCTCTTGTTCCCTCCCTTGCTTTAACAGTACGATTACCACAGGGATGCTCTGACCCAGTGTGCAAGTCCCACTGGCGATCTGCCGACCTGCCGTGCATACCCTGGCCACCCTAGCTCTAATCCCCTAATCTGCTCAATCCTCCACACAGGCTCTCAGAGGGCTCTCAGACTCCTCCCACACCACAGGCAGGCAGGGCCCTGAGGCTTGCTGTGGTGGGGGCTGTGCAACGGTCCCAACTGGACAGAGATGGGCTAGCTACAGCGGAAGCTCACAGCACGAAGATCAGCTTAGCAGGCCTCAGTGGAGAGAGCTCACGGGGCCTGGCAGAAAGCTAGGCAAGGATAAAACCGCACCAGAAGCCATGAAGTAAGGGTGTGGTGTAAGGTCAGGGTTTGCTTTGGACCCCAACAGTCAGCTCCTTGTGTCAGAAACAAATGGTTTAGTGGCTTCAGCACTCAAAGCCAGCTAATCAAGACCCAGAGGACTGAGAGGTGTGGTGGTGCATGCCTTTAGTTCCAGAACTCAGGAGTCAGAGGCAGGTGGATCTCTGTGAGCTTGAGGCCAGCCTGGTCTATAGAGTGAGTTCAAGGATAGCCAGGGCTATACAGTGAGCCCTTGCCATAAATAAATAGGCAGACAAACAGATAAAACATCCAGAAGACTCTGGGTAGGATCCCCAAATTCCATTTTCAGAGCCTCAGTGGCTGGCCTAAGTGCCCCTGTCCCCCAGCACTGCTACAGCAGCCTGTTACCCCCAGCCCGGATGGGCCCAGCTCCTGACCACTATCTACAGACCGCCAGCTTCCACCCTTAAAACCAGCCAGAGTCCATTAGCCACAGCAGTGAGGGATCTTCCCAGGCTTCCGAAGGCCTTTCTCCTCTTGCAGCCCCCTAAAGCCTCCTGCTCACAAAGGGGCTCTGGGCCAACTGTCCAGTCATACAGGGAAACTTGAACCAACCTCATCCAGGCCAGCACCTCATTGATGAGTATGAGAACCAACAGCCATAGCTGTTCCTAGAGGGTGGGACAAGGAGACCTCTGCCCTGTCTATCCACCCACCTACCAGCCAACCACTTACAAGTAGGAGACCCAGGTGGCTGCAGTGACTGGCCCACCACTATCTTCCAGGCCATCTTACCTCCTGTGAACTCCTTCCTAAGCCCCGCATAAACTCCCTCTGAAGATAGGTGAGGACGGTCAAATCCCTGCATCAACAGAACACTCCACAGGGCCAAACCTCCTGGAGGGCAAGGGCATATCAAATCACCTGGAGCCCAGCAAGACAGGAACTGATGGCTGGCCACGTGAGTCAGGTGGCCTAGCACACAAGAGACCATTCTGCAGCCTGACTCCTGGAGTCAGCTGCTTCCTCTTATAGCTGAGGGAGGACAGGAAGGAACTCCCTGGGCCTGGCCTGCCTGTCAGATGGGGGTAATAAGCAGGGGTCTCACGATGCCAAGGAACTGAGCTGCATGCTGCTGCAAGCTTGGTCCTGCAGCTGTCACTGCCACCCTAAGAACAGTTAACAGATGGAAGGGAGTCCTTGTGCAAATATAAAGAGGTTTATTCACTTGTTACTGGGGTATAAAACATAACATATAAAAAGCCACCGTCTCTCTTTAGTGTGAACATCTTGTGCTGGCCGTGGCCACCTCAGCCTTCAAACATGGCACAGCTGGTGCAGAGCGTCTTCTCACCATCGTCGTCATCGCTACAGTTGACGGGAGAGAGAGAAGACACCTAAGAAGCTGACTGCATCCCCACTCCCTGAAGCCCTAATCCCATCACACCTCAGAATGTGAACTTGTTTGAAGACAGACTCAGGTGGCAGTGGCATTTCAGGACAGCTTGGGGATACCACTGCCTCTGGGAGGAGGGCTAGCAGGCAACCATCCTGTGGGTCTGACATTTTGGCTCCAGTCCTTTGTGGTTTACCAGATAAGTGAGGTGTCATAAAAGACACACGGGAGTGACATGAAGACACAGCAACAAGATGGCCAGTGACACAAACCTGAGGACCTACGGCAAGCAGACCACAAGCTGGGAGACAGTCTGGGGACTTCTCTCTCCCAGCCTTAGCATGAAGCAGCCCTACAGCTTCCTAAGACTTCTCCCTAGAGTACCTGGTGACAAGGACTTGCCATATGAAGTATGGGTTTCTATCTGACCCATTAGTTTTAGGAAATGTTGGGGATGAGCTTGTCCGGATACACTGTACTGATCTCGTGCTCATTTGGTGGAATGTGTCCTTATAGTGTGGGACAAAGGGACAAGGCTCTACACTGTCCACCCACTCACCGAGCACTTCTAAGGAGCTGACTCAGCTGGCTGCAGCGAATGGGTGAGCAGCATCCATTCTATACTGCCTAAGAGTCATTGCTAACCAGGAAACACACAGGGCAGGCATGACCTGAATGTACATGTACCCAGTGACATGTGTGAGGCAATCTGAAGAAACTGAAGCTAGACAACAGTGTGGACTGTTGGAGCCCTAATAAGGACTCAGAAGACCAGACCACAAGGCTGTTTAAGCCAGGCAGCTGCTTTAAGTAGGCCACAGACACCTGAGAAACAGGACTTCTTTCAAAAGGATTACTGAGTCTTGAGACTACCCACCCAGCATCTGTACCCTCACAGGGAGAGGGACCATGATCTCTGCACCCCCAAAGATCAAAGCACTCACTCTGCAAGGCTACACAGCATACAGGCCAAGGCACCACAGCCCCAGCAGGTGTATATACACTGCCCACACAGGGCCCGCTCACACTGGCTGCAGACCGCCTTTCCGTCCACAGATCTCACGCAGGACGAACAAGAGATGGGTGCTGCCCCAGGAAGGCCTGTGAGGAGAAAACACCCAGGCTGTCAACATTGGAAAGATACTGAAAGAACAAGAGGGTGGCAGGCACCACTCTTCCCCTGCGGCCGAGTCCTTTTGACAACCTATCAGCCACCTGGAGCACTAAAGGATCACAATGAGGCATTCCCAGGCCTGGTCACAGGACTCCAGCATACTGCCTGTTGCTAGTATGGCAGGGCTCACTCTTCCCTGGAGTACTCTATCAGAGCTCTCTCTCTGTCTGGGTCTCAAGATGGGCTTTACTGGCTCACTGGTCAGCCAAGAGGGTTCTGGGCTGCTTTGAGGCCCAATGAGCTTGAGGGCTGAAGCAGAGTCCTGTTTTTCTCAAGTCACATGAGAACCATCCCTCAGTGGGGAATGGACTCGCATACTCTTACTGCAGTGGGACACTGGGAGAGCTTCCAATACAGCAGTTAGAAGCTGGTGACTTCCACTCTAGATGTCCGTGAGGGGCAGACTGCAACACATGTGCCGCTTACCGGACTCTAGGTCAGTTGTTTTCCACCTTCCTAAACCCTTTAACAGAGAGAGTTCCTCAGGCTGTGCTGACCCCAAACCATAAAAGTACTTTCGTTGCTCCTTCAGAACTGTAATGTTGCTACTGTCATGAATCGCAACGTGAATACTTTTAGAGACAGAGGTTTGTCAAAGAGGTCGTGACCCACAGGCTGAGAAGCACTGCTCTACATAGACCCTGCTTGCCCAGGTAGTCAGGGCTCCTGAATAGAAGAACATTTGTCACCACCTCCTTGAGGTGTAACCGGGAGTTCCACGGGCAGCCACTCACCAGCTTCCGAGGCCTGAGCTTGGCACCGTGTCAGTCGGCCATCAGGCCCGATCAGCATCTGTCCCCTTGCAGCTTGAGGGGCTCCCACCAGACCAGGCTTCAGTGACTCCGGCAGGTGGTTGATGGAGCAACCTTCGCCCCATATGTGATCTCTGTAGGCCTGGGCCCCTTGGAAAAGGAGCTTTTTGGTTCTTTCTGGGGAAGAAGATCCTTTAAGATAACTCTCCCAACTGCAACGCCGTGGCACAGCCACCCTAGGATCCTAAGAGCACCGAGTGCCCTTTGCCTGTTCCCTGAGGCGTTGCCAGGGCCTCTCTGCCTCCAAGCTGAAAATGCTCCCCCTTTCCTTTCCCCCTTGGCTCCATCGCTGCCTCCCACAGCAGGTGCCATATCCTACCAAGCTCACCACCAGGCTGTGCTCAACTCTGGTGCTCCTGCCATTAACCTATTGTCAGCAACCACAGCTAATTTCACTTCACTGGATGTGTCCCTCCTCTTCATGCTCTCCTCCTGTAAGCTTGTCTCAGTGACAGGGAAAGATCTGGCTCAGAAGCATTCATTCTCAAAAGCAAGTGCCCCAAGGAGGCAGAAAACAGATGCTGGTTTAAAACAGCACCTACAACCATTGCCAGGCCAGACAACGTCCCCCTGACAAAGGTCTCCCAGAGTGTTCCAGACCTTCCCACCCACCATCCTGGAATAAGAGGCTTCTCACACCTCCAACAGTGGCTTGCTTCCCTTTAGGCCCAGGGAATCCTATAGGGAAACACTGTTGCAAGTCCCAGAAATGCTCACTCCCACATACAGCCAGGGGAGACCTACCAGACCAAGGGACCTTTCTGTGACACTGGAAGCAAACAAAAATTCAGAGAGTGGCTGTTTCCAGCACAGTTGCCTCCTAGAATTAGGTTCAAGGTCAGGCTAAGACACTGTGAAAGCCTGTTTGAAAAACAAGGGAAATGAGAAGTTTCATGTTGAGAGCAATCTTTCTCCTCAAGGACTCCTGGTCCACCAGCGTCCTGAGTGTGGGCTGAGGCTTGGTAAACTGTGTGTACGATAGAACACATCCTCGAGCCCAGCAACCGTTCCTGACCTGGCTGACTCTGAATGGCCCTGGCAAGTGCTCCAGAACGCAAGTCCTCAAAAGAGTAGAGCCAGGCTGTTAGGTTCCAATTAATACTTGGGTCTTCTTTTCAACTGCATGCTTACATTAAAAAATAATAACAAATTAATAATTTTTTTTTTAAATTTACTTGGCTATTTAGTTATTAAGAGTGTGGTCAGAAGACAATTCTCAGGAATTGATTCTCTCCTACTATATGTTCTTGGGACCTGACTCGGGTTCAGGCTGAGGCATTTGCTGGGTCGCGTCTGCATTTTGCTTTGCTATTTTGCGACATCTCACGATGTAGCCCACGCTGGTCTTGAACTCAAGAAATCCGCCTGCCTTTGCCTTCTGAGTGCTGGCATCAAAAACAAGCCATGACGCTCGGCCATGTCTACATTTTGGGGGGCACACACTCTTTGCAGCTCAGTCCTCACACTTCACGCATCACCCCTGAGTCTCAGCACCTGAGTTTGCATGCCCAGCGTACAGAAGGGGAAAAGGCAAACACTGGGGCTGAGTAGGGAGTTCGTTTTTCCGCACATTCCAGAGGCACAGCGGCACCACTCAAAACTATTCAGCTGTAAACGGTGCCAAGCTAAGGTACACTGCGTTACACCTACCCCAGAGTCATCACGGCAAGGCAATGCTCAGCATTGAAATGCTCCGCTAGAAAATCCACTTGAGAGGGCCCGGGGCAGCGTACCCCTTCACGCCTACTCGGGCCCAGTCCCTTCGGCTGGCCCGCGCTAGGCTAGTCCGCTCGGCAGGACTCGGCTTCGGCTCGGATTTCTCCGGGAGCGGCCTGAAGCAGCCTCCTCTCTGGGATCGCGACGCGCTTGGGGTACCCCGCTGCCCCGTGCAGCGTAGCCCGCTTTACCCACGAAAGTCCGCACTCACCGAAAACCTCGCGCGAGTAGCGCTCGGCGAACACACCGTGGCTCAGCTCTTTCGGGCTCACGTGGACTTTGAGTTGAAGCGGGGCAGCGTCCGCGAACGGGCACCTCCGCTTGGGCATAATAGCTGGTACCAGGCTCAGACCACAGCAGCGCACAGCCCGCCGAACACACGTCACAGCGCACTCGGGCCGCTGCCGAGGCCCAAGCGGACGAGGACGCGGCGCCCGATAGGCCGGAGAAAGGCTGGGGGCTCGCCTCAAGAGGGCCGCTGCACGGGATAGGCCGGGGAGACGGTGGGGGCGGGACTTATGCAGTTAGCGGCGAGGGATAGGCTGAGGGAGTCAATGAATGGAATGCAGGGGCGCGGGAAAAGGCCAAGGGTGATGGCGCGGCGGGGTGGGGTCTGCGCAAGGCGTGGCACGGGATAGGCCTAGGGTAGTGTTGGGGCGGGGCTAATGCATGCCGCAGCTCAGGATAAGCCGAGAACTAAGAGGCGGGCTCTAAGGTGGGGCGCGGGATTAGCGGGAAGCTACATCGGGGGCGGGACTCAGGCCAAGGGGCTCTGGATAAACCAGCGCGAGATCAAGGGCGGGGCTCAGCGCGCAGAAAGCCAGACGTCTCTGCTGTCGCTAAGCAACGGTGATAGGTGATAAGACTGAGTTGCCAGTACCAAACAGTAGGGTGGCGCGCTTTGTCCCGGCTCCGAGTCGTAGTGGATCGGGACACCTTCCCATGCGAGTTCCTAATGTGTCTCTGAGGCTTGATCTTGGGCAGCGAGCCTGAGGGTTTATGGCATCACCTGTGGGTCCGCTGGTCAGGATTAAAAAATTTCGAGGCGTCTTCTAACATGTTGAACAGGCAAACAGTGATGCTGAGCGGTTTCTCAGTCCTTATATTTCTACACCATCGGAACGTTAGAGTTAATTAATTATTCAGGTGCTTTAAGTTTTGTGCTCATCTTGGAGTACAGGAGACCCGGAATGTTACACACAGCATCCGTTACTTCTCCAGATTTTGGAGACTGGAAGTCTCAGATCAAAGTGTTGGGCTCTCTGCAGGCCTCTATCTTCCTGAATCTGCAGATAGAAACTTTTGTGTGCTTACTGGATGGGTGTCCGCGACCTCATAATAACACCCAGTTCTTTGAATTAAGGTCTGCCCTAAGGACCCTATTTTAACTCTTTAAGACTATATCGATGATCCCTGTGTGTTGGCACACGCCTTTAATCCCAGCCCTCAGAAAGCAGAACAGGCTGATCTCTGTAAGTTGGAGGCAAGCCTGAGCTAGGTAGAGAGACCCAGTCTCAAAACTCCAAACAAAAAACTGTATCCAGATAACAATCACATTCTGACGTCTTGGGAGTTAGGCCTTCGACATGAAGAGAGAGCACCATTCTATATAGAACAAGTGTCAAGTAGAGGGTACAGGGCAAGCCCTGTGTCAAACACCTGACAGAAGTGACTACTGACTACAGTGCTTCTTCCCCTGTGGTGGTTTCCCTGCTGTATGGCTTAAACCCAGCGACCTGGCTAGGGAACCACCACCAGGAAGGCTGTTGTTGGACTTTTTCTCCCCAGAATCCCCACTTCCGAGTGCAGTCGGAACACTGGCATGGGGTTCCACTGGGTCTGACTCCCTTTCTGAATATGAAGTGTTGAAGGCTCGGTCCCCAGGTGACGTCATGATTGAGGGGTAATAGGATATGATGACTGTGGTGGTTTGTATATGCTGGGTCCAGGAAGTGGCACTATTAGGAGGCGTGGCCTTGTTGGAGTGGGTGTGGCACTGTGGGCGTGGGCTTTATCACCCTAGTCTTAGCTAGCTGCCTGGAAGCCAGTGCTCTTCTGTTTGCCTTTGGATGAAGATGTAGAACTCTCAGCTCCTCAGTTTTTTTTTAGTTGTTTTGTCATGGAGGTGAAAACACAATGAGATATGTCTCCAGAGTGGGGATCACCTGATGTACCCCAGATGCTGGGGATAGCCTAATGTACCCCAAATGCTGGGGATAAGTCTAATGTACCCCCAATGCTGGGAATAGCCTAGTATACCCCAAATGATGGGGATGGCCTAATGTACCCCAAATGATGGGGATGGCCTGATGTACCTCAAATTCTGGGGATAACCTGATGTATTCCAAATGCTGGGGATAGCCTAATGTACCCTAGATTCTGGGGACAGCCTAATGGGCCCCAAATGCTGGCACATCATTCAAGGCCCCTTGATGTCACGGTGAGCATAGAGCAGAGGCAGTACTAGTTAAAACATGTCTTGTTCAGGGACACGTGTGTCTGGCTAGAATGATGAGGTGCTGTCTGGGTTGCTCTGTCCCTGGAGGCAGGAAGGACTGTTATTGGACAGGACTGGATGCCCTGGCAGCTCTGGAATGTATGTACTCAGATGATCATTTCTGGGAACCGTGTCATAGACCAAGTCTGTCTTGCATAAGCTTCTGCACTTTGTTTTCTGAGCAAGCATAACAGTGTATGTGGTTCCATGACACCAAAAAATGTAAGTGTCCAGCTGAGCTCAGTGATGGCAATCTTGGTAATAACACCCATACTGCCCACCAGGCAACACTGGCACTCTCTCAGGCTCTGTAGGATGGTGTCACTCAGCCATCCCATTGTGAAGACACACACATCGTTGCCTGATTGGACACTAGTTTTGTTTTGAAGGCAGGCTCAGATGACCTTGAGCTGCTTTTGTCTGACTTTTTGTCTGTTTCTGATTTTCGTCTCATGGACCCTGTGCTGTGGGCCACTCCTCATACAGCTACTTGGGTTTTGATCTCTGGGAGGGCATCAGGTAGACCATGGTCATTGGGAAAGATTGTCATTAGTGATTAGAAGTAACAAGGATGAAGTCAAGACGGGTGTAATGATCTCTCGGTGGCCCAGTGACTCCTGGCTATGTTTATTATGACATGGCTCCAACTGAACACATACCATGTGACAATCAGTCATTGAAGGCCTCTGTTTTGAGCACTTAAGCTCATTTTAAAAGCAGAGTTTTTTTGTTGTTGTTGTTTTGTTTTGTTTTTTATAATGTACATGGTGTTGATTTCACACATTTAAAATTGCTGTAGAACTCAGTGGGCCAAGCTGAAAATATACATCGAAAACTAAAAGTATGGGAAATAGCTTCAGATTGTTCCGTTGAAGGTGTTGGTGGTACTGATGGGGGCTTGGCTGCCGTTGTCACTCATAGTGGTACACTGCGGGGGGACCTGCTGGCTTCTGCTTGGCATCTAAAACAGTTGGATCATGGACTCTCTGGACTTTCCAACGCCAACCCACTTGACTGAAAGGCAAGGAAGAGCACCGAAGAGAGACCATGAACACAGACACTTCTCAGAGGGGTGGGGAGATGGGAGCTTCCTCATAATCACAAAAACCTGAGTTTGATCCCAAGAGTGTGGGTTACAGTGCTAGCCTGGTAATCCCAGGACTGGGGAGGTATAGTCCTGGGGCTCACCGGCCAGCAAGTCCTGCTCACTGGGTGAGCTCTAGATAAGAGGTAGACTGGCAGGGAAGTGGTGGCACACTCCTTTAATCCCAGCACTTAGGAGGCAGAGGCAGGTGGATTTCTGAGTTCTAGGCCAGCCTGGTCTACAGAGTGAGTTCCAGGACAGCCAGGGCTACACAGAGAAACCCTGTCTCAAAAAAAAAAAAAAAAGGTAGACTGTTTCCAGGGCAGGCCCGAGGTGGCCCTCTACCTCTGTATGCTTGTACACACACTTTAAAAAATGTCCCTTAACATTTCCTCAGGTGCTTTTCATCCCTCAGGCAAAGGGGCTGTCTGTTCACCAAGTAAAGTAGGTTTTTTTAATAGTCATTTTTAGATTTTTAGACTTTTATGTATATAAGTGTTTTGCCTGCATGCATGTATGTGCACCACATACACGCCTGGTGCCCACAGAGGCCAGATGAGGCCATAGGATCCACTGGAACTGGAGTTACAGACAGCTGTGAGCAGCCATGTGGGTACCGAAAGCCAAACAAACCCCAGTCCATGAAAGAGCAGCATGGCTCTTAATTGCTGATCCACCTCCCCTGCCCCAAAAGGGAACATTTAAAACTGTGTTGTGGGTCCCATAATGGGTCATTCATCCTCGGGCAGCAGAAAGCAGCTCTTATCCTGTGCTTCTCCTTGCCTGAGCCATAGGGATACACCTTGAACCTTCTCTGGATGACAGGGTACATACATACTGCCCACTTTTTATGCCCAAGGCCACACCCTAGGTTGAGTCACTGGGCCCCAACCTGGCTGGAGTGGTGGAAATGACCTACCCCAGATGGCACCTATTCCTAGCTCCACCTCTTCTTGTCTGTTCCATTCATGTGGTTACTGCCTGGGGGTTCTTATTTCTCATTAGGCCTTGTGTTGGGGTACGGGCCCTCTGGGGTATCCAAGGCTGAGGGTGTGGGAGCAGGAAGAACCCACCTGCAACACCCAAGTGACTTTCCACGAACCGCACATAGCTCTGGGCCTGTGGGGGCAGGTCCTCCCACTTCCTGGCCCCCGTGGTGTCTGCTTTCCATCCAGGCAATGTTTCATACTCCACCTCCACCTTCTGCAGAATCTCCTGGTTAGCTGTGGATGGGAGAGGGCGGGGTCATCAGGGTCCCATAGGCTAACCTTCCTACTTTCGGAGATGATTGTCTTCTCACCTGGTGACTTGGCAGACAGGAAGCTCCTGAGGACAAGTGGCCCTGCTGGCTTTTCAGCATTGGGCAGTGATCAGGGGATTGCAGTGGGGGATCAGACATTGGTTGTGTCCCTTCCAGCCAGGAAGCATGGTCTGTTCTGAGACACTGGCTAACTGACATCTGCTGAGTAGCCACAGAATGGGGAAACTCGAAGGCACAACTGGACATTATAACAGATTCTAGAATCCTGAAGCCAAGGCATCCTTAAAGGTACATGGCTCTTCCTGCTTGGGACACCCAACTCTGTGCTGGGATCCCATGGCTCATAGTTGATGCATCATCCTTTGCTAATTGGAAGATGCTGGAATAAGCAGACTTTTGTAAGGATTCTCATGCCCCAGAGCCAAACTGTCTTTCCTGGGTACTCTACATGACCACAGAGCCCTGAGCCACCAGCAAGACTCTATGAACTTGAAGGGTCATCCTTTCAAAGGTCAGGGGTCAATAGGGTCAACAACCCAGGCCTCAAGGATACACATGGCTCCTCAAGTTAAGGAATAGGACTGAGTCTGTCTGGGTTTCCTTGGAAATGGCAAGCAAGAGGCAGTTTGCCTATAATGTGCTGCAGGGGAGAGTCTCAGTTGATAAGACATGCTCTGACCTGAGGCTGACAGGCATATTCCAGATACACAAGAAACCAAAAGCCAGAAAAACATCCCTGTGTTTAAGAAAAGACAAGGCCCAGAGGCAGAGGAGCCAGACCAGACCCTTAAGTATCACTCAGGGATGAAGATACAGCTTTGAGACTAAGCACCTGTTAGCACAGGCAAGGCTCTGAGTTTTATCCCCAGCACCAAAAAATAAAAGAAAAAGGAATCTGCCCACAGGGCAGGTTTTCTCATCTGAAATGCATTTTCATAGAGAATGCTTTTCAGAGCAGCTCGCGGCTCCTGAGTTTCCAGGCTGTCCATCTTCCTGGAGGTGGGCCTTTCTGAGGCTAGTAAGGGTCCCCAGGAGGTCAAGGCAAGTGGCAGGGTGTACTCCCAGTTACCTTTCAGCCCTGTCCCAATACATTCCCAAGCCATTAGAAGGCCCAAGGGTTCCCAGAGGTGGGCCAGGCCTCCCCAAGACATTGAGAGACTAAAACCAGGAGGCTGCCAGTCTTTGGAGACAAGCAGTGACCTTCAGAATCTCGGCCCCTCCCCTTTGCCTGCTGGGAGCTGAAACACCTCGCCTAGTCACCTAAAAAGTAGTCGATGTCTATTCTAATGCTCGAGATGTGTCCCAACAGCCAAGAAAACTCAGGTTCACTTTGCTTCACATACCAGGGAAATAGGGAATCCTCTTCCCGTTGAGCTTGTAGGAGATGCCAACTTTAATCTCGCTCAGGACATCCAGTATGTCCAGCTTGGTCAAGGCCAGCCTGTACCCAAAACGAGATACAGACAAAATGGAGAAATGGTATTCTGTCATTGCTTCCGTCTGGTTTCCAACCTCCCCTTTCTCCTGTTGTTTGCGCTGAACACAGTAAGATTTAGGGAATTCATCCCCCAATGCAATCACCGAACAGGCTAGAGGACTGATCGCCTGTCTCTGGGCCTGAGTCCTGAATCTGCTGTTTATGTTCCCTGACTTGAACATTGTTGAAATCTGGGCTTTCTCTCTTGCCAGCGGGTGCCTCCTCTGCCCAGTGCTCTTGCCATGTTTGCCCTGTAGCATGGGGCTTGTGAGGCCTACTGCTAGAGCAAGGTACCCACTTTTCCTTCCACTTTCCCAAGATGCATCTGCTCGAGCACCACTTCAGAGCAATATGGCAATGGCTTCCCTTGCCATTCTTCAAAACTGCCTTGTACCGAAGTTTCTTTCTTCCCCCCACCCCATTTTTTTTGGCATTTTCCCCCTTTCCACATAGATCTCATCTGGCTGTCAGGCTGGATGTGGGATGAAGACCCGTGCTACCCTGCATCTACTTCACAAGGCCTCAGCTACTTCTTCACCAGCCTCATACTAATGGCTACCTTGCCATTCTTTTCCCGCCCAGGAAGGCTCTGGTTGTCTTAAAGCCACCAGAGATTTTCCAGCCCTGGTGGGGAAGCCTTGGCTCTCTTACCGAGCTGGAGCGGAGACAGGGAATCCAGCATCCTATGAAGTCTCATTGTGTCCTGAGAGAGGGTCCTAAGCTTTCAGACCTTTGCAAAGACCCTGAGGTCTACCCTGTGCTCCCTGATTCTCTGGCAGGCCTACGGGGGTGGCGGTGGGGACCTGGGAAGGCTCCTATTGTTACTGGAGGGATACCTTGCTTTAGGTCTCTTCTCAACCTTGACCCCTTCCACCTTCATCTCCTGACTGTGGGAGGCTTTTGACATGTTCTTCTGAGGAAGCCTTTCTCACTCCTCAGGAGTGTTAAGTCCGTTCCCAGTGGTATACAGAAGCTGCGAAGCTGGTCTGTCCCCATTCCCTTTGGAAGGCACCTGGAGCCTTCCTGCCTGTCTGCTCCCCAACTCCCTCTCAGAGTCTCTCCTGTGGGACAAATGTTCTAGAAATGCCAGGTCCTTCTGGCTTAGAAACTGCCACTGTACTTTGTAGGATGTCCCCAAGCCCTGTAGACAAAACCAGTGGCCACGTTTGCTTGTGCATGGTAGGGAGTGAATGACTCCCAAAGATGCCCGTCTTTGAGGATGCTCTGGCCTGGCCCTGGTACTTCAGCTCAGGATCAGCCTCACCTTGCACTTGGTCCCACACCTGGGCAGTTTCACACTAACTCTCATGTGACCATCACAGTGATTTTGGATTGGTCAGGATGGAGCCTCTGTGTTACTCCCTAGTGTTGGCCTCACTTTGGGGAGAGAGCTTGGTTGGATAAATAGACTCCACACAGATGTTGGGGCCCAGCCCCTGAGGAGTTCCTCTTGCACTGTGGCCTTTGGGATGAGAGAAGATCCCTAAGTGATGTAGCCTTGGTGGGCCTAGCCCTAACCCTAACCCTGAGTATTCAGAAGGGCTGCTTACGCAGTGAAGCCATTGACCATGTGAGCGTAGCGGAGGATCATCAGGTCTAGCCAGCCGCAGCGCCTCTTCCTGCCTGTGGTCACCCCCCACTCATGGCCACGGTTCTGCAGCAGATCTCCAATTTCCTACGTGAGAATAAAGGACTGTCTATGCCTGCCGTGTGGGGCGCTGGGCAGGACAGGTGTGGCGTGTGCCCGCTTGTCTCCTGTGCTCCTGGCTTCCTCTCCTTTCCACCCTCTTCCATCTGAGGACTCACACAGAGCTCTGTTCCCCAGTATAGTTCTGAGAAGGCAACACTTGTTCCCTAAGCCCAGCCTGTGTGCGGAGGAGCAGGCAGCCTACGTCCTCTATCCTGTATAAGTGTGGGCAAGTGAGGGTGGGGGCTTGTCCTGCAACTTGGGGTGGGGGGCAGGATTGATCTCCCACCCTAAATATAGCCCACCTCAGCTCTCTCAACCATTTCCCTTTCCTGGGACAAGAGCTATGACTCATCCAAATCAGGTGTCAGGGTAAGGTCAGGTAAGGAAGGCCAGGAAGAAGATTCTGAGGCCTCAGTAGTTCCAATGCTAGAAAGGTGGGAACAAGGGTATTGCTTTCAGCCTCTAAGTTAGTGCTGAAGATTTCCCACTTGTCTGTGGGCCATGCTTGATAGGAAAATGGAGTTGTGAACACACACACACACACACACACACGCACACACGCACACACGTACCATTTATGAACTGTGTTGCAGATGGTGTTGGAACAGACTGGCCTTCAAAGCCTCTAACACCTCTCTTCTGAGACTGTGCTGTAAAAATACCCCACTAGGACATGGAGAATTGCTCAGTAGGCTCCCCTCTGCATACCTACAGCTGCACCTGACACAACCCAAATATCCCATCCCACCCCAGTGCTGGAACTCACATTGATCTGCTCCGTGGGGAAGGCCCCAATGCCCACACGGGTGGTGTAGGCCTTTACCACACCGTACACATCACCTATGTTCTGGGGTGGGATGCCCAGGCCGGTGCACACGCCACCCACAGTGCAGTTGGAAGAAGTCACAAAGGGGTAGGTCCCTGCAGGACAGAATGATCAGTGGATACTCATTTCCCTGTGTAGATCCCAGGGCCCAAGAGGCTTTTTCAGCAAAGGGCAGTTGGAATCCCTCTATGGCGGTGGTTCTCAACCCGTTGGCTGTGACCCCTTTTGGGGATTGAGTGACCCTTTCACTGGGGGGGTGGGGTCACTTAAGACATTTCGATTGATAACAGTAGCAAAATTAGGAAGCATCACATAATTTTGTGGTTGGAGTCACCACAGCATGAGGAACTGTATTAAAGGGTCACAGCATTAGGAAGGTTGAGAACCACTGCTCTATGGAAATCACCCGGGCTACCAGTCTGGGGGGCTATCCTGGGGCAGTGGCCTAAATGGAGTGCTGTGTAAATCACATAGGAGCCTGTACTGAGGTGGCCTGGCTTCCCCAATAATCAGGGCAGACTGGTGTGCCATAGGGCTAGAGATTTCAGGTACCCGGCCTTGCAAGGCTCTCTTGTCCCACATCTGACCTCTCAGTCCTAATTCCCTCATCTTAGTTCAGTTCTTTTTGATGCTCCCTTATGTAGCTGAATTTAGGCAAACAAGACAATGGGACCCTTGTGAGTACGGACAGCACTCAGGCCTTGTAAGGTGGCCTGTTTCCCTCAGCCGTTCATGAGTTTTTATAGTCCTCAGCAAATATGAAGGACCACGTTAGAGCCCCTCGGAATGCGTGGTGGGGGACTCACCGAAATCAATGTCAAGCAGGGCCGCATTGGCACCTTCCACCAGGATCTTCTTGGGGGGACCATGGAGAGCCTCATACATGAAGTAGACACCATCTCGAACCATGGGTCTGATCCGCTCAGCAAAACCCTGAGAGGACCATGCAACTACATGAGGCTGCAGAGGAGCAGGGTCCACAGAGCCCACAGGAGCTGAAAGCCAGCAGCAGTACCTGCCTGGGACTCCTGTGCCTCGCCCAGGTCTGCCCCACCCCCATGTGCTTCCCCAGTATCTGGCCCAGTTTACCTTGAGCCTTTTGAGTTGACCGTCCACATCTATTTCCAGGGTGGGGAACATGGACTGGTGCTGGTGGGCCAGGTTCTTGAATCTGTGCAGGCAACCCTCACTGTGACCCTCTGAGGACCCACACTGGACCCGATTGAATCTATTTCCCAGGGTGTCTCCCCCCACCTTTCTGAGTCTTACCCCTGGGCTGTGGGAGAGTGGGCAGACCTACCTGGCAGAAAACTCATCAAAATCCGACAGGAGGTCACAGATGCGGAGGCCTGTCCGGGCAGCTTTGGAGGAGTAAGTTGGTCCGATTCCCTTCTTGGTGGTGCCGATACTGAAAGATGCAGAGTGGGTGCTGCTGAGGGGCCCGGCTGATCCCACCCCAGCTTCTGGCAGACCCACAGTCCATCCCAGGAATCAAGGGCAGAAGGTGAGAAGGAGATCACCCAACAGCAGCAGCCGGGTCTGGAGGCTCAGCCACTGAAAGGACATGTGAACAGCTTAAGGACATAGCAACAGGGTGCAGGGTGAGTGAGGAAGAGTCCTGGGTTCCAGCATCAGGGCTTCCCCGTCTGCTTCTAAACATTGGCATTAGTGCCTTGGCAGCAAGAACACTGTGGCAGTGTTGATTCTACACACTTCATGTCTGCCCAAGTGACCCCACGTCAATCAAATGCTCACTCTCACCACCTGTGTTTTGTCATGTGTGTTCACGTGAGAGCGTGTTTGTGCTAGTGCGTATATGTGACTGCATGTGCACCGTGTGAAAACTGTGCCCATACAAGTGTAAGTACATACGTGTGCTCATGAACGTGAGTGTTTGTGCATATGCATGTATGTAGGCACCTGTGTACCTGAGTGCTGTGTGCACATGCAAACACACATTGGTGCTCATATGCACAGTTGTGTAAGCAATGTGCCTTGACATGTATGTGAGCGCTGTGCACCTATGCTGTGTGTGTGTGTGTGCGTGTGTGTGCGCACGCTTGACAGCTTCCCACCTGTATCCCTGGTACATCCGGAATTCTAACAAACATTTCTGAGTGGACAGAAGACCAAGCATCACTTGTGGAGGAGCAGGAGTTGGATGCTGCAGTGGTTGTTGGCCAAACAGAGCCAGTCAGGACCGTTCAGTGTTTATCGGGTTTGTGTGGGATGTGTGCATGCTCAGGTGACGCAGCTGTGGCAGGAGACAGCAGTGGCAGCCAACAAAGTCAGGTGTGACCCCCAAGTCTGGACTACCCTGTAGTTCTTGCAGGCTTTATTCTCACAGGACCCCAAAGTTGGTTGATGACAGGGCCCCCTTTCCTGCTCCGATGGGACCTGCACACAGGCCACAAGAATGTGGAACTGAAAGTCCCCAGGAAGAGGAAGAACTGTGGCATGGGGAACTTACTTCTTCCCCTCTTGTGCTTGACGTTGTACTTCCTGCAGTCCATCCACTGCCTGGTGGAAGTCGAATACTGTTGCCAGCAGCCAGCACATGGGCAGGAGAGGAGCAGAGGGCAGGGGTTTGTGAGGGACCTCATTTTCTGAATGGTGTCGGGAGAAGGGGTCAGCGGGTACCTGGCTGGGAGCAGAACCGGGGATCCAGAGTCCCAGGCTCTACAAAGGGGTAACCGAGTATGACCCAGGCTTTGACCTAGCTGCTTCTCTAAGGCTCATTAAAAAGAGTAAGGCTCAGCAGCAAATGGCACCATGCAGGCCCTCCAGGGTCTCCTGAGCCCTGTGCTATGGAGGGGGCAAGGAGGAGACATCCCCAGGGCCCCTTGGGAACCTTACCAAGGTGAGCCCGGTCAGAGATGATGAGCCGCTTCTCCCAGTCCTTCAGCCCTGCAGGGATATGGCAGAGATGGCAGATGTGTGCACTCTTGGGTGATGAGGGCCATCTCCCTCAGTACTGTTGGCTTAAGTGTGTGGCCAGGTTCTACACACATTGCACAGCAGCCACAGCCCTGCTCTGGTACTTGTTGCCTACTGAGGCCCCTGGATTCCAACCCAAGACACCACACCCATGCTAGAGCTCCTCTTGCTTCAGCCTCCTTCCTTCCTGAATGTCCTACACTTTGGAATTTTAGGGGCCTGTGATGCTGTAGGCAGTTTTAGAGATTCTGGGCTGCCAGCTTCTGCTCCTTACTGAGGGCTCGGCTGTCTGCTCTGCAGAGCTAGCACACAGTGAGCAGACCGTGAGTGGGCAAGGTCATGGATGACCTACCTTTCTTCTCGTTCTTCTCTGCCTCTTCAAACAAGCCTGGCAAGTGGATGACCACACCATTGCCTGCAACACAGGGCAGGGAATCGTGACTATTTACATTTCAAATGGTATTGGTAGACTGCAAGGGCCTACAACTCAAGTGCCCAGACCCGGGTGACGGATGTGGTCCCTCCATCGCGTGCAACAGCACAGTTACACATGGGGACACTGGGCTCAGACACTGAAGATGTGAACCCTACTACCCGCTTAGGTGAGGACTCAAGTTGCCACACTCATGAAGACAGAGAGTAGAGCATCAGCTTCTGGACCCTGGGGGAAGCAGAGGGTAGGTGGGCTGGCCAGTGTTTAGGGTTCCATAGTCTTGGTATGGGGAGTGGAGAGTCCTGCAGACAGTGATGTGATGCCCCATAAGTCTCAATCCTGGGTGTTCACCCAAAGGGTCTGAGCACTGAGCCTGCCACAGATGGTGATAGCAACTTATTAGAGCTGACACATCTTGGAGGGTAGTGTAGCCTCTGGGGGGAGGGAGGGAGGGAATAAATAGCTGTAAATGCCAAATGCTGGGATGTTCCTTAGTGCCACAGGAAGTGAGCTGTCAGGAGGTCTGGAGGACCCTGAAAGGCAGGCAGACGGAGTGTCTGTGGAAGCTGTGCACTCATCCCCAGCTGGGGTGAGGCAAGGGCAGTTACGGAGGTGCCCTGCTTAGTTTTTATCTTGATGCAGCCTAGGGTTACCCAGGAAACAGAAACCTCAGCTGAAGAACATCCTTGATCAGACGGCCTGTGAGCATGTCTTGATTGCTAATTGATGCAAGAGGCCCTAGCTCATCTCTAGGCAGGGGCCTGGGCTGTATAAGAAAGTTAGCTGAGGCTGGGCATGGTGGAGCATGCCTTCAATCACAGCAATCTAGAGGAAGAGGCATGGCAGATCTCTATGACTTAAGGCTAGCTTGGTCTATATAGTAAGACCCAAACAAAGAATGAGGAGAAGATATAGATAGATAGATAGATAGATAGATAGATGGACAGACAGACAGATAGACAGAACTGGGCATGAATGATCCAGAGAGTGAGAACCAGTAAGCAGGATTCCTCTTTGGTTTTTGTTTCAGATCCTACTTAAGTTCCTGCCCTGACTTCCATTAATGATGAACTGTGACCTGGAAATGTAAGTCAAATAAACTCTCTCCTCCCCAAGTTGCAATGTGCTTTAGCAATAGAAAACAAATAGGAACAGAGGCTATCTTCCATGTGGTGACCTGGTGACCACTGTAGACCAGAGAGGAGGGACTGAGCTTTAAACACAACTAGGGTCCCAAAACCACAAGCCTCCTGCTCCAGGAGGAGAAAGCCTTCAGCATAGCAGAAAGCCTTCTTTCTAGCCCACAAGTAAGGAACCCAGATGACTCAGTTCCCTGCTCCTGCAGCTCCCACCCCATGCATGCCTCCAGGGCTAGCCTTCTCTGCCCAGCACACCCGAATGTATGCTGTTGTAAGTGGATATGACTCTGATCTCAGAACAGAAGCTTAAAGCCCTCTGGAAGCATGATGTGCAGGCCCAAACTCTCAGCGCTTGGGAGGCTGAGGCAGGAGGATTATGAGTTTGGAGCCAGTCTGGGTTCTCAAATTCTCAAATCAACCCACTTCTTGGTGTGAGGATAAGCCAAGGCTAGACTTGGCTTTGGAGAAGGTTCAGGACTGGCCTGGACTACAGGAGACCTCACCTCAATAGCAAAGCAAAGAAAAACAACAGAAATCTAAACTACTGCCTTGGTGACAAGGGCAGATCAGACATAGGGGACTTCTGAGTGAGCAGAACATTCTGGAACCAACTGTGTGGCCTCATAACTTCACCTTTACAGTGGGTAATTTAAAATATTTTATTGTGTTGTTTTTTTATGTGTGTGGATGCTATGCCTGCACATGGCTGAGCAAGTCTGATGCCCACAGAGGCCAGAAGAGGGTGTCAGATATCCTGGAACTCGAGTTACAGGCTCCTGTGAGCTGCCATGTGTGTGCTGGGAACTGGAAGAAGCAGCCAATGTCCTTAACCACTAAGCTCCATCTCTGCCCCCAACAGTGGGTGAATTTTATAGTGTGTAAATTATGGTTCAATGAAGCAGTTCCATAAGAAAATAGGAACCATGGAGAAATGTGCACCCTAAAGTTTCCCAGGACCCTACAAGGACCCTGGGGGCTATCCTTTATCAGGGGAAAACAAATACAGGATCCTCAGCATAAGCCAACACAGCTAGATACACAGGCTGAGAGACGGAAGAGGGGCCTGCTGAAGCCACATGGCTTGCCAGTATAGGGTCTAGACTGAGGAGATCCAAGCAAGCAGAGGTCACCGTTGCTCTCAGGAGGAATCCTACGCTAGACTCGTGGGGTTGGCCATGGCATAGGTTTGGCAGAGGGAGGTGGAGCACCAGTCCAGATCGGAGTGACTCAGAGGTTACACAAGCCACAGTGAACATAAAAGGTCACCCAAATGCCACAGCATCTTGAAATAACCCCTCAGCAGAGGCAAGGAGTGTTGCAAACTGAGGGTCAAACAGGCTGGTGCTCCTGCTGAGTGGCTGCTCTGAGCGGGCACCCTTTGTGATGGGGACAGCACCTCTGCTCTTGAGTGCTTCCAGATAATTGCCCGCCACTCTCCTGTTGTCAGCTCCAAGTCACCCCCAGGGCCGGGCAGCACATGTTCTGGGTCATGTGCATATTCACTGTAGTGTTCCACCTTCTCTACCAAGGAAGATTCTGGATGGGTAGAAGAAGCAGGTTGTTCCCTACAGCCTTCCCAAGGGATGGGCAGCACCCTGTCTGCCGCTCCACTGAGCACACAGGAGACAGGCCACCTCGGTAGCTACGGAAGGTGAACATTACCACCATCCTGGCTCTGGACTGGGAGGGCTGGAGACAGTTTGTACTTGAGAGGAGAGGCTCTATAGAGTCTGAGCTCTGACTCTACCCACCCCAGCCCCTACCTTGCAGATTTCCTTCCTCTGCTCCTACACAATGGGCCAGACCTGTGCTATCTGCTGGCTTCTGGAGAGGCAGTACCTTGACTTTGCTTCCTGACTGAGATGTGGGGGTCAGATAAGCCACAAATATGTCAGCCAGAGCTAGAAGAATGAGGACAAGAAGGCCTGGGGGTGAGCTAGATGGGAGGGGGTCCTTTTCAACAACTAGAGAAACCCGGAAGCCTTGTCAGGCATCTAGAACAGCTGTCCAAGGGGTGATGGCTCACAGCCCAGGCAGCATCAGGAAATCACAGCTATACATGTGCCCAGGCTGTTCCCAGGCCCATGCACTCTGAAGGTAAACTGTTAGTTATACACTCACCTCCACACAGACAAACAGACCCATACACATGAACTTGAACACACACACACACACAGAGACAGACAGACAGACAGACAGACAGAGACACAGAGCCAGACACAGAGAGAGAGAGGGAGAGAGAGCGCTCTATGTGCTCCACAGAGCTTCCTCTACCCTCTGACTCCTGCTGAGGCTGGGCTCCAAGGACTATTTTAGAGTGGGAGCTCCAGGGGAGCACATGGGGCAGGCCCAGTCCTAGGGTTTGTACAGTGAAACTCTCCAACCTCTCCACACACATTGAGATCCCGGTTCAGGAAGTCAGGCTGGGGCTGCAGGGGCACTCACCGATGAAGGACACAGCCTTGGTGTTGATAATGCCACTGGGTAACAGGTGAAAGTCATACTCCTTGCCATCCACCACTACTGTGTGCCCAGCATTGTTGCCCCCCTAGAAACAGAGACCAGAATGAGCTGCTGGTGCCTGAGTGTTGAAGACGATCCCACAGGGGCCTGCCTAGTACCCTAGTCTCACTCCAGAGCCATCTCTCTCCCTACGTGGTGCTTAAGGCCCTGGTGTTGTCCAGAGATAGGGCTTGGAGAGTCTAAGTCAGGGCCTTGGGCCGAGTTTGTGTCTGATGTTGGGATAGCCAGAGATTAGATGGACGTGCTCAGGCCCAGTCTGGTCCCAGGGCTCAGTGCAGCCCAGGCAGGTGGACCTTGCTGAGCCTCCCTCTCCACCAGGGAGGAACAAAGAATTGAGGAACAATCCCTGTGGAAAGTGCAGACTCAACCCCACAATCCAGTTTACAGCCCTGCTCACCAGGCCCCATCCTGGGTAAAAATGAAAGGCGACTCCTCGGTCAGCCTGTTCTAAGGGGGCTCCTTAGCAGGTCTCTGTCCACCAGGAACTTGTGGTCTGGGTGTGCTGGTGGGTGTGGGGGGCAAGGCACGAGGGTCTTCTAGAATGATGGTCCTCAACCTTCCTAAAGCTGTGGCCCTTTAATACAGTTCTTCATGTTGTAGTGACCCCTCAACCATAAAATTATTTTGTTTGCTACTTCATAACTGTAATGTTCTACTGTTATGAATCATAATGTAAATAAATGATATGCAGGGCATCTGATTTGTGACCCCCGAGGGGATCATGACCCACAGGTTGAGCACCATACTGTTCTTGTGGGCTTTCAGAGGCCAGAAGAGCTATGGCCTGCAGCACCAAACCCCACTTGCAGACAGCACTGAGGTCCCCAACTGCACAATGGAAGGCAGCTGAGCTCACAACAGCTTAGGGACCCTGAAGCTCAGCTCCAGCTCCCCACTCTGCCCCAGAAGACACACAGGCCAGGCACATGACACTTTTTACCTTGCTGATGGGGCTGAGGTGTTTCGGCTCCCACATATCCTTCCCTTGTGTACTAGAGCAGGACCCTCAGTGAAGGTTCACCTCTCTTCATGGCCACCCCTAAGCTCTAGGATATATATGAAGGATCACATCTACCAGTTCCTGCTGAAGGCAGCAGAGGATGCTAATGCTGAGACCTTGGGTAAGGGGCTTTCCCTCCAAGGACTTCACTTTCTACGGGTTTTAAGAGTAGGCCCCAGGCCTGTATGCCTAAGCTTTCTGTTTCTTGCCTTCCCTCTGTGAGGCTTACTTATTACCATGTAGAGACAGAGATGGGTCAGTTAGAGGCCAACTTCATGACGTGGACCCCAGACAGCCATTAGAGAAGGCACGCTGTGCAGTCTGTCCTGAAGCCCCTGAAACAATTCTGCTGGAGCTCTATACTATGTAAAGGGTGGGGGCTGTCTGGGAGACTCCTCAGCTTAACATGACTTGCAGGGAGGTCCTGATCCTAGGGTAGCTCCAGGCACATGAGGGTACCTCCTTGGTAAACCTGGAGGTAGCAGGCAATCTGTCCTTACAGCCTCTGTGAGCAGATAATAGTGACCCTGGGCTGCCCAGGGAACAGGAGAAAATGACATGGAGCAGGACAGATGTTGTGCTGGAAGCGGAACTGCCTAAGAAGAGGCCCAGAGGGACTAGTGTGAAAGAGAGTATTTGTGGGTGGGGAAGTGAGAACTGAGGGAGCCCCCTGCAGCGCTGGCTTTGAACTTGCCATCAGTTAGGTATAGCAGATGCCTGTGTCCTGCCCCTAAGCTTGTAAAGTCACACCATCAGCATGGGGACAAGCCCATGAGGGACTTTGGCAAGATTTCGGTTTGGGGATTGTATCAGTGCTTGGCTTTGCCACAGCAGGCACAGATTTGCTACCACCACCTTTCAGTTCCCCAAATATGTGAACACCCACAATCCTGTTTCCTGCCTGAGGCAGTCAAGAGGGTCTCCAAGAACAGATGTGGAAACTGAGGTCCCAAGAAAAGACAGGCTGGCAGCAGGGCCTAGAGGGATGAGCTTGGGCTGGCAGGCCTCCAGGGACAGCAAGGTGGCCAACCTGCCTTCCACCGTGGCTAGGTCCAGGGAACCCAGACACCCCAGGAGGGATGCTCCTCCCGCCCTCTGTTTGAGTGCCCAGGGCAACATCAGCTGGCTTGGACACAGACAGCAAGCACCCGCCTGTCTGTGTTGGGGGTAAACACAGGTGCCTAGGAACAGGCATGAGAACCATGGGCCAATAGATATCAGATGACCTCAGTGCCAGAGCCACTGCAATGCCCAGGCATCTGGGACAGGCCATTGCTAAGGCATACGCCATCCCAGGACACTGGACTTCCAGCAACCCTGTGGGACCTCAGGGTCACAGTCTCCCTCTTCCCATTGAGATCTCAGACTGACCAGAAGCACAGGGACAGTTAGTTGGTGGAGATGGAAGCAAGACACCCCCTGACATACATGGCATTTCTTTGATTTTACTAACCCAGGCCAGACAGTCAATCAGATCTGGGCATGATGAGAGTCACCAACCTCTGAAAAGGATGTGGGACATTTAGACCTGCCCAGTATAGCTGATTAGACATGGCTCCCATGCAGGAGGTTGGGTGAGGAGAGGCAGAGGTCTGCTCTGTTTCTGAGGCTCATCAACCCTCTTAAGTGGGTAAGGATGCCATGGAGCTCTGCACAGGTGGGGAAACACCACCTGTGCTACTACCAGCTCCAGCTCTGGGGAATGGCGAGGTGTACCAGCCTCAGGCTGTTCTAGGGCATCTTAGTACTCAGGATCTCACTCACCTCTCAATACCTGGAAGAGTCCAGCAGTGCCCAAGCAGCACTGGCCAGTGTATGTCAGGAATCGCCCAAAGACCTGAGGCAGCCCTGCCTTTACTGCAGGAGCCTTCTGTTAGGATGGCCACCAGTTGCTGAATATGAAGGAGGGCCTGCAATTCAGAGCCAAGTACTTGCTCAGGCTCCCCTTCCTGGGGGCCTGCTGGAAGATGGACAGCTGCCTATGTTTGCAGATGGACCCAGGTACCTGGGCATAGCCTTCAGGGTCCGTCAGCAAGGGCAGTTCCTCTCTGCTTACAGTGTGAATGATGTGGAGCTGTACCCCTGGAGACATGGTCACCCCAAGGCACACCAAGACACCTCATACCATTGACCAGGTAAGGGGAGCGGCTACATGGACAGCTCAAAGCACACACCTCAAGATACCTGTACCCCAGGGGTTCACACCAGGGCCCAGGGTCAGGGGCATCTAGGAGCCTGCTTGGCATGGCAGGGCCACTTGGTACATCCAGGCTCTTCCTAGGGTTTTCCCCATAGCACAATTCTGAGGACTTCGTGTGCACTGAAGTGCACCTAGTAATCCTCAACAGCCTGGTTGGTCACCCAGAGCCCTCGGGCCCTGGTGTTCAATTAAGACAAGAGACTTTTGTCTTTGGAAAACAAAGAGGAACCAAAAGCAAACCAGATCCTGTTCCAGAACAACGCGGTCCCAACCTCTGCTTAGCCATATCTTCAGTGGGACGCAGGGAAGGGTTCGGGGTGCAGGCCCTATAGGGACATCCTCTGACTGGGCTGCATATGCAATGGTTGTGGACATGCATCGCAGAAACGAACACTCCCGTCCTCTGCCGATCCACACCTAACATGCAGCTGGAGAGCCCACTGTCCCCACAGCCCTGAGATCCCACCCAAAGGTTACAATGCTTTTCCTACAGTCATGCCATCTTGTGGCCGTATGACACAGCTCCTCCTGACTATCCAGGCCTTGTCAGTGCAAAGACCCTAAGCTAACAGAGGACCTCAGGGCTGGATGTAACCAACTAGCGTCCTGGTATCTCCTTTCAGGACAGCACAAGGGCCCTGCTGGGCAGAGACCTGGAATAGGCCTCCCTGCCTAGTTAGTCTCCTCCATCTAGGAAGCCTGTGTGTGAATGCAGAGCACCCACAGTGCATGTCTGAGGACTTCCTAAACCTCCCTATCTTCGTCCTGTAGGCCAGGACTTTCATTCCCCTCCAGGTCCCTGGACAGGGGGTTGTGGCATTTGCTTTCCACCAGGGGGTGCTGAGGGCTCCTGTCTTCCACTCCACCTCATTCCAATTCTGGCCTGATACCTATAGGTCCCTGGTAGGGTACAGTGAGGTGGCTGAGATAGCTAGGAGGTCCCTGGGTAATCAGGACCTCTGCCTCTTCACAGACAGCAGGGAAGGACTCTGTGAGTGACATGTTTGTCCATGTGCTGTGCACACAAGGGGCAAGCTAAGGAACAGGCGTTTGGATCCCAGGGCTCCTGCACCTTTGCTTCTGGTTCACCTCAGCTCCTCCTCAACTCTTCCGGCATCTGCAGGGGTTTCTGCTCACCACAACTTTACCACTGGCCGTCTCTCCTCTGTATGATCCGGCTGTCCTTCAGGCCTTGGGTGGAATGCGCTATGTGCTTGCAGTGCTGAGCCTAGTTACTAGCCTGTCACAAGCTCCACAGTCTAGTCATTGTCTCACTCTTGTCCATGCCTGCCTGCGCTCTTGCCCTGGTACCTCCCTGTGCCAGAGGAGAGGGGTCCCCAGACCTCTGACCTGCTGGTGCCTCTCCCCTCATGGCCCACCTTCTAAGGGGCCTGGGAAGGACTCATTTTCTTCCAGATCTGCTCACAGACATACAACTTGCTTGCTTCCTTCCTTATAGGAAGAAACAGGTCTAGGTGGGAATCTGAAGGTCCTTCCCAAGGTGATGTATGGCTATGTGACCCTGGGAGTCCTCTCCTGGAGACCCTGCTTGGCCATCAAAGCCATCAACAAGTATAGGCACAGGGAGACCTGCTTCTAGAATCAACCCCAGGCATTCCCAACACAAGGTTGTGGCTCCTCTTACCCACCAGAGGCCCCTGGATCAGCCTGGGATCCAGGACCACCCATTTCCCATTATGTTTCCTTGGAGAAATCTCCAGAGCACCTGCAGACTGCAAGGCAGGTCCTAGCAGGGAACTTCAGCTTGAAGTGTGCTCCTCTACTAGAGAAGGCCCTGGGATTCTCCTTGTGGTCATGGCTATGGCTATCGACTACTGCCTGAGTCCAGCCCTTCCACAAGGGCCTCAGCTGGACAGCAGCCCCAGACGTAGGGAATGATGCACAGGCTCATGGTAGAAACCAAGAAAGCCCTCATAGCAGCCTAGTACTGTGCATGGCTAGATGACAATGCCCTAGTACCCTGAGGATTCTGACCCTGCAACCACTTGGAAGGAGAGTCTTAAATCCCAGCAGGCCTGTGTGGCAGCCTGGCAGTACCAGGCAGGCTACTGCAAGTATCAGAGAAAGATTACTGTGGGCACAGAAGGGAGAGCCTAGACTAGCAGTGGAATTATCAGGAGATAGTGGCCAGCACGTCCACCAGGTAACAGGTAATTGGACCTATCCGAGGGAACATCTGCACACAGCTGGCCAGTCAGGCAGTCAAGGAGGAAACATGGAGGACACAGAAAGCGTAAGCTTGGGCAGAGGTGCCTGAGACTCCAAGGGAGGGGAAGAGAGACCAAATCCCTTAGCACAAGAGGCAAGGGATAGCCTTGATCTACAATGTACCCTGAGCAGGAGGTCAGGAAGACTTGCCTGGAGGTGAGAGGGGTGGAATTCGTAGAGGAACCGGAGAGGAAGGCAATGCAGGCCCAGCAGCCTCATGTCAGGAGAGGTGGGGCATGGACCAAATCAGAGCAGGGACATAGGAGAGAGAAGATGCAGGTAGGACCCAAGGCCAGAGATGCTGACTGGCGGGTACTCTTGGGGGTTCAGCATTGCATTGTGACTCATAGACCCCCCAATTAACCAAGGTCAGCATTGCATTGTGACCTGTAGACCCCCAATTAAATAAGACTAGTTGGTGGGGCTAGGCAGAGTCAGAACCCAGGACAGTGGAGACCAGCAACAAGTGTCTGCAGACAGGGGAAGGGTGGAAGCCAGATTTGGAGGATAGCCCCTTTGGCACAAAGTGTTAGGCGGTAGGATAGCTCATTCTCCAGAAGCCCAAGGAACAGGTAGCCTAGCTGTCTATCTAGCCTTTCTAGGTAGCCAACTTGCTATGGAGGGAGTCCTGACTTGCATTCTTGTGTTTGCCAGCCCATTGGCATGGCTTCAGGCTGGCCTCTAGAGCCTTCACGTGGTTCATGGACCCATACAAAGCCAGAGGCAACCTACCTAGACCCCCACCGCACCAGCCTCTGGTCACACAGGGCTGGCCACAGGGAAGATTTGGGGGGCCAGTGGCAGGCAAAGAGGTCCCTGCCAAGGGGAGGGACAGTGCAGGAAATCAGAGTCACCAAGTGCTTGCAATGACTGGGCACCCAGGGAGGAAGGACTGAGTGGTGCCCCAATAGAAAGGTGACTCTGTCGCCTTATCCGTGGGGGTGGGGGGATCGGTAGGCCTGTGCCATCATGGTGGCTTGTGATAAAGGCTGGAAGGGACCCAAAGGAACAGTTAGTTTGGTTCTTCAACTTCTCTGAGCCTCAGTTTCCCCACCTGTAGAGGAGCTCTATAGGAGGCTCCTGACCTGCTAGTTCATTAGAGACCGGAAGAGAAACATGTCTCCACTCTCATATTCTTCAGGGGAACACCTGTTTGGATCTGCTGGGAAGGTCAGGTAGTAGGGACAGATAGTCCATATGAGTGGGTGACTGTGGTCCTACTCTGATCTTTGAAAGTTCTGTCCAGTAATGGGGACCTGTCCTGGAATAGAGCAGGGATGGACAACTGTGTCCACAGAAGGAGGTAGAGCCTGGGGACCACTGAGCTCACTACAGGACTTCTCTGACAGTGCTGACCCACTGTAGGTGCCACAGGAGCAAATGGCCCCGAGGATGGGTAGGGCTGTGGTGCTGGGTCACTAGAGAGAGCAGGACTACAGACCACTGGGAGTGTATTCCCGTTGCACACACATAGCTGGACAAAGCATGCAAGGTGTAGGGGCTGGGAGGTCCAAGGACTGTCCTTAGGACCCAGAGACTTCCAGAGAGCGGGGTGAACAGGGCAAGAGAGTGGGCTACCTCCTCATTTTCGGGAGAACTTCCAGAAATCCTCATCCCCAGCTGGGCAGATGTGGCCCAGAGAACCAAACTATGCCTCCTAAGCCCTGCTGGGAGTCCTCGGGAACTCAGCAAGAAAGCCCACAAAACCAGGGAGAAAGAGCTCCAGCAGGTGTCCCCACCTTCATTTGGGTCAGCAGCCATAAGTGTGGCTCCAAACCCACTATGACAGAGTATCTTCCCTCAAACTGAGCCCTCTGTGCTGAGGTTGACAGCCCAGAGGCAGTGTGGTTGTCAATTGCAGCAGGGCACCGCGGAGACTGAAGGAGTCCAGGCTGCTAGCCCCAGGAGTGTACACACCCACTGTCCAAAGTCAGTCAGAACAAGTGGGTGCTCAGAGCAGTTTGCAGCTGGTCAAGAGCACAAAGCCTGTCTCTGGCCTTCTCTGAGCACTACCAGCCACTGGGTCACCCTGCCAGGGAAATCTGTGGCTCCACCTTTCGCCATGTCGGGCTGGACCCCTTTGAACTCTGCCTCAGGCCCCTGCCCCTGTCTCTGCTGGCCGACTCGCCAGGAACACCCTCTTCTCAGAAAGCAGCTCTCACCCTTTGCTGCGTCTTAGGGTACCTCGACCCACCCCGTTGGGGCTCTCCCCACTGGAGGGCCCATCGTCACTGCCCTGGAACGCCCTACCCGGAGGATCCCATGTCCCCAGCTCAGCAACTTGTATTTTTAGCTCGGGTTCCTGCCATTGCCCCGGGGAGGAGGTGGGTGGGTGGTGGGAGGCCAAGAGCTTTGCGTGAGAGGGTGTGTGTGTGGGAAGGGAGGGTTTAGGCAGCGGGGAAGGTGCTCCTGGAAGGGAGGAATCCAAAAGGCTGTGACCCACTCAGGGCACAGGAGGAAGGGGTTCGTCTGGATCCCGGGGAAGGGGAGAGGCTCGCTGGGCGGGTTAGGGAGGGACTCGGCGCCTGGCCCGCACCTGGCAGCGACTGACGATGTCGGCGTCCGTGGCCAGCAGGTCCACCACCTTGCCTTTGCCCTCGTCCCCCCACTGCGCGCCCAGCACCACGGTCACGCGGGAGCCTGTCGCCGCCGCCTCCTGCTGCAGCCGCCCCCTCTTGACTCCGCCTGTGCCGGGGGGCCGGTCGTTGGAGGCTCGGGTCCCGGACATGCTGGCTTAGCTCCTCCGCTGCTCTGGGCCAAGCGAGAGCCCGCCGCCTCCAGAGCTCTCGCTCCATTAAATGCGGACGCCTAGAGAGGGGGGCGGGCCGGGGGCGGATCCTGCGCACGCGGTGACGCACCTCGGTGACCTGCGGCCACAGCTCCCAGTCCCTGCCGTCGTCGCTGCAGGTGGCGCGCACTTACGGTGCAGACGCCCCGACACGACTCGGGCAAGCAGATGACTCAGAGCACCCGAGGACGCGAGCGGTGCCAGTGCTGTACGACCCGGACTCTACCCCCGCCCACGGGACTGCTAGGACTGGGGTTTGGGGTTGCAGAAACTGCGGAGGTGGTTGTTTTTTTACCGGGCAAGAGAGTGGTTAGCAAGAACAGAACCACAAATGTTTCTTCGTCGCTAATCTGGAGGATCTGCCCGCGGGTTCACCTGCTTTCCCGTTGTGAACCTCGAGTCCAGGACTGGGAGCCAGTCTCCTGAGAGCCGCCTAGAAAGTCACCTTAACTGAGGACAACCTCTCTTCACAAGGCCACATAGTCACCCTGCTGGCCCAGGACATGCAACTCTTGGGTGGCTGTAGCTAGCTACTAGACTCCAGCGCCAAGTGTAAGATGAAGTATCCCCAACCACCCGGGGCCAGAGCAACTTGAGGGGCACAGGAACAGAGCAGATTTCAAGTTTCCAAGAGACCCACATGGGGTCAATGGGCTCTGCCACTCCTGGGCTCCCACTTGGATGCACTGCTTTTCCCTGCTCTTGCTCACTCCTGAATGGTAGATGAAGCAGGTCAGCCCAGGCTGGAAACAGGGATAAAGGAAGGCTGTGGGACTGGGAGGCCTGTGTGGCATCCCTCCCCCACCCCCAGTCGGAAGTCTGGAAGGAGTGCCCTTCCAGAGTGTGCTCACTGACCCCTGGACAGGTTCACAGAGCTCTCAGGCTCCTTGTTGTCCTGGGGGCAGTTCTCAGGCCTGTCACAAGACTAGTGAGACTGGACACATCTTCTGGGGGCCTGACCCCCACCACCCAGCTTGGGGAAGAGAGGCTGTTCCCAGCCAATCTCAGCTACACTGCTGCTACCTCCTTGGCTGTGCAGGTCACAGTTATCTGTGTCTTCTGTTTCACACAGGGACATAGATACTCCCTTCAGTTGCTATGGCTGAAGCAGTCAGGGCCTCGGGTCTGGACACTACCTCTCAGAGGAGACTTACAGCCTTTATATGCAGACCACATATCCATGTCTACCTCACTCAGTGCCACAGTGGGGAGGGGACAAAGGAGTAGAAGTGGGATCTAGAGTTAGTGGTTCAGGCCAAGATCCATAGAGCAGTGGCTGGAGCAGGCAGAAATACCTGACAGAATACCTGACAAGGTCTTTCAGGAAGGTGTGCCTGGAAGGTGAAGCAGGCAGAGAAAGCTGATGCAGGAATAGAGACAGGGTGAACAGGAGAAGAGGGGGGTCATAGGAGGAAGGGTATGGGGCACAGCAGCTCCTGAGGAGTGAGAGAGGAGAGAGGCTGGCAGAATGCTACCTGGGTTAATGAACTTTTTCTCCAGGTGAGGAAGATCCTGCTTTAAGAATGTCTGTGTTGAATGTCACTTCGGTCACCTTAGTGCTTGCCCTTGTTCCCTGGGAGGTGTTTCTGCAAGCCCGGCAGGAATCCTGGCTCCCTTTCCTGAGGGAAACCTGGGGTTCTGGGTGAGAGGCACGAGTTAGGGCTCTTTGAGACCTACTATGGGGTCTTAGGTGGGTCCTGGGCACTGATGGTCCTAAGCCTGAGACTATAAATAGCCAAAGGCCCAGATAGAAAGGGGAGGGCTTTTCTAAAAACAGCTTCACTCAGGCGCAACAGCTGGGGCCCCCGCCAGTCACAAGGCTCAGCTGGAATTAGCACCCCTACCCCCTCAGTGAGCCTGGTCCAGGGTGGTGGGTAGGGTAGCAGTCGCTAAGTTTTTTGGGGTGGGGTGGGGTGATTCTGGCTTTTTAGCTGTGTGACCTCAGACAAGTGGCTTCAGCTAAGCTTTCATAGGCTTAGGGGGAGGGCATGCAGGCACAGCACCACCTATGGTTCCCTTTGGGTTATCAAGAGACCATGCCACGCAGACACCTACAGATGATGCACATGAACTGGCACCCATGAGCCTGTGTGCAAAGTTCTAGGTGCTTCAAAGCTGCCACTGGGCTGGCTTCTCCCAGGTCTGTTAGCCATTAGGCTGACTTCCAGAAAGCAGTGGGGAAGAAGGCTGGGGAGGCAGTGCTCTCTGTCCTCAGGCAGGTGACGCGCTGGCCTCGCGGGTTTGACTGACGGGGTAGGCATTCTACCCAGGAGCAGATCATTTGCAACTCAGTTTTTAATATCTGGGAACTCCAGAGTGAGAAGACAGAGCTAAGCTGCTTAGAAGCAGTAGCTCAAGGAGCCAGCAAGACGTTTGGATAGTAAAGGCACTTGCCATCCTTTCCCTGGATCCACATGATAGGAGAGAACAATTTTCTGAAGTTGTCCTCTGATCTCCACATGAATGCCGTGGCAAACACACTCCTGCACCCCACAGTTAATAAAAATTAAGAATATCCCTGGTGGGAATAAGGCAGCAGCTTTGGAAAAGTCTTTAAAACGTGAAAGTTACACTCAGCCTGCAGCCCGGGTTAGGTGTGTACGGCAGAGACGTACACAGTTCACACCAGGCCTACTATGCACATCCTGCCCTTAGCACCATTCATTCACACACCCTCAAACGGAATGCCCTACACAGAGGCTGCTGAATGGGGGGACAGGGGGGAAGGAACACAATCCAGCCGGTCACCGAATGTGACTTAGCCACGAGCCGTGAAGTGCTGCCCCCCAAATCTCAAGAACTGGAAGCAGCCAGTCACAGAAGGAAACACGCTCAATACCTGTTTCTATGACATGCTTGGGCAAATCCAGAGAAAGCCAGATGGTAGGGCTAGAGCCAGAACAGTAGATGCTCGTGAGTATGAAGGGACTCTTGGGAAATAAAAAACTTGGATCGTGGATTTGGGAAAAAAATATATGAGTGTTCTGCCTGCATGTATGTCTGTACAACGTGTGCATGACTGTTGCTCACAGCAGCCAGAAGAGGCCATCAGGTTCCTTAGGGTTGGAATTATAGATGGCTGTTATCTGCCACGTGGGTGCTGGGAATGCAACCGGGTCCTCTACAAGAGCAACTGCTGGGCCAGCTCTTTAGCGGCTTGGATCATGGTCGCTGACCATCACACGGCCTTTCGGTTAGCAGAAAAGGTATGCAGTGTGTGGGATGAAGTCTGCAGAATGCAAATTAGCCGTCACACCATGGCAGCAGGGAGCTGTTTGCCACTTGCCCTGTCTGGTCTTAGTTCCCATCTCCTTCCCAGCACCACCTCCTTGGCGCTTGAGAACCACCAGCAGATGCTTGGGAGGAGTGGCCGAGAGTCTATGTTTACACATAGAAAGGAGGCCGCAGCTGACTATCAGGGGCTTAGAAGTAAGCCGAGTACCAGGAGTGACTGCACTGCCTGAGAGTCTGGAGACAGGGTCCCTGGATAGTATTTAGGGACACTGCCTTGGCTGTTGGCTGAGGGGCAGACCATGGTGCCTGAGCATGGATGGCAACATGAGCCCCAACATGGCTTCCCTGCCCTAGGCACCAACTTCCCTCTTGGGCTGGGATCCCCACTGGAGGGAGCCTGGGGTACCAAGGGCCTCTGAGGAACATGGCCTGCACCTACCTATCCACTGTTGCCCAAGGACATTACCTGGCTTCAGGCCTTACAGCCATGCAGCCTGTATATCTACTCAGGTGTTTGAAAACTCCTGTTAGATACTGCTGTACCCCATCCAGCCCACCACCCCCATCACCCTCTTCCAGTGGCAGGCGACAGTCTGCTGAAGAAGACCATCAGTACATGTTCTCAGGCCTCATCCTATCTGCTGAGGGCATGGGTGGGGATGAATGCAGACCCAAGAGATCACTCAGGCTAGGCAGCAGCATGCACTGGGCCCAGGACCTGTCCTTTGGGCTTTCTTGCCTGCTCCTTTTCCACCTCTAGGAGAGTAGCCGTCCTTGACCACTGAGGTCATCACCACTCAACTGGCTCACCCATTCATCTTTCCACCACGCACTCCCACCTAGCCACCCACCCACTTCCCCCCACTAAGTCCCATCACCCCAGTGCCACAGGGGAAGGGAAGAGGAGACGGATCCTCCTCTCAAATGTGACTACTCATCCCAAAGGTGTAAATACCACACTCATGGCAGACAAGGTTGCTTTTTATTGGTTAAAAGCCCTGCTGGCCTGCAGACTCAACAGTGCACACCTGAGATGGGCTGAGCAGGGGCAGCTTATTCCCCACCGGGCAGACACCAAGGGAGATGACAGCTGCTGTGGTCTGGTCACCACCCATTGTGCACGTGAACTTTTTTTTGTTCCTAGGGCCCACCTGCCAGGTCCTACCTACAGCACTTCCAACAAGCATCCCTCAGGCCCTCACTAACCCCACCTCAGCCATAGCGGAGTAAAGATGCAGAAAACAGCACTCAGTTAAAAATCAACTGAGCCATGGGAGGGGCGTGGGGGGGATATTTTAGCCCACTGCAGGTGTCTGTACCTATCTCCCTAGAGGCAGACTGGAGGCTCCCTTCCACCCCTGTGGTGCATGCGACAGGGAGTGGGCAGTGGCTTGCAAAGTAGACGGTGAGGCTATGAACGTGCAGGTGGTCCAGGGTGATGCCAAGCCAGGTCCTAGCATCAGTGGCCAAGGCTCCCAAGGCTCCTGGCTGGGTAAGGCACGGAGTCTGGGTTTCTCAGGGGCCCAGTCCCAGCCTGGCCCCGAAGAGCCTCTCCAGGCAACACATCTAGCACCTGCTGATGTGCTGAGCCGATGAGGGCACTCACTTGGCTTTGGGCCTGGACCTGAGGCCTGTGGGGAAGGAAATGGTAATGTTAGGAGCAGCCTTTCTCAGAAAGCTCTAGGTGCTCAATAAAGGGTCTCACTGCCATTGCCAAGGCTCTGAAGTCACAGGTCCACTCAGGTGACAGATTCTTTTCTGGGGCAGCAGAATTCATCTGAGTGGATGGAGCTAAGTTGATACTGGCAGGCTGCTGTTGCCGAGGCTGTCACAACCAGGTGTGATGCCTTGAGCTGGACTGTCTTCAGTGGGCTCCAAATGGCCTACTTTTCACAGACCCATACCTACTGTCTGCTCTCAACCCGTCTCACTGGGTCCTTTGAGCTGGACTTGGTCCTTCCTGCTTTTTCTCTGCCTGGGTGCTGACCAGGGAGGTCCCTAGGCTGGCAGCCACACACTGAAACTGCCACCAACCTGAGCCTGTAGGAACCCTGCTCCCAAAACTCTCTGAGCTGCCTAAAATGCCTGCTTTTTTCACCAGTGGTGGGTGGGGTTCCAGGCTCCCCCTTGGAGGCCTGAGTTTGAGAATTTGCCCAAAAGACAAGAGAAAAGGTGTGGAGTGGGGGCTAGCTGTCAAAGCTTCACCTGCCCGGAGTATTATTAGGACCGCTGCAGGAGTGGGGAAATGAACCAAACAAGGCAGGGGGTGGGGCATGTCTGGGTTATCTAGAACAGGGGTGCTCAGCATGGAGAGGGATCCAGGGACACAGGAGCTGGTTTACATCAGAATGCATGGTCCAATGGGGCAGTCCAGACTGCAGGGTCAACAGCACTGAAAAAGTGAGGGAAGACCACTGCGATGGCTGGGCCAAGAATAACGGTAAACTCCTGCTCTGAGCCCCCTGGGGCTCCAGCCTACAAGGCACCAGCAGGCCTCATTCTTGTACCTTGATCCTGAGACTTCAGCCCAGTGGCCAGCAGGTTCAGAGTGTCAGGCAGGCAGACCCAGGGTCCCTGTACTGAGCCAGAGGTGTTTAGGGTTTGTTCAGGCTCTCAGTACATGATGGGACTACACTTTTTTTTTGTCCTAGCTAGGCCTTCCTCCACCCATGATGCCTGGTCACAGAACAGGGCCCCAAGCTGGTCCATGCATCTTTAATGTCTTGGGCCATGTACTGGCCCTGGCCGTCTTGCCATGAGTGGGGCCCAGAAGACCCACTATGGCACATATGAAGAAGACCTATGTGGCGCTTTGTATACGCTTGGCCCAGGGTGTGGCACAATTAGGAGGTGTGGCCTTGTTGGAGTAGGTGTGTCACTGTGGGTGTGGGCTTGAGACCCTCATCCTAGCTGCCTGGAAGTCATTCTCCTCATAGGCGCCTTCAGATGAAGATGCAGAACTCTCAGCTCCTCCTGCACCATGCCTGCCTGGATGCTGCCATGCTCCCACCTTGATGACAATGGACTGACCCTCTGAACCTCTAAGACAGCCCCAATTAAATGTTGTTTTTATAAGATTTGCCTCGGTCATGGTGTCTGTTCACAGCAGTAAAACCTTAACTAAGACAACCTGGAATCTAAACAGATCCAACTCTACCCATGGCTACAGGGAGGGGAAACCCCTACACCCTCGCCTCTAGCAGCATCTGCACTTGACACACCCATTTCCGTACAGTCTTTTTGGGCATGTGCTTGACCACAACCCGGAGAACAGGCAAGCTGGAGTAGTGGTGGGAGGGAAGGTGCAGAGGGAAGGTGCCTCCTGGGGAGCTGAGATTAGTAGAGCTGCAATTACCTTGACCATGGGTAGAGCTGAGACACAAACAGGAACAACCTCAGTCTGTCCTGCAGGACTAAGAAACAATCATCCCCAAAGAGCCCACACTGTGCCCACAAAGGCCTAGAGTCCTACTCCCTACAGGGAGCCCAGCTTGGCTCTATCTACCATGCCTCAAAGGACCATCTGGAGTCCAGCTCTGAGGTTGTGTCCAGCTGGGAGAGAGAAGACCCTGGGAAGGTAAAGCTTGGCAGCTGGGCCTTCTCTAACAAGGCAGCAGCAAAGGTACCACCACCATGAGCCAAGGGAGGGGTTTGCTGATAGACCCAGAGAGCTGGAGACAAACTAGGTTAGTGCTCAGGAGGACCAGGTAGCAGGCTGAGGCCCCAGCACCCGCTGTCATCATTAGTCAGCGCAAGCCAGGCTGCATACATACCTCACTGGATCACACACAGCCTTTTTGTCTTAATATCATCAAAACCAGGGGCAAACTCTGCTTTCAAATAAAGGAAACACACTCATCAGCCTATCACAGGGGGCAGCCGTGAACTCAGGGTGGTGGGATCTGCGGGGGCCAGGCTAGCCATGCCAACACTCTTCATCAGGGTCAGAAACTAACCACCAGACCGAAGTTGACTCTTTGGTCATGGTGACAAAGGAAGCTGCAATCAGGAACTTAGTATTAGATCACCCTGCAGCAGCAAGAGCCAAGGGCTACCCAGCTCCACTCCCTGAAGAAGGGGTGTGGAGGCAGGAATTTGCAGGTGAGTGATGCAGGCGGTGGCCCCCAAAGCTGCCCTCTTGTGTGAAGTGCTGTGCCCCACTGAATCACCCTCTCTCCTGGATGCTGGTTGAGCCTGTAGTACCCGCAGGGGTAAGGGAGGGACCAGCAGGACAGCAGGGAGATGTCCCAGGCCCTGTGGTGGGACAATCGGCTTTAACCACATGCCCAGACCCAGCTGTCCCCGAGCCTTGTTCACCAACGCCCACCTCCCAGTTACCTTCTTGGTTCCTTGAGGGACGTTTCTTTCTCCGCTTGCTCGTCCCCTTTGAGACCCGGCCTTGGACCCTGGGGAGGGTGCCAGACCCTGAGGAATCTGTCACTGCATCTTCAGAGAAGGATCTGTCCAGGGACGTGTCAAGTGCAGATTCTGGAGCTGTGTCCTCCTCATCCTCATTCTCTCCAGGGCCTGTGCAGGGGAGACGGGCGCTCCGTCCTCGCTCAGTTGCATCCTCTGGTCCCTCACTGGTGCTGTCAGCCTCGGCTTGGCGGATGCCCCACAAAGCTTCAGGATCCGTAGCATCCTGGTGTGAGCTCTCGACTCCAGGAGGCTTATTGCTAGAGAACTCCAGGGGCTTCAGAGCTTGACCATCTTCCAGAGTCACTGGCCAGAACCCCTCAGAGGGCTGGGCATTCAGGGTATCTTCAGGAGCCAGGAAATCGCTGGCATCCACATACCAGGAGGAACGCCTCTCCAGGGCTGGAGGACCACCTTCCTCCTTGGAGGGCTGGGGGCTGGGGGTTACAGCGTCCACAAGGTCCCAGTCCTGTGGCTCACCAGCTGCTGTGGTATCCAAGCTTGGCTCTGAGGCAGGGTGGTTTGTGCCCTGGGTAGGATTGCTGGCAGTTGCTGTGGATACAGGGATGTTTCCTTAAGGGCAAGGGCCAGGATTTTAGACATTCTGGTCTCATCCAGATAGTGTTCCTGACTCTGACCCTTCCTAAACTGCTGTAAGCTTCAGTCTCAGGAGGGCCCCAGCATGGTTATGGGCTAAGGGAAGGCAGTACCTTCAGTTTGGCTGTACATGGAGGACAGGAAGATACCCAACACACCACAAAAACCATCCAGAGTCCCAGTAGTGAAGCCCTCCCTAAGGTTTGCCTCTGAACATCTCAGGTGCCCTGAACTTAGGGGTGTCCATCAGTGAACCACCAACTATATACCCTGGCTGCCCGAAGGTGACAATTTTTAGGAGAGGTACAGTCCTCTCATAGGCCATTTTCAGAGCTATGCCAACTGGGTCTTCATCATCCCATCCCACACACCCAAGCATCTCCAGAGCAGTGTGTGTAGGGGTTCCTGAAGGTCCTCAGGTCCCAGAAGGCTTCCTGAAGGCATGCACAGGTGGAAATGAGGGAGTGGGGAGGCCATAGGCTCAGGTCTCACCAGGCTCTGTGGCCTTTGGAGGATCTGCTGGAGCCACTCTGCCACTTGCTTCTGTGTCTCCTCGGCCCCGGGCTGTCTTCCGTAGCTGGAAGCCCTTCCTGATGTCGGCCAGCAGGGCATCGATGACACACACCTCTTCTTGCTTGCCAGGGCCCTTCCTGACTGCAGAGCAGAGCCATAGACCTTAGAGAGCAGCTTGGAGATCCGGAGGTCACCCCGGGGACCCCTTGGAGAGCTGGAGAAGCCCTGCAAGGCTTGGGAAGGCGAGCAGCCCCATCTGGGTCCCGAGGTTTGCAACTGTTCCCACCTGCCCCCGAGACCCACCGGGCTTCCCATCCTCGTCCCTTGGCCTCCGTGCCTCCTCCTCCGCCAGCTGCTGTTTTCTCTTTTCTGCTTTTGCCATCTGTTCCTTCCGGTCCTTGTTCTCCTGCTCAGACAGATAGGAACCTTGTCACCCAACCCAGTGGGTATACCCAGGACAAATAGGCTGTACCTTAGCCACAGCTGGGAACAAAGGGGCAAATTCTGCCTGGCTTGGCTGGGAACCCCACTCTGGTCTCAGATACCACCTAACTCTCCCTGGGCCCACCACACCTTCAGGGCACGGGTGAAGAGGTCTCGGAAGGTCTTCATGGTGCTGAACGTGTCCTCTAGGGACAGCTTCTGGGGGTCTTCACACAGGTAGTCAGCCAGCTCCAGCTTCTTTTGCTCAATGGCATCAAACACCTTGTCCAGCGCCCGAGAGGCCTCAATGCTGGCCTGGGAACATAAATCTCAGTCACTACCAAGTGAGTCAGAAGAGAATGCTGGTGAGGCCCTAGGCATAGGACCTAGGGCAGAGGTCTATACGCAGAACAGGGTCTATGGCATGCTGGGAGCCTCAGACTAGGACTGGGAGCCCACAGAGGAACAAGCTGCTCTGCTGACTCAGGCTGTAGTCCCCTTGGCCTGTGTTCACCAGCAGAGCTGTTCACCCACCTACTCATTCTACACACCCCTGGGCATCCCAGGATCTGTATTCCTCCATGGAATGTACTAGAGTGTATTTTTCTGCCAGCCACAGGACTCTCACTACCCAGCTTACCTGGAGGCGCTCAGCATACTGCTTCTGTACCTCAGGGATTGAAGTAGACACCTTCCGCTCTGCTTCTAGAAGCTTCTTCAGGTTGGCACTGGCCTCTGAGTGGATGATCTCCACATTGATTCTGAAAGGCGCCAGAGGCGAGATGGGTGAGATCATCAGTTTGTCAGCTGAAAAGCAGTCACAACGGGCCCTGAGACTACACAGGCCTCTTCTCATACTCTGCTATGGACCCTGGGTCCCTCACACTTTTCACATTGCAGGTTCCAGAAGCCAATCAGTCCTGAGGGGGCCCTGTATGCTTAGGTGCTTGTTCTAGTGACTCAACTCAGCCAGTCCTGTTAAGATGCTGGCCCCTCATTGTAGAACAGGGCCTGTGTCATGTTGGGCATACCCAGGAACCTTGACAAAGCTGTTGGGCCCACTTCCATTCTTGTCTGATTAGCCTTAAAGCCCAGCAGCTGCTGAACCCAAAGTTTCTGAGGCAGTGGAACATGGGTGCACAGACTTTGCAGCTGGTGTTCACTTGCTTGCTGGGTGGTGAGACCCAAGACAACACCACTCCCAAGCCTGAGTTTCTTCATCTGCACCATGAGTTGGCATGGCCTAGCTTATGCTGTCAGGAAGGTTCACTTTGTAGAGAGGCTATACCAGACTGTCACCCCATCCCTTCTGGGCTTTACCTTCTGACCTAAGTCACACAGCTATAGCTGATACGGTCCTGTCCCACAGTGGAAGTCAGCATCTTTGGAGTGGTCCTGAGGCACAGGGCTATACTTAGCTGCTACCAGGCCCTGCTGTTGGAGTCAGAGGTTAAGGCTGAGCTGCTAAGGCATTGGGCTGGCAGGAACACCTACCCTGCAGCTTGAGAGGGTGACTCCAGGTCCCGGGACAGCTGTAGGAGGTCTGGGTGACTCTTCTCCACTTCCTGTAACACCGTGTGCCTAGTAAGATCCCTGTTGGTCCTAAGCCCCCACAAGCACTCTGACCCTCCCGGGGCCTCTAAATCATGCCTCCAGCCTGTCCCAGTGAGCATGGGGGTGGTGGTAGCTAAGGCCTGCCGGGATGGGCAGTACTGTGGCTCAGTCTCAAGAATAACAGGCCTAAGGACAGAGTAGGGATAGCCACGGGGGGCACCGTACCCCACCCGACAGGTTCCCCAGAGGTCACCTCCAGCACGTGGTGCAGCAGCGTCACTCTACTTTGCTGGGACTTGGTCTCTGTGAGCTTCAGCAAAGTGCTTATCTTGAAACCATCTGCATCTCCCGTGTGGCTGCCCTGTGAGGGACAGGGAGTGAGCCTCCTGACACTCAGGGTGTGGTGGGAGGTGGGTCACAGGACAGCTCTGACTTACATAATTGAGGAAATTCCCAATTCTGAGGATCAGCTGGCAGAAGACTGGCAGCCGCTGGCTGGTCAGCAGGCCTGCGATAGATAAGCTGAAGAAAGGCCCAAAGCCTCCGGGTACCCCGGGGTACCCCAGGCCCATCACACATAGCACCAGAAAGGAAACAAGGCAGGGGCTATATGGAATTACGAACTCCTTCACCATCGGTAGGTGTAGGGACGCTGGGTATACTTTCTACAATGGCCATGCTTGCTGGACCCTCAGCTCCAGCAGGTGTATGGCCAACACCATGTTCTTCGGGTGAGGACTCTGAAACGTTACAGGAGCTTCTTCCAATCTGTGGCATCCCCCAAGTTCTCAGGACCCTGTCTCATGGGTGGCAGGGAGGACCCTCCCAGCTCAGTGCAGTGGTTGAGATGGGAGCAGGGATGTACCATGCTGTGTTTGTGAGAGAAGTGAGCCCATCTCTGTCCCTGGTCTGTGGTCAAGCAGGTTTCTACCATTCTTTGTTCACAGAAGATGGATGTACACTTGTCAGTGTTTGTGAATAACTGTCTACAGATATGTATGTGTGTGTATATATACACATATATATACACATATATGTGTATATATACACACACACACACACACACACACATGCTGTGCCTGTGGGTATGGAGTATGCATCCTCATTCAAGTGTGCAGTGAGTATACAGGACTATGTGTGTGTCGTGTGGTAGCAGCAGAGGTGACCATGGGTTTTGGTGGCAAAGTCAGTACCTCACTAGGCCATTATGTCATAGCTCCAGCAGGGGGGAGGCCTGTCCCCCCCAGCCCCATAGGCTTCTAGGCCCCACTTACTCTCACAGGCGGTGAGTACCAGCTGGGCCTTGGGCCGCACCATGTCCAGTACGATGGCTGTTCCCTCACACAGCATCATGCACTCCACCCTCAGCTGGTAGCTGGTGCAGCACAGTAGGGGGTTAGGGCCTGGAGGTTCCACCATGTTTGCCACTGGGAACATGCTCTGCCCTTGGTGGGTGGGCTGAGGGAGGGTCCCCATGGCCTGGGCTGAGAACATATACATTCCTAGGCCTGTCCCCAGGACAGAAGTCAGACCCAGGCAACTTGGTAGCAGCCCAGGATGCCTGGAGCTTCTCAGGAAGATTCTGGCCTCAGGACGTAAGAGGCCTCACCTCTGCTCTTTGAGAGGGGTGGAGAAACATGAGCAACACTTAGACGTGAGGCTAGATGACTCATTCCCGGAGCCCCAGGGACTCTGTTCTAGGGACAGCTGCCTTCTTGATCCACACCTCTCACCCAAGCTTGCCTTCTGCCCTACTCTCTCTCTTCCCTTCCTCCCAGGTTAAGCAGGATCCCAGGGCTGCTGTGCTCACCAAGGAATGTCCAGGAGGAGAACGTAGAACTGGTCAGCATTGGCCAATTTGGCTCGCTCCTCAGTGAATGCCCGTAGGTTCTCAATCTGCAGGAGGGCCACATGTAGGAACCAGATGTCTGCCCGACCAGTATCTGCCTACCTTCAGCTCCTCGTGAAGCTCCATGGTGGCTCCCAGCCTTCCGTGGGTCTCCCCTGGGGTGAGGTGGGTCGGGTCTTTGCTCTCCCTGCTTCCGTGGGTTGATCGGGGCCCCGGCTCACCTCGTGCTTCTCTGGAAGGAGTTTTAGGAGCTGTTTAAGAACCTCCACATCAAACTTGCTTGTGTCTCCAGCCTGGATCATGCTGGTGACTTCTTCATTGGAACTGGAGAGGGTAAGGACAGGGGTCAAGAAGCATGCATTTCCCTCTTCCCCGTCTCCTGCCATGCTTAGAGATGGGGGTGGCCGACAGGCACCCGATTGAAGAGGGCTCTTAGGTAAGGGTTTGGAAACTGGGAGGCAGGGCTGTCTTCCCTTGACTTGGCCACAGCCTGTCTGTAGCCTAGGAGTCCATCAGTGATTTTCTGGGCATCACTTGTACCCTGGCATGTAGGGATCTTAGGTAAGATAGTCTGTGGTAGCTACCCATAGCCTCCTGCCCCGGGGATGAAGCATGCATGAACCTGGCCAACCTGCAGAGGGCACTGCTGGGCAGGGCTGGGATGCTGGGCAGGGCTGTCTGGGGCAGAGTTTGGTAACAACACTAAGTCCCTGACTCACCATTTAAATTGCTTCAGGAAGATGTTGAGGTTTAGGCTCTTCTTGGAGTCCAGAAAAGTGACCTAGAAACCCCCCTTTAGCTGGTATCTGGAGGGTGGGCAGAGGAACACACACAAACACACACACACACACACACACACACACACACACACACACCACTGGGAGGAGAGGTCAGGCTCCGTTACTAGTCTTACTTCTTTGGGTTCCTTCCTGGCAGGGGCAGCTGAGGGCTCCTTGGGCTTAGCCGTGGGGAAGGAGAAGAGCTGCTCAATGCTGGAGAAGTCCGGTTCCACTGTGGCTGTGCAGGGGCTGCTCAGTGCTGCCCACATGGAGTTGTGTTCTGAGGGGCAGGCAAGGCACTCTGCTGAATCTCATACTTAATGTGGGCCTGGGGGTCCAGAGGCAGCTGTGCCAAAGCCTCTGAGGACTGAACAGGACGCTGCCTGGAGCCCAGCCTGGGTCGAATGTATCCTCTGTCTACCTGCCAAGCTATTGTCAGGCTATGTACATGCATGTGGGCACACATGTCCATACTGGTTGGTGACCAGGTTTCTCCCTGGCTTGCCTTCTCCCAGTTTCAGCAACTGACACTGAGGTGGCCACTGTGCAGAGAACCTTGAGAGGGCAGGGCAGGGCCTGTAGTAGCAGATACCTACGACCCACAGGGCTGTGTACCGGATGAGACTACATCTTCTGAGGTTGCCCTTAGTTCCATGCAAGACACATAGGAACTAAGCCCTGATAGGGGCCTGGCTGCCTTGGCTAAGCATGAACGGTGGACATTCTTAGGAGGAATGACCAGTATGCACCTACCCTCTTCAGAGGCTGGGCTGGAACAGGGAGGGGCTCACCTCGTGCCACATTGGATGGCAGCTTCTGCCAGTTCAGCTTCTTCATTCGCAGTGTGGGTGGATTCACTCTGCGGTGACTGGGGACCCAGGCTGAGCCCAGGCCATGGTCGACCTGGGCCACAATGATCTCCTCTACACCCCCCATCATGGAGGGGACAGAGAAACCAGGCAGGGGAGGAGGCGGAGGGATCTGGCCTGCCCTGGGTAGTGAGGGAGGGGGAGGAACCTGGCTCATGCCAGGGATTGGGAGTGGGGGTGGGGGCGGGGGCTGGGTCCTGTGGGAGTCAGGTAGAGATGGAAGTGGGGGAGGTGCTGGGGGAGACACAGCGGGTAATGGGGGAGGCAAGGGTGGGGGTGGAGGGGGAGGGGGAGATACGGTCCCTGAGCCGGGCAAAGGGGGAGGCAAGGGTGGGGGTGGAGGGGGTACTGGGGGAGATGTGGCCCCTGGGCCTGGCAGGGGGGGTGGGGGTGGAGGGAGCACAGGGGTGGAGCTGGAGAGTGGTGGGGTAGGTAGAGGTGAGGCTGCTATCCACTGCTCAAGTGCTGCTGGCTGTGGAGCTATGTCAACGCTGGAACTCTGGATGCTGCCCACAAGTCGGCTGGGAGAAGCCACTATTGGCTGCGGGTCTTCCACTTTAGTTGTGTGAGTTGTAGCAGTGTTGTGGGAGGAACCGCCCTGATTCTGGCCTAAGTTGGTCTGGACACTCTTGTGGGCTTTGTCCAGGGGGCTTGGTCGGGGCCGCCCTTTGATGGACAGCAGTCGCTCGACCACCTCTTCCAGGGTGCAAGCTTGGGCTGCAGGAAGGAAGTGTGCAGAGTCAAGGGAGAGGGCCAGCTCAAAGGGTGGCCACCTCCCACATGGCCTTCCCACATAGCCAAAGACCTCGGGGTCTTCACACCAGGCTGCACCCTACGGCCTTGGTCCTCCCAGCTTCTCACCATCACTGGCCAGGAGCACAGCCCGGTTCACCAGGTTCTCCAGGGCTTCCCAGAGCAGTTGGCCTGAGCGGCCAGCAGGCTCCAGGTGCATGAGACCCTGCAGTACTGACAGCAGCTGGGCCGACGCTGGGGAACAGCTCACCTGAATTGACCAAAAAGGACAAATGGCTATCCTCTCTCTATGTGCCAGGGGCATCCTGTCCTATAGCTCCTTCACCTCACTAAAGCCCCGGGGATGAATGACTCAGCAGCAGGGTTACTGGTGGCACTGAGGCACGCTATGAGGCATTAAATGGCACCCCTGGTCTCTACCTATTACTGTCACCCCCAGATGAGCACTGCTACATTCAATGACTGAGACCAAGGGCCAGGTAGATTCAGTCTACTGAACCTTCCTCACCAGGTCTCAGAGAGCGCTCTGAAGTCCCCAATAATGACTACCGAGCCAAGATGCAGGAAGGCGAGGACAACTTGGATACCTTTGATCTTTGGCAGCTCGTCCCGGGACCTGCATCAGAACCGCTTTCCCAGGACAACCCAGCCCCTGCCTAATGGTACCAGCTCTGTGCCACTGCTTGGCCATCATGGGGCTGACCCAAGCAGAGGCCCTGGCCCTAGATAGCCAAGCCCCACCTTGTGGAACAGGGAGGCAAAGACTTCCTGGTGGCTGTTCATGTTGATCCCGTCGCTAACACGCTGAAGTTCCTCCTCGTCCTCCGCTTTGGCCTCCTCGAAGGCCTCCAGCTGGATGAGCAGATCAGCATCCTCCAAGTCTCTAAGGGAGAGGGATAAGCAGCTGAGCAGCTGTCCCACCGGAATCCCTCTCCACAGACCCAGCCTGCACACAGCCCATGTGAGTACACTGGGTCTAGCAGGCCCAGGTTGACCGACTCTGGTCAGCCTGTGGCTCTGCAGCCTGAATGGCAGTTTGAGTGGTAATTCACGGATCTGAGCCTCCCACCCTGCCAGGCTGCCCAGAGGACACCTGGGCATCTCCAGGGATGGGGCAGATTCTCATGATGGGTACAGGATGGGGTTGGGTCCTCATGTGGAGAGTCAAGATCATACTTGAGACAGGCCACCATGAAACATGAGAGGGGATGGGCTTAGCACAAGTCAGATGCCAAGAGTGTAAACTGGGACCAGATGCTGACACCACCTCAGCCTGTCCAATAACTGACCCCCTCACTGCCCACCTGGGGACAGGTCCTAGAGCTTTGCAACTGGGCTACTTCCACAATAGTGGAGCCAGTAAGGCTGTTCATGCTGACTTCCTGGAAATAAAGAGCCCCAGTGGGGTCTGACTTGACTACAGTCAGGCTGGACTCTCCACTGGACGGACTCCCTTTGGAGATGCCAGGTTCAATAGACAAATGCCAGGCTGTGCTATACCAGGGCTCCAGAGCAAAAGACCATCAGAAGTATGTACTATGTTACAGCTACAACACGCTGTGTATCTGAATCCTGAGTTAGCAGGAAGCCGTGTACTAACCTGGCCATATGGCTCCAAAGGGCACTACCCAGGAAGGGTGTCTAGCCTGAGGCCTAGGTTCACTCCTGGAAGCAACCTCTCCGCCCATCTGAAGATACTGCCTGGGCCAGGTGGCTGGAACCCCAAGGAAGGACTGGGGAGGGAGCAGCTGACAGAACCAGCCATAGCAAGGACTCACCGTAGCCGGGTCAGAATATCCAGCAGCTGTAGCCCTGGGATGGATGGATGGATGGGGTTAGAAAGTCTGGAGACTGCCTTTGACCTCTCTCTGTCTCCAGTTCCTTGTCACACAGGACTTCACTCTACCTTCTCCCTCCTTTAAGACCAACATGGAGTCTTAAAGTTCCAGAGTCCCGGGACAAGGTCTAGATACAGGGCAGTGCTTGTCTAGAGGCCATTGCCTGAAGGAGCAGAGCTAGAATTGGGAGCAGGTCCCCTGTCTGCCCCTACGAGCCACACAGCTGCAAAACAGAAGCCTTGGTGCTGATGTCCAGTCTACCACAGGAGCCGGTGGTGGTAGGAGGCATCCAGACCCTGGAGCCCTAGGGGATGTGGAGTAGGGGAAGGACTTGCTGCAGCCCCATATCCCCAGGGGGTGTGGCACAGGCTGGGCTGGCCCAGCAGACACTTTAGAGGTCTGCTAGAAGCCTGACCAGCAGGTGAGGGCACTTACCAATGAACTCACTCCTCAGCTGGGCACGAGTACGGAGGTCCTCGGGACCCAGAATGATAGCGTTGATCACACTGAGCAGGGTAACCACATAGGGCACGTTGTCACTGTCCGAGAGCTCATTCATGATGACGCTGAAGCGGTACTGCTGGCTACACACCATCTGCAGGTTGGGTGGGGTCAGGGTGTGCTCAGGCAGGAGATTCTGTGCCACTGGCCTGGGTCCCCGCTATTTACCTTGTAATGGTCCAGGGCATCTAGCGTCAGTGCATGACCCTCAGGTGAATAGATGCACAGAGCAGCCAGCAGTTCAAAGACCTGCTTCTTGACCATTACATTGGAGGTGTCCAGGGCTGTGGAGGGTCAGAAACGTCTCAGGAGGCCCACTGTCCTGTCTCCCCCATCAGTCTTTAACACACCTGTGATCTGAATTCAGGGCTAGAGCCCAGGATGACAATTCCAGCTAAACGTCAAATCACAGCCTTTCCATGTTGATCTTTCCCAGTACCCCGACTTCGCCTCTTGGACCAAGACAGGTCCTTTCAGGAAAGGGCTGGAAGGCAGGGGCAGGTGCCTGGAGTCTACACAGCCTGGCCAGGCCCGGCCCGGCCCGGCCCGGCCCGGCCCGGCCCGGCCCAGCCCAGCCCAGCCCAGCCCAGCCCAGCCCAGCCCAGCCCAGCCCCGCCCCGCCCCTGCAGATGGCTCAGGCTCATTTTTTTCCAAACTTAACAGCAACTGCATTCCTGACAGCCTGCAATGCCTCCTCAACCCTGTGAGTTCTTGCCTTCTCCATTCTGAGCTAGGGAAGTTTTGGGGATACTTCTCATCTGGCTGTGCTGAGAACACACACACTTGATGGAGAGGTACAATCAGATCCAGGCTAGAAAGACAGACTACAGTTGGTATGGGTCCTGGGTTAGACATACTGGCAGCCTCTGGTTTCTTCCCTCACATAGACACCATCCCACTAGTTACTGTTCCCTAGAAAGTCTTGGAGCCCCAGTGGGACCTAGTTGCTTCCACTGAGGGGCACATGAAGACCGCTATCCACCTTGGTTTTCTTACCACAATCAAGGTGTTACAGTAAGCCAGAAGCTGCTCTTGAGGTATGCAGAGGCAGAAGCAGGAGGTGTGGCCAGGGGTGACCTACTGAGTATAGAGGGGTGGTGACCAGGGAAGGTTTGGGAAGGCAAAGGGCAGTATGGGCCAGGCCTGGAGGACTGTGGCTGCGCTGTTACAGGGCTTGGAGCCATGCAGAGTGTATGTGGGGACCTGTTCTTTGTACCAGGACCCAGAGGCCGGAGGGTAGAGCCAGCATAGGGCTGGTGGTCACAGAACTCAGGAAACAACTAGAACCAGCTGGTGGAAGGATTCGGGTGGCCTGGAGGCCTGAGTGGGGTGAACTGTCTCCATCTTGCTCACCTGGGGGTTGCTTTCCCTGATTAGCCCTCAGGCCCCCCTGCCCTCACACAATGGCCTACAGCTCACCCTGGGAGAGCTGGCGCACATAACCCTGGTTGCTGAGGATGTATTCGATGCCCTGCTGTGAATTCATGACTGCACGCACACAACTGATGCAGGTGAGCTGCAGCAGGGCATCCGCAATGCGGGCCACACCACGCCCTGACAGCCGTGCCAGAGCCTCCAACAGCAGGTCCAGGCCGCTCTGCTCCAGGAACTGCACCATCCAGCTGCCATCGCTGCTCTCCAGGCGCTTGCGCAGGCCAGAGTAGTTGACCACAGAGGGCATCTGCAGCAGGCGGATGCACAACTCTGGCTCAGCACTCTCCAGGTTGGCCTCCGTGGGGTCTGAGTCCTGCGGCCCCAGCTTCTCCTTCAGTGCCGCCCACTTGCGCTGTGCACCTTCCTTTACAGACATCTTGTCAAACTGTAGGAGCAGAAGAGGGACAGGGCCATCAGCCTGATTGAGGAAGATCAGAGGCCAGGGTGGGCATAAGTGACATGTGGAGGCACTGTTTGCTGCCTCAGTTTCTCTTTTAGGTTTCTTGCTTGTGGGCCAGGGATGAAAGGTTGGGACAGGTACTTTGTTCCTGACCCCAGTACAGGTCTTCTCACTCCACCTGGATTTGAACAGCAGACAAGAAGGTCCTACCATATGCACAAACCTAAGGCTCACGAGGTAGCTAGGTTAGAGACCTGTGCCTGGGCATGACTTACGCTGTTCTTGCAAGCCCCAGTTCCACTAGGAGAGGACTGGGGTCAGCGAGGCATCAGGAAGCCATGCTAACTGGAATGCTGTGACATCGTGGTGGTGACACAGCAAAAACAGCCCTCTGGGCTCCCTTATCTGGCTCCAGGCACTTCCCACTGCCCACAGCCTCAGGGGCACTAGGAGGAGGGGCAAGTCACAGGAGCAGGCTGAGGTCTAGGTGCTATGAGATGCTCAGTGCTTAACAGAGTGGGTGGCAGCTTCCTCTGGTCTCAGCTTGTCTGTGGGTGGGTGCACCCAGAGAATAGAGTCCGTCACCACACAGAATTCACCTGGTTCATTAGCAACAGTCCCAACTCCAACTTAGGAAATGACACACACACACCCCAGTGGAGAGAGGGGGCAGGTCTGGCCTAAAACATTCTGCAAATAATGCCTTTCCCTAAAGCATAACTGTAGACAGACAAACTGCACTCTTGCTGTCTCCTCCATCCGCTCAGTTTTCCTGCCTGGGTCTGGCTGCTTCATCATACCCCTGGGGACAGCTTCAAAGATCAGGGGCATCCCAGGCTCTCCTGCAACCATGTATGGCTGGGATCTTATATTTAGCATCTGAGAAAGGCAGCATGGAGCTATGGGAGAGAAATACAGAGGGAAAGAGCTTGGTGGGACAAGCTCGCATAGTTGGAGCCATCCCAAGGGCCCAGTCTTGCATTCTCCACAGGACACAACACAGGCATTTTACCTACTGGATGGGTGAAGGACTGCAGGCAGCATGCCGGGAGGCTGGTCCTGTGCCCACATTCATATTGACAGGACCTCTGCAAATGTTCCTGGGACCCACTGAATGCTGGGAGGTCAGTGCATGTTGCTTTAGGTTCTACTCTGCTCTCTGGAGGAAGGGGAGACCCCAGGCTGAAGAGGTACCCAGTCCATAACTTGAGTGGAGTAAGAGCTCAGGCACTTTGCCAGTGTGATGCTAGGTCCTAGGTGTGAGCTGTCCTCACCTAAGACCCTGCTGCCCTAGGAGGGGGTGGTGGTGCTCCAGAGCATACCTTCCCAGCAGTACTGACAGAGCTCCTGCCTGGCTCCCTGTTCCCCACCCTTTCAAATGTCGGTAGCCAGTAGGTCTGCCTTAGAAGCAGATTGGTGTGTAGCTGGTGTGTAGCAGACATTGACCTGGAAACCCTCTGGCAGATTTCAGCCCAGCCACTCGGCATGTTTAAGCCTCAGTTTTCTTCTCTGCATCTCTGCCTCAGCTACTGGGAGCACCTGAGATTGGTCGGGGCTGTTTCTCCTGTCTATAGGTAAGAGGGATGTCCAGGTAAATCCTGGGTTCTGCGCTATGCCTTACTGGGTGAGGACCCAGGGTCCTACCCTTGATCCCTGCCTTCACCAAGTCCTAGGCCAAGCCCCTTTGGCCATCCAACCTTCTACTTACCCAGATACGCAGGACTTTACGGCCGCCTCTGCCCACCCATTCCGGGCCTTGCCTCCAACTTCTCATCCCGGATGCCAACCTGGACCTGGTCCCTCTTGGGCACCCCTGAAGTACGTCTTGGTAGATGTGGAAGCTTTACCACGGAACAGAGCTGGCTGACTGGCCTCTGCACACTCCTCAGCTTTTGCGCTGCCCAGAGAGGTGCCCAGAACAGCCTCTCCACCCTCATCCCTGCCTCCATTGGCCAGAGGCCCTGTCCCCTTGGCACAGGCTGAGTGGCCGGAGTATGAACTCACCCAGACTGGCTCTGGCATTCAGAGTTCTCTCTGGCCAGTAGCCCCAATCCTTCATGCTGAACCCAATCTTTCTGGGGCAACAGAATCACCAGAGCCTGAGGCCCCTAGACACCTAGGGGTACCTGCTTGCCTCACAACTGACTCTCTGGCACTGGCCAGTCCTTCTGCCCTGTGTGTACACTGTCCCAGGACAATGGACTCACTCCCTGATTCGATTCCCCCTCTGCATCTGTAGAGTGGGTCCCAGATTCATGCCCACTGTCCTGGGTAACTTGTGTTGGGGATGAGAGGCTATGCCCCTAAAGCCCTACAGATGACTGTGTTCACCTGCGAGAACCAGTCTGCCTGGAAACCAAGATGCCAGAGTAAGGAACACTTCTTCCTCCGTGACATGTGCCAGGCTGCCTGCCTCTCAGTAGGAAGACACTGAGTGTGGACAGGTGATGGTGGCTAGTACTGAGACAGCACCCAGGTACTCTACAGTCCAACTTTGGCTAGGAAGACCAACAGCTGGGACCTGATTGATGACTGAAAGACTGCATTCCCTGTGGCCATGTTTCCAACTCAGAACCAACCAGAGAAAGGCAAATCTCCTAAGCGACAGCCCCATTTCTTGTTGGCCTCCATGAGGTCCTTTTTCTCCTCTATAGAAACTATGAAGCTTGCCCTCTCCTGCCCGCTTTCAAACCTCTGACAGAGCTGAGGTTGTTGACCCTTTATTCCAGCAATCTTAAGGGAACTGTACCCAGGAAGATACTGGTGCCAAAAACAAGGCTGGGGTTGAACCCTCACTCCTGTGTTTTCCATTTGTGTGTCTCAGGGAAATTAATTCTCTCTCTCTCTCTCCCTCTCCCTCTCTTTCTCATCTGCAAAGTGGGTTGGTTGCAGTGGGATCCAGACAGCACTGGAGCCATGGGTCAGAGTGAGCAGTTAGAATACTTGCCGCTTGTTTTTGTTGTTGTTTTGGTGGTAGAGCCTCATGTTTTCTCTGCTGGTCTCAAACTCATGATGTAGCTGTGACTGACCCTTAAACTCCTAACCTCTTACCTGTGCCTCTGAAGTGCTGGGATGTCAGATGTGTAACGCCACAGCTGGCCCACAGTTGTTTTAATGGCATCTGTGGATGACTGGCCCTCCCACTTCTAGCTCTGGTGCCAAGTATTCAACTCAGAGCCAGACTTGGTAGAGACTCAGAGGGGCTGGACATGCTGGCTCAAGGTGTAGGGGATGACCCAGTACAGGAAGTCAGCATCCTGGGGTAGAAGGGCTGGTGTCATAGCCCAAGCTCTGGCAGATGGGGATCAGGACATGAAGACTGTCTCTTCTGTTTACACGATTCCCTCAGCACTAACAGGACTGCAGAGGGCAAGGCCTTTGCAGATACAGTCCCTAGATCCAGAGGCTCAGGGCAGACTGTCCCTTACTCATACATGTTTGTTTGTTTTTCTTTCCTTTCTTAGGAAAAAAACAGGACAGGGTATCACTATGTAGCCCTGGCTGGCCTGTGACTGGGTATACAGTCCAGGCTGGTATTGAACTCACAGAGTGCTGGGATTAAAGGTGTACACTACCATGCCTAGGCTTACACATGGCTTTTTTATTATTGTTTGTTTGGTTTTTTTTTTTTTTTTGGGAACACATGGTTCTTAAGCATCACTTTTCCCACAGGCACAGGCCAGGCCTTCCACTTCTGAAGGCAGGGTCTCCCTCAGGGTCTATGGCCACCAGCCCAGATCTCAGCACTGACGGGACTCCCAGGAGAGGATCAAGGTTGCAGGCCTCAGGGCTACCGCCTGCGAGGGTGGCTCTCAATAATAGCTGACTACCTCCCCCACAAGCTCTGGGCCAGCCTGGCATGACACCTCCATCCCACATGCCTGGGCAGCTCCTCTGACTCAGGGAACGCTAGAGGCTTCCGCCCCTGACTAATAATCATATGTGAGCTGAGTGGGGGCGGAGGGCCAATTCCACATACCTCGTGTCACATGCAAACAGGGAAACCAAGGCAGAGATAGTAGTAGCTAGGAAGTCCTGCATGGGTCACCTGGCACCCAAAGGGGTGGTGGTGGTGTCCCAACACATTAAGGAATCTGAGTAAGCCACAGACCTCACATCTCAATTTCCTTATCTCTGTATACAGGAAAACATGGACTATAGTTCCAGGAGCCAGAAGGCATTGAGGCTAGCAACCCCAGGCCTTGAGATCTGAGATCGTGGGAGAGTTCAGGTATCCCTTGAGGAGCAGTAGCCCAGGCTTTGCACCTAAGCCCTGGAGAGGGAGGGTCTGCCATCTGCATCCAACCCCACCGCACTAGGGAGCTGATAACCACTGCAGAGGTAAGTGGATAGGTCAGGCACAAGCCAGGAGGGGATCCCTGGAGGGGCTGCCTCCTAGGGGTGGAGAGGCAGCTCTGAGGAGGCACTCTGCCAGCACCAGAATAAGGCCTGGGGTGCTACTGGGCCTAGAGCCAGTGGGGGTTGGGAGAAACACAAAAGAGTGAGCTTGTCTTCCACGGGTGGGAGGGAGAAACGGCAGAAGCGGGATTCCGGAACTGGGTGGCAGGGGCTGCCACACTGTATTTTTAGATCTTCCAGGAGCCCAAATTTTCCACTGCTTGACAACCCTCGGTTTTGCATTTGTGCACACATTCCTGGTAGCTTCCTGGGACTCAAGGACAGCCCCTGTCCTGCTCTGACCCCCATTACCCTTCCTCCCATGCAGTATCAGCGTCCAGCGAGCCATCTTCCTACCAGACTGTGATGCCCCCTGGGCTGGGTGGGGACCTCAGCTGGCCTGAGGCTCAACTCAGGTAAGACAGTCTATCTGCACAGTTGGCCTCAAGGAAGCAAAAGAATTAATGCATCCACTGTCCCCAAATCCAGACACGGCGTGCACATGGCCTGGTGAAGTGGCTGTCTAAGTGACACTCTGGCCTACTTCCTCTTGTCACCATGGCTCAGAATGAGGGTTCAGAACCCTGGACTTCTGATTCCCAGGGGTTTCCTAGAGTGTGCAAGGAGAGTGAGGTTCCCGCTGGGCCTCCTAAGTATGTGGCACAGGACACAGGCCCTGGGAGGGAGCGTGAATGAAGGAACTCTCTCGGCACTGTACAGATAGGGCTGTGGACCTTCCACTAGGTTAACACCTGGACTGTCACCAGGACACCTGCCTGAATGGCAATAGATAGAGTCAACAGGAAATGTCTGCTAGGGCTAAGGGGACACCCCTCTGGCCCTGCTCTCTCTGAGGAAGGTCTGCACAAAGCAGCTGGTGCTGGGCATTAGCGTGTCTGGGATTCTGTGGGCAGGCTGGGGTGGTCTCAGAATGCCCTCTTCCCCTCAGGCAAAGTGGAGACAGGAAGGGTGGAGGCATCCACGTAGGAAGCTGCTTTCACTTCCAACCACTCTGGGATGGTGTGGGGACTCAAGCTGTCCCAGAACTTGCAATGTCACTAGAGGGGCCCCTTTCTCAGCCTGACTCTCTGGCTGCATAAAGTACAAGGACAAAAGGTGTACTCTGACAGCCTGGCCCCCTCTGACATTCTTGAAGTTCTGAGGGCTGTGGTGAGGCACAGGGGGATGACACCCACCTGTGAGGGCACTTTCTGAGCACATGGGCTGGGGAGCTCCTCCAGTGGCCAAGCCCCTTCAGCGGAAGGGAGAGGTACAAGGTAAGCAGATCTAGGGTTCTGGGTTTGCCAGGCCCCATAGGGAAGATGGCAGGGTTACAGCTGTGGGCTAGTGTGCTACGGATTCCAGCTCCTAACCTCAACTTCCTTGCATCTGCAGGGCTGCACTCAGGGGTTTGTGGCCATGGGGTGGGGACGGGGGACCTCAGGCTCACCCTAGAATTCATCTGCTTGGGTTCTCTCCAAAATCAGTCATTCTTGGACAATGACTCCTCCAAAAGGCTCTATGTGCCCTCTGATCCCCCAGATGGTTTTGGCGAGCCTCTCCAAGTCTGGGAAGAATAGTCGTCCCTCAGGATGCAGGTGGCAAGTGCTGTACGCTAGTCTGCCCTCAGAGTCCAGCCTCATCCTCATCCGCGCCCAGGATGGGAAAGCTGTCCTGTACACCCACATGCCAGGTCAAGTCTCCTTCCTGTGCCAGTGTCCAGCTGCAAGCTTCCCTCCCAGGGGAAAAGAGAACAAAGACACAGAGAGTGGGGGAGGGACATCAGTCATGTCCTCTAGCACAGCCAGGGGCAGCAGCCAGCACCATAGAGAAGACAAGGCTGCTTCCATGTAAGAAGGCTTCACCTCTGACCTGCTGGTTCCTTAGACAACCCAGCGGACTTCCTGTTTCTCTCTTCATATGATGGATGGCAAGCATGTTACTGCCAGCATCATGGCTGTCAGAAAAGAATGTCATTTTAGCTGCAACCACTGCACAGGGTCAGCTGTGCCCAGATAGTCTCTATCTTCTTAGCTTTGAGCTCAAGTCTCCCTGGCCCTGCTCAGCATTCCTCAGCCACCTGACCCCAGGGAGCCTGTCAGGCCCAACCGGGTGAGCAAGATCTCAGCCTAGGTACATATTTTGTTCACAGTCCTGGCTGGGTAATGAGGACACCAAGGCTCCTGCAAGAGCCAGCCCACGTTGGACTTGGGCTTTCTTGGCCAGGATGTTCACCAAGGAGCCCCAGAAACTCAGCAATGATTGGCTGACCAGCACTGTCCACATGACAACCATTGGGCCTGTAAGTACCCCGTATCTACTGCTTACCCTTTGCCCATCTCAGAGGAGACCTCCTGTCTCCTGTCCCTCCTAGAGTTAGCCTATCTCCTTCCCTGCAACCTGCTGCAGAACTCTGTAACATGCCAAGGGTCCGGCCCCTACTGCTGTCTATACCTCCAGAGCCTGGGCCCTCTGTGTGGATGTCCCTGAGAGATGTCTTGTTCTCAGGTCACTTGTGTTTATATATGAAGTGGGACAGAGAGAGGCAGGGGGCAGGTAGCACCCTTCCTCCAGCCTAGGCCAGGTGAGAGCAGATGTCTACCTCCCTGCTGTGGGTCCAGGCGGTAAAAGAGCCGTGCCTGGAGCAGAAGCGAGGACACAGGGAAACCTCAGCCCAGGGGTTCAGGAGCCCTGGACCAGGCAGGCAGGAAGATGAGCCACAGAGATGACAGTTTGCCTTAAAGAGCCTGGAGGGGTTCAGGTGGCTTTCAGGCTATACCACTAGCAAGGGCCAACTTCCTGCTCAGTTCTGGAGTGGACCATGCTGGGGTTGGGAGTTGGTACCGGGTCCTAGGTGGCCTCTGCCTCCCACTGTCAGGTGTGCTAAGTAGGGATGTGTGACCTCACTGGGCCTTGGGTTGGCTTTAGTGGTAGGCTTTGATGTTGGGGCCATTCCTTCCTGGGAGTTTCACTGGCCTCATATCCACTAAGAGCCTCACACCCAGACTCCAGTCAGCAGGAACTCTGTCTGTACAGGGCACACGTGCTGCTGGTGAGGCAGAGCCCATGGAAACGTAGTACCCACGTGGATCTGGGATGCTCTGAGCAAGTCCAGCTCTCCAAATATGTGGAGTGTTATGACAGCCCAGGCAGGGGCTGCTGCCCAGGTGCTACGACTTTGCCAAGGCCTCTGCTGGGGGTCAGGCTGCCCTCCTGAAGCCCATTTGCCCTCGCAGGAGTCCATGTGCCACAGGAATTAGCCAGAGGCAGGAGACTTGCAGAGGCTCTGGACTCTTCCATCCCTTCTTCTGTCCTTTCTGCTCCCTACAGAAAGGAAAGCCATCGTGGGGGTGGGACAGGAAAGCAGCCTTGGCCTTCCTGTCCTCAAACAGTGATGACGGGTTCTGGCCTTCAGTGCACACCCTCTGTCTTGCTTGCTTTATAGTCAACTTGACACAAACTAGAGTCATCTGGGAAGAGGATCCTCAGCTGAGAAAAGGCCCCCCAGCAGATTGCCTCTGGGAAAGTCTACAGTGTACTTTCCTGATTAGTGATGGGTGTGGGTAGGCTTGGCCCATAGAAGGTGGTGCTTCCCCTGGGCAGGTGGTCCTGGGTACAGTAAGAAAGCAGGATGAACAGGCCAAGAGAAGCAAGCCAATAAGTAGTCCTACTCCTGGCTTCTGCTTCTGTTCCTGCCCTGTCTTCTCTCAGTGACGGAGTGCTGCCTGGGAGCTGTAAGATGAAGTAAACCCTTTTCTCTTCAGGTTGTCTTTTGTCTTTTGGGTCATGGTGTTTTACCACACCCTAACTATGACATGCCCCTCAGCCACACCTGACTCCACCTACCAATGCCTGATGAACCCAGGCACTAGGTGTCCAGGGCAGCAGACCTATTATAGTCACTGGAGGAGAGGGAGACTGGAGGGGCAGCTTGCTTTTCACACACCCCATTTTGACACTCAGCGGAGGCTACCTGACCAGGACAAGGCCTTAGATTCTTGAGCTACAGTGTTCAGTCCTCAGACTTTGTCCTGTGGTGAGCGTTTGCTCATTTAGGTCAGGCTACCAGGGTGAAGGCCACATATTAGGGCCTCACCCTCACACCTCCATAACAGGGGGTACAGGGGTAAGAGGGCTTTGTGTAGCTGGGTACGACCTCCTGGGGGTGATGTGGGGACAGGAACCGATGCCCTACAGCACAGGCACGGTAAGTGCCTCTTGTCAGAATACACAGTAGCTCACACACTCTCCAGACAGTGAGAGCCAAAGGCCAGATGGGTCTCGTCAGCTCTTGGCTTGTGTACTCTCAGCACACAGACCTGCTCATAGACTGTGGGAGCTGAGAGCGGGCTTGAGGGATGACAGAGGTAGCCCCAGCAGAGAACTGACACTAATTAGGCCTGCTCGGTTCCTTGTGTTACTTTAGGACAGGGGCACAAGGAACACAGGCCCAGCCAGCATGTTCCCCTACCCAGTTCCTGTACAGCTGGAGTTGACATGTGCTGGGTGCTGGGCAGGGGTAGCTGTGAACAGATCTGTGCTGGGTGCTGGGCAGGGGTAGCTGTGAACAGATCCCTGTGCTGGGTGCTGGGCAGGGGAGCTGTGAACAGATCCCTGTGCTGG
>JADRCH010000341.1:980775-1009178 GCA_019843965.1 Rhynchomys soricoides | reverse complement strand
GGGCAGGGGTAACTGTGAACAGATCCATGTGCTGGGTGCTGGGCAGGAGAGCTGTGAACAGATCCTACTTTGGTTCAAGGCCCAGGCTGTCTGAACTTTCTCACAAGACCTTCCTCACTTAGGTCAGGCTACCAGGGTGAAGGCCACATGTTAGGGCCCCAGTCTCACACCTCCAGTGATAGGGGGTCCATCCTCTCTGTCTACATCAGATGTCCCTAGGCCCGTTTCCCTTATGGTCCCAGGGGTAGCTCCATAGAGAGTGACTCCGAAGCTCACTCTAGAAAGAGAGAGGCATACCTTCTCCAACTACAATGTCTACTGGCCGAGGAACTATGCACCTATTAGACACCTGCTGTGTGTAAGACAGAAGTAGGGTCAAGTAGTATAATATCAGGCCCCATCCTTCAGACCACAAGGACCAACACACTAGCGCCCTCACAGAGCCTAAGGATTCAGCCTACTCTGGAGAACGCCACCATCCCTGCCCAGAATGGCCCAGCAGCAGCCTGCCTGCACCCACAGGTGGCACCTTCACCCACCATCCGGCAATTCTCTTGCCTCCTCAACAGCTTTCATGAGCCTGAAAATTTCTCCCCTGTAACAAGTGCACTTTGATAGAAGGTGAACCAGTCTATTTAAGGCGGGTGCTTTCAGGTCCCAGCACAGGGAGATGTGTGCAATTAGCTCCGACAGCCATCAGCACCCCCACAAAGTGAGGGGCCTCACCTGAAGGTTAACCCCTTGCTGCTCAGGAGCAGAACCCTTGCTAACAGCCTGCTTGGGTAGGTGGGTGGAGGGTAGCCCTGTATGGCAGTGGACAGGAGCTAAGAGAGCGCAGAGAAAGGTAGGAAGACAGACCTGGGCATGGCTAACTTCTACCTTGTCTAAGGCGGACCTTGTTAGGCCAACTTGAACAAACAGCTGCTCCCCAGCCAACGGGCTGGGACAGGGAGAAGCCTCAGTCTCTAGCCTTGGAACACACACCCATGGTTGCTATAATGACTAGTGTCTGCTTCCCAAATGTCCCCTGCTCTGGATGACAGACACCCTGAAGGGATCCAGTCTGAGCCACTTTCTTCACCCTTCAAGCTTAGGTGAAGAAACTGAGGCCCAGAGAAGGCAAACGCCACAGGAAGACAGGTAAGGAGGGGCTTCCCATCTCTAGCTTCAACCTGGGTGTGCAAGCTTTAGACAGGGTGCACTGACCTGGAGCCCAAGGCAGGATCAGGGTCATTTTTGCCACTGACCTGCCACCATGTGCCATGAGGCCCAGAGTGGTTAGAAGCCTAGACACATAGATCCATAGACCCCTCTCCACTCCATGGTGCTCTAGGGAGTCCACCAAAGCATAGTTGGGGTTCCTACTAAGATCACCTTTATTCCCAGCGTCCTTGCCCAGAGGGAGGGTTGACAGAGGTTGACACAAGAAACAGAGCTGTGTCACTCCCTCAGGTCTGTCAGTGGTGTGTAAGGGCCGCCTCAGCCCACCCGCGGGCATCTTTAGAAGCTAGCCGTCAGGGCGGGGCCAGCAAGCTCGCACTATGCTACCCGGGAGGCGGACCTCCAGTTGAAGTTTATTTTCTCAACTGTGGCTGATTCATGGTCAGGATGTGGTGGCCGCAAGGTGGGGGAACTCCTCCAGTTCAACCCCTGGCAAACACCTGTGAGCAGTGAGCAGCATCTCCGTGCCAGCCCATAGTCGAGGGCCAAGAGCGCGGGACCAGGTTCTTGGCCACCTTGGTGCACACGCGGCAGTCAGCTCCTCAACCCCAACCATTTCCCTCACTGCCCCCAGACTCGGTTTTCCTCTGGGTTCCAGGCTAGCCCGAAGCCGCGGACTTACCAGGTGGGGGCACAGCCGAGAGGTGGTGGAGAGGGTGCTCTGTCCCGGCACCGGAGCGTCTGGGGCTGCGCGCCGCGGCCTCGCGGCTGCTTTCCGCACAGTCTAACCGCGCTCACCGGCCGGGCGGGGCTGGAGGAGGAAGGGGAGGTGCGGCCCCACCCGGCGGCGACCACGTGGGGGGCGGTGCTGCCCGGGGCTGGGCGGGGTGGGGTCTCCAAGGAGGCCCTGCCCACCCGGGTTTGGCTTCTCTGCTGGGGCGGAGAGATGGAAAGGAGTGGGGCATTCCAGGGCTTGGCTAGAGACCTGCTGGGAATTTTTTGCCTCTGGCCTCATTGTCGGTCCCCAACCAGGGTCCCTAGCACGTTCCTTGTCTGTCCCCTACGCTGAACATCTGGTGAACTCACGAGTTGGTCGGGTTCCCCGCTACCTCTGGTCCCACTCTGCCTCCCACAACGGAGCCCTGCTCTAGGCTGCTGATTTCGAGTCCTCCTGATGTCCCTACCTTCATCCTTCCTTCACTGGAGATAGCTCTTTCCAGTCTCTAGCTCTGTCCGGAGGATCTGCTGAAGTGTTCTCCCTGACTTGAGCCTGGGCTGTCCGTCTGCGGAGCTTCAGTTTCTCCAGTGGGTTTATGAACACGAATAAAGGGTCTCCAGTTCCTCGTGCCTTAAATCTCCCAAGCTGGGTGGAGGGCATGTGGCCAATGGGCAGAGTGAAGGGCTCTGGATCTCTTGTAGCCATTTCTATCCTGGATACAACATCATGCTTGGGGGGTGTTTATGTGCTCCCCTGCCACATGAGACTAGGCCCACCCTTAGTAGCCTGGAAATGCCCATTTTAGTAATCTGTGCCCCTGCTTGGCCCCATCATCTCAAGCCCAGGAGCAAAAGCAGCCTTTGATAGCTAGCCAGTGTTGGGATGGCCCCTGAGTGCTGGGCGTGCACCGCCAAGGCAGGTGCTGACTGGCTCTTGGACACTGCCCAGCCTGGGATGTGTCTTGGCTGTTTCTGTAGTGGGACTCAGCTGTTCTTAGAATGCACAGACCTTGCAGCCACCTAAGGAGTCACTCAGCCGCACTAACCCCCAGCAAGAGACCTTCTGTCCAACTGCAATTCTGATTACCCAACATCACCTAGGTCTGGCATCTTCCGGGAAGGGTTCAGCAAGGTTAATTCACTTCTGTCCTGGGCTGCCTTTGGTCAGAGGGTATGTTTATTTACCCAAAAGGAGGAATGTGACTACAGCCCCAGCCTGGAGGACTGCTGGCCTCAGCCTGATCCCTCAGCCCCTTGAGCCCCTCCTTGAGACTGCAGTGGCTGTGTGAGGGAACCCTGTCATCTTTCCAGGATCTTTTGCAGTGGCCCTGAGGGAGGTGTGGACCCATTGGAGCTGTACCTCAGGGTCAGGCCAGGTGGAGAGATGCCAGAGCAGGGTGAATCGGGCAGAGTAGCTAGTTGGTAGCTGGGGTCAGAGGTCAGAGATCTGGCAGTTTGTGGCTCTGGATCCCAGAGGAGTGGGGCTTTCCCTTGAACCTCAGCTTGGGCTCTCTGTGACCACAGCAGTGATGTTTCTGCTTCAGGAGCATCACCTGCCTGAGTGCTGCTGTTCTCAGGCCCCTTCCCATTTCCTTTTACACTTGTGTTGTGAGTTGTTGCACTATATAGCTTAGAAACATTGATTCTCCTGTCTCAGCCCTTGGAAAGTGACAGGACTGCGGGATTGTGCCACCATATTCTCTCTCTCCCCTCTCTTTCTCTGTCACTGTGTCTCTGTGTCTCTGTCTATCTCTGTCTCTGCTTCTCTCTCTCTGTCTCTGTTTGTCTCTTTGTCTCTCTGTCTCTCTGTCTCTGTCTGTTTCTCTGTGTCTTTCTCTCTGTGTCTCTCTCTGCGTGTCTCTATCTCTGTTTCTGCCTCTCTATCTCTTTCTCTCTCTATCTCTCTGTCTCTCTCTTTCTCTCTCTCTCCTCTACTGTCACCCACTGATGCATTACTAAAGTGGCCTCAGAAATCTGCTTTCTCTGGGCCCCACACGACTTTAGGAGATTCTTTCTAGTAACCATAGCTGTGGGCAGCACACATCCTGGAGTGTGAGTCTGTCCTCACAGCTGGAGGTGCACACATGCCTCCTCACAGCTCAACACTAGATGCCTACAGACATGCAGATCTACACCAGTCACCCATACCCCGTGCTGACTGCACGCTCAGGCAGAGGCCCACACACCTGCCCACACTGAGAGTGTGCCCCATGCAGACATTTTGGGACCACCACCTGAGGAAAGCTCACTACAGCCTCATCAGACACCAGAGACTGGCTGTGATCAGAGCAAGGGCGGAGCAGACCTCATCACTGCCAGTTTGAGCTTCACTGGGAACAAAGCAAGCAGGCGTGGGTGTTACCAAAGAAGTCTTCCAGCTGGGTGGAATGGTTGGCCTGGTGTACAAAGCCCAGACAAACAGCAGGTGACTCCTTGCAGGCAGAGGAGGTACTTCAGACTGGGACCCCAAGAAGCAGCAGACTTGGTTTCATTCCCTCTGGCATCTGAGTTCCTTTTTATCCTTTGTCCTTGGAAACGGTTTCTTTTTCTTCTTCCTCCTGGGTCCCCTGAGACTCCTTCTGACGTTGGTAGAGTAGGAAGTAAAAGCCGGTCCACACACCATTCATCTACCCAACGGCCTTGAACAGGTGTCTGACAAAGGCAAGAGCAGTCCAGTTATCTTGGCATGAGTGAGAAGACCTTCACTGGTTCTAGCCCCAAGCCCATGAAAAGGCCTCTGTGCCCCCCCCCAGCAGCCCTTTGCATCCCCCCTTTCTCCCGTGTGTCTCCATGAACACTCTGAGAGTCCCTAAGTGCTCACCCGAAGGAGGTAGACACTGGAGAGGACCCATCCCTGACGGGGAGGAAGGTGATTAGGTTGGAGCAAGGACCAAGCATCTGTTTTGAAAGGGGACAATGGGCAGGTTGGTTGGCCAAGGACTCAGGTCAGACGAGGCCTCCATCCTGTTGGTTTGGAGATTGCACAATTCATCGGAGCATTATCTCAGATCTGCAGATTCTGGGTTCAAGAATATGCCTACTCACTGATATTTATCTACAGTCCTAAGATCAATACTGGATGTACATTTGCAGTTCTTCCCAGGCACATACTCATCGAGAAAGTCGGGCTCAGCGATGGACAGGTAGAAGTTTTCTCCATCTCTTTAGGGCATGATCTTGCATTTGGGCTTCTTATTGGTGATGTCACCATTAAAGTGGTCGCAGGTGTAAGCTCCAAAAGGCCCTACTGTGTCTTGTGAAGAGAACATGTGTGGCCCACGTTTGAATTCTGGTGCTACAGTTCAGAGTCAGTGTCAATGAAGCAGCGTCACAGTAAACGGGGGCATCTTGAAGACGGTACCAGAGGCTCACAGGCACCTACACTGGTGTCTCCTCAGCAGAACAGCTTGGCGTTTGTTAGTCACACCTGGCCGATGGCCCATAGCCAAGTCACGTCAGCTGTATCAGCAGCTTTATGGAACATAGGGCTAATAAAACAATGTATGTATTTAGCTGGTGTGTAGCCACGTCTTGTTTTATAGCATGGTGACTTTTCATTCTTATGTACCCTGGAGCCGCCAGCCATGAAACACTCGAGACCCCCTCAAAATTTCACTGTGTATTCTCTGCCCCAGATTTGCACCTCTGGAGACGAGGTCATTTCTCCTCTTGCCTCTTCATCTTCAGATTTCTTTTTTTTGGCCAGGGCTAGAATTTTATAGCACATCCACCCTTGCATTTCTACAGAAACCTTTGGCTCATTATGTGCTTTCCTGTGTTTCTAACTTATTCTCTCTCTCCCTCTCTCTCTCTCTCTCTCTCTCTCTTGCATTTCTACAGAAACCTTTGGCTCATTATGTGCTTTCCTGTGTTTCTATCTTATTCTCTCTCTCTCTCTCTCTCACACACACACACACTCACACACACATTCACACACTCACACACACTCACATTCACACACACAGAAACACACACTCACACAGAAACACACACTCACACACACATTCACACACTCACATTCACACACTCACACACACTCACATTCACACACACACTCACACACGTATTTTTTTTTGAGAAGTTCACGCATGAGCGTTACATCTGTATTACTCCTGCCCCTTTCTCCCTCCACCAACTCTTCACCAGTTTTCTGATCCCTTCTTTGATTTATTGTTACATGTATACACACACACATACACACACACGCACACACACACACATGTCTATACCAACTGAGTCCATTTGAAATATGCTTATTCTATTTTACTCTACACGTCTGGATACTTTTGCCTGCATGTATGTCTGTACAGGAACTGCTTGCAGAGTCCAGAAGAGTGTGTCAGATCACCTGCCAGAGTTACAGATGGTTGTGAGCTGCCATGTGGGTGCTGGGAATCGAACCAGGGTACACTGGAACAGCAAGTGTTCTTAACTGCTAAGCCATCTCTCTAGCCCCTACCCAGTCCCTTTAGCTTGGACTGACCAGTGTCCAACTGACTTGAATGTCCAGGCTGAGCACTTTGGATAACCTGTGTGGAAGCCATCCCTGGTGGAGACAGAGTCTCTCCCCTCAGCCACTAGCCACCCATAGCTCTTTCAGGGGTAGGAAATGACTTGTGTCCAAGCCGGTCTATCAACTGGTATTGTCATTATGCTGGTCTTGCTGAGGCAGCCACATTATTGAGAGTTTACAAGTACTGTCCCTCTGTCTGTCTAACAACAGAAGCCCTGGGCTCTAGCTCATTACTTTCTATTGCTTTGAAATATACCACCATCAAACACATCGAAATCCACACAGCCATTAGTCTGATGGTGGTCAAAGGGTTGGTGCAGTTAGCCAGTAGGATGTGCAGCTTACACATCTAGACAAGCTTCCTGGTGGGAGCTAGCCTCTGCTCTTACGTGGACACCTGCATGGGGTTTCAGGTACATGTGCTCATCTTGCCCCGGCTTCTTCCTCTGCACAGATGCTGGCCCCTCACAGCTAGGCTCTGAGCTAGACAGCTGTGCATGGATCACTAGCTTGGTGGCCTTCCTTACCCCAGACACCCCGGCCAGCCATGGTGGTACCTGGGACCATGCCCAGAGACATCATCTGGGCTTTTCTGCTAACCTTCAATGAGTCCAGGCCACAGCTCTACCCCTCCATGACTTGACACACACATATACCTCTTCTCCCGTTCCAGGCCTCTGGTTGCCCCATCAGAGCATAGCCCAAAGACATGTGTAGGGCTTCTCACATTGCTTGGTGTAACAAAGGTGGGAAGGCCCTCAGTTTGGAATTTTTTGATGCAGTTGGGTCATCTTTTGCTAAAAGGGGGGGTTCTGCAGTCATTGGAACTGCAGCATGGGTACCAGGATTTGGGGGTGGGGATAGGGACAGGTGCCCAAGATGGCATCCCTTCATGTATCCCATTGAGTCTTCGAGTGCCTGAATCCCACCTTTGCCTCCACCCTGGCCTCTGAAGCAATGTAGCTTTATTCTTGAATCTTTAGACTTTTAGGGGGTGGGGGCAAGTAGGAGGGGAGAGGGCTGGAGCAAAGAGATGCAGTAGCACGTAGGTGAAGGCTGTCACTTGTCTGTGTTCTTCACGTGATGTGAATGGAGCCTAGGTATCCCCTCTGCTGGCTTTGGCTGTGGGCTCCCTGGTCTTGAGAAAGCATTTTGAAGGAGTTATAACTTGGATTTAATAAATGTCATACTGAAGTGAAGGGACACCACTGTGGGCTGACTCTCAACAACTCTACTGGCCCCAGTCCTTCCTGACACCCCCACCACTCCCAACTCCTCACACCATGTCTCCCTGGCTTGCTGGATGTCTCTCCCCACTCACCATGCCAGTCTTGGTCTCCTGATCACTATGGACAACCCACTCTGCCCTGTCATACCCAGCTGATGGCCCAGAAACTCTGAGAAGTCAAGTCATTATAATAAGAGTGGGCTCAGGGCTTGCGCCCCAGGCTGTCGGACAGGAAGAGATATGTCATGAGGCAACCAGGGAGGTAGGGTATCAAGAGGTCACCCAATGATTATGGAGCACCCCAGCTATGCTGACCCTACCTCTGCTCTTGCTCCCGATGCAGGTCACTGTATTTTATAGGACTCTTCACCTATGAGTTTTTGAGGTTGACACTCACCCTATTACAGCAGCACACTCAGAGTCACATGACAGCCCTTAAACACCTGGGTGTATTTGATCGGTTCTATTATTCTGCTTACAGACCCAGTCAACTCCACCAATCATTCTCTGGGGCTTCAGCTCCACGCTCAGGTGCATCCATGACTGAAACGCATGTGATCTCCCTTGCCAGCACGCCAAGCATTAGACTTGGCATCAAACAGAATGATGCTCAAGTCCCTTTAAGAATCCTACTCTGGGGAGCTAGAGAGATGGCGCAGTGAGTCGAAATACTTACTGCTTTTGCAGAGGACTGGGGTCTGGTTCCCAGCACCTACGTGCTGGTTCACACCATTGTTAGCCCTAGGTTACAAAGTCCTGACCTTCACAAGCTCTAGGCTCGAATGTGCTGTACACATACAGGCAAAACATTTACACATAAAATAGATAAATCTAAAATAAAAATTTGAAAAATTAAAACAAAAAAAAAAAATCCCCACTATGGACCGTCGAGATGGCTCAGTGGATGAAGGTGCCTGCCACCAGCCTGATGGGGAGGACTCACATGGTAGAAGAGTGAGCCTACTCCCAAACGCTGTCTGTCCCAACTCCATCCACACACACTGTGGAAAGTGCACACCAACACACAAGCACGCATGCACTCGAAATAAGTTTTAACAGAAATTCTAATTTTGTCTACAAAGGCAAGCTAATTCTTTCATTCCTTTACACTTAAATCACAGATCTAAGTCAGTTACTGTGACTAATCTTCAGGGGGCAAACACACCCATATAAGCACCTGGCTGTCCTGTGCTCCTCTGACCCGCTCAGCCCTGCTTTACAGAGGACACTGGGGCCCAGGGGAGGGATCATCGCTTCCTGTTCTGGCCCTGAATGCTGTACCAGCTATTTCCCTTCTGAGTGCTGAGCTATTCTCAGATAGACCCCCACATCTAAACAAAGTGTGTATACTCCCAGGTAACCCCAGGGTTTGCTGACTTCCTCTTCATTCTTGATCCTAGGGTTTCCTGGAAACAGCAAGGATGCTGTTGCATGGTCCCTAGTACCCCTGTGCTGGGGTGCCAGCCTCTAGTATCCTTACATTGGGGTGCTGGCCAACATCCACTCTAGCTCCCCTCCTCCCCCCCGCCTGGGGGGGAATTGGGTTGGTTGCACAACACACAGCCTGAATTAAATGAGTTTAGAACATGTAGCTCTTACACAACGTCTGCCTTACTGCGTTATTGCTGGACAGGAAGCTGTGACCGCCTTCATCCAGTTTGCTTCCCAGCTTGATGGGACACACTGCTTTGCTTATGGGTGAACACTGGCATGGGACCTTTCCCTTACTTGTGCCGCCAGCTGCTGCCTCAGGACACCATGCACTGCACTCACCTGCTCATCCCAAGGTAGCATACGGCTTGCTCCTGCTTTGCCCCAGTCATTTCTGAGCTTGGCTTTCAGGAGAAAGGGTCCTTTGTAATTTAGTTCTCCAGACAGAGACAAAGTTTTCAGCCTTGAATTGGAGGACCACCCCTTAGCTGTAGCCAGCAGCAATCTACCAGGGATGCAGATCTCCTATCCCTCTTCCTGGGCCTGCACATAGCTGCTGCTCCCTCCCTTGGCTTGCAGCCTCCTTGCTGTCTCTCCAGCTGGTGTCTCACTCCTCTATGTCCACCGACACTTTATTACCATGGCCTTATTTGCTAATAAAATAGAAGTGTCAAATTCTCATTCATTACCTGTGATATCAGGATTCATAGAGAGGGACAGCGGCTGGCCTGATGCCATTCACTAGGCATCAGGAAATCTGTATACTGAGTCCCAGGGTCCCATGGGTGAGGTAGACCTGGTACTGGATGCTGTACTGAATCCTTCCATAGTGAATCATTCCTGGGCACACCCCTTCCCCCAGCACCAGACCCCAATTGTGATGGAGGCAGGGCCTGGTCTGCTGTCTGGGAACTGGGGAAAGCTATGCCAAGCTCTGCAGGGTAAGTCTTTTCAGAAGTTCTTCCTTTGGACATTTTGTATGCTAGCACTTACCTGTCCAACAGATGGGCGCTCTGAAAGTCCGTGCTGCAGAAGGATGTGAAGGGCCACTCAGCCCTTTAGGTCCTCCTCACAAGCTCTGTTTCCTTGTGTGGGGACAATGACACCCATCTTCCCTCCCCATCATCTCTGGCAGGAGTTTGCAATGTTTGCCCCTTCCAGTGCCGGCTCAAGGAGTGAGGATGTTTGCTCAGGGAGTCAGTGTAACATCACTGTCAGGAAACAAGCGAGTATTGCCGGCAGAGCTGAGCCCCTAGAGACAGGAGCTCCAGCCGGAGGTACCCTGAGGCTCCTTGGCCTCTGCCTCAGAAAATATTTCCTGGGTGAGTCAAAGCAAAACAAAGCTAGTAAATTAATTGTCAAAGCAGAAAGACAAGAGGTACTTAAAGAGAGCCAAATGCAGAAGTAAGGAGGGGCCGGCTTCCACCGGCCTCAGTGGCCACCTGTGGGATTCAGGGCTCTGAACTTCTTTATCGGCAGCTAAGTTTACATGTTTGGGAATACATTTGTCTATCATTAAAAAAAAAATACTTTAGGGCTGGAGAGATGGCTCAGTGGCTCAGGCTCTTCCAGAGGTCCTGAGTTCAATTCCCAGCAACCACATGGTGGCCCACATCTGTAATGAGCATCCAATGCCCTCCTCTGGTGTGTCTGAAGAAAGTGACAGTGTACTCACATACATGAAATAAATAAATAAATCTTTTTTTTTTTTTAAAAAAAAAACAACTTTATTTAGGTTATATTGTGTAAGTAGGGATCACAGTAGGATGCGCATGTGCCTGCAGAAGCCAGAAGCATGGTTCCTGGAGCTACGGTTTACAGCTCACGGTGAGCCCCATATTGTGGGTCGAGGAGCTAACCATTCTTCAGCAAGAACACTCACATTCCTAACTGCTGAGCCAGCTTCACAGTCCCTCTTTTTTTCTTAAAGGAAAATTTCTTCACACTAATTTGTTTGTGTGTGTGTCTGCATGCACACACATGCACACGTGTGAGCATACAGGCCACAGTGCACAGCAGAGGCCCAAGGACAGATTGTAGGCATCAGCTGTCTCAGGACTGAACTCAGGCCATGAATCTGGGCAGCAAGCGGTGTTCCCTGCAGAGCCGTCCTGAAGGCTAAAGTCCTTTTGTCTATACAGAACTCTGTCCTTAAAGAGATCTTCTTGAGACAGTGGGCTTGCCACTGGAAAAGGGAGTGCCAGGAGAGATAAAACCTTGATAAAAGAGACTCTGCTTAGCAGGACAGGAGGAAACTGGACTTGAGGACTAGTTCCTTGACCACCTTAATGACCCGTAATGTTTCTCGAAGGACAGGGTGGGTCTACTGCAGGTGGATTGCTCAATTATATAAAAATATCTGTGTGCTAGCCAGTAAATGGTGAGAATCAGAATTAAAGCCAGGGCCCCTTTCCCTTCTCATTTCTCCTCTATCCTGTCTCAAGTGTTGTTGGGTGCCCTTGGCAAGGGGCCTGCTGGGTAGTCTGTAGTCAGTGAGGTCAAGGAGTAAAACTTTGGTGCAGCCCCCCCCCCCACGCCCCAATGTCCTTTGTTTTGCTTCCAGGCTTGCATCTGGTCTGTCCAGGCCCACCCAACCAGAGAGAGAGGACACACAAGTGCTCACTGCACCAAGTCAGTTTACAGAGTTGACAGCCCTTCCGGTGTTGGTGAATGGATGGCTCTCTTTTTCTGGAAGCTGATGACTCAGGGCTGAGTCATCTCCCACCTCCCCTCCCTGTTGCTGCAGACATACTTGTGGCTCACTGGATCATGGGGTTGAGGAGGGCAGGCACCGACTGACCACTGAAGCACCACCCTATGCTGGGCTACAGAAGCTCCTGCCCCGGGGCTTGGCTTAGGGAAATCTCAGAGGCAGGAAGTGCCCCATTGTTTGTGTGCCCAATAGTCTAGGCCTTCTCTCTGCTCCTGATGAGATACTTGGCCCCAGGCAGGTGCCTACGATGCTGGGAGCTATGGCCTCTTAGTCCGTGGATCATGATCATACAAAGCCAACTTCTAGCCTGCAGAGGCTGTTGGAGAGCCACCTGGAGATGTGTGTCAAGTCCTGCAGGCTCTGACCAACTGTGGCCAAGGAAAATGGCCAAGATGCCTAGGCCAAGTAAAGACAGGAAAAGTGGCCAGGAGCCCAGCTAAGGACATGGCTGAAGTCCAGTGGTTGGAACTTTCAGATGTGGCTCAGGGAAGGCACAAGCCAAAGGCTGAATCAGTGGAAAAGGAAGGGAGTCATCCAACAGGAGATGCAGGAGAAAGGCCCTGTGTGGTGGCTTGCTGGTGAGAGGCTGAAGATGGACAGACAGAGGTAAGAAGCAGGGCTGGGTGGCTGTGAAGTGGCAGATCGCTAGGCATGAGTGAGCTTGAGCCTTAGCATAACAGGAGGAGGGATGGCGGGCAGGAGAGACAGGTCACCGGTCCTCAGCTGGTGTAAAGGGAGCACAGGCTTACTAAGGTTGAAGGGGACACTGGCTGTGCTGGGGGTTGGCACTGTGGTCAGCTCACTGAGGTAAGGGGTGTTATCTCCTGTTGTCTTCCCTCGGGGTCTCAGTCCTCCCTGCTCAGCCTATGACCCTTGGAGCATGGCCAGAATGGCTGAGGTCCCTGGGGAGTGAGTGACTTACTCCCCTGCAGCCCTTGTCAGGCCAGGTTCTGAAAAGACAGAACACCTGGCTCTGTAGTCCATTCTTGTTTACCTGGCCATTGGGCTAACTGCTCAAGTCCAGAGCAGGAGCAGGGACTCCCTCCACCTGCCCTGCTTGTAACAGGTCCTCAGCTTGCAGTGGCAGGCACTGGGTCTCAGGAATGGCTCTGCCCAGCAGATGTGGCCAGCACTCCACAGACAGGTGAACTCGAGGTCCTGGTAGCTGGGCTTGCTCAAAGGTGGATCCACAACTGCTTATCACCGAACTGGGCTTTGGTGGTAAAGACATCTATCATACCACAGACCCTCTATCATACCACAGGTCCTCTCAGCAGTCAGGACAGCAGGGCAGCTTGCTATTCCTGACTAAAAATGGGGAAATTGAGGCTGAAGGTGGGTTGGCTGGCAGAGAGGAGACTTTGAAGTTGACATAACTTGGGTGTGCCCAGCTGGATACAAGCTTCAAGTGTAGCTGTTGGGGGAACTTCCTTGGGGACATGGCATGAGAGGGGCCACAGCTCAAAACCAGGGTGGTGACCTGGGTCCAACTGGGCTTCTAAGTGCTTCCAGACAGAAGGCCTCTTATCTTGACCTCTGGGCAGGGCCTTGGCACAGGCCTGCCATAGGTAGACTTCACAGAGTTGGGCTGGGTACCTGGGCTGGGTACCTCGGGCTAGGCTCTAGGGTCCTGCCACCTCCAGCTCTGTGTCTAGGGAAGGGACTTGGCCACAGGCCAGTTTCTACAGCTGTTTTCTAGGACTGTCTGGGTGAGATAAGAGGCAGGAGATGAAGGGTGAGGAAGGTTCTCAGTTCCCCCATGGGATCAAGGCGGGTCTGCCTCTCCCTGCAGCATTCCACATTGGGCCACACATTGTCCTGTTTCTGGACACTTCCAGTGGTTTCCAGTGTCCTTGTGCTTTATGGAAACTCCTCCCTGAGTTCCCACCTTTCCTGCCTAACTGTTCTTTTTTACTTTGCTCTGGATCCGGGTGGTCATCTGAGGCTCCACTGCACACTTCAAGGTACCCAACAGGAGGGCTGGTGGCCCCTCTCCAGGTGGCTGCTCAAGTGCCCTTTCCCTCCCAGGCTGAGTCCTGGAAGGGACTTTCAGGGGCCTTCACGAGTAGAACTGATGGGGGAACAGTTCTGGGGAACCCTGAGGGAAGAGAACCCGCTGGGGGTGGGGGTGGGGGTGGAGACAGGCTGGTCTGGGGGCCGAGGAGAAACTGCCTGGCTGAGTCATGCTCTGGAAAATGAAGGAAGAGGAGTTTCCACCAGCTGTCTCCACAGGAAGAGAAGGCAGAGGGCGGAGAGAAGGAGGAGGATGGGGAGAGCCAGGAAGCCCTCTAGCTACAGGATAAGATGTTTTCCCCACCAGCTCCCCATTTAGCTTCCATATCTCTCACCCCAACCTAAGCCAAGGGGCGGGGCTCCTGATTCTGTGCAGGGAATCCCCTGGATTCCACCTAAGGGATTGTGGGGACTGTCCTCGGGGCTCTCTGGGACTGCTCTGGAGGTTCTCTCTTGCCCTGCTTCAAGGTGTCTAGAATCTCCACGAGTCTCCTGAACTCAATGTGTCCAGGATGTCACCCTCCCCTGCAACACTAGCTGTCCCCTCTCCTTAGAGGCATGCTTGTCTCAACGCTCCTGGGGCCAGGCAATGCCTCCTGTCTCTGTACACTGGAGCCCATCCTGTGGGGGTACAGACAGGTCTTCTCACCGAGTGGTTAGGGTCTTCCTGACTATAATCTTGAGAGTGGGGCAGGGTGGTCTTCTGGCTCTTCCTCCAGTACACCTGCAACCATAAACACAGCCTTGTCTGTGTAAATATTGTCCTTACCGTTAATGGTTAAGAATAATTGAAGCCAGGATCGTGGAGCTGGTATAATCCCAGCACATGGGAGGCTGAGGCCCTGGCACTGGCGTGAGCTGAAAGCCAGCTTGGGCTTCATATTATGAACGGACGCTGCCAGATAACATCGGTGTTAGAGACGGTACAGGGCTGACTGACTGGAACTTCATGATTGCAAAAACACTGGAATGCAGTTGTTCCACAAGTGAATTATCTTGGGTTATCTTTGTTCCCTAAGTAGCCTTTTATCGCCCACCATGTCTGGCCTAAAACCCTTGTGACTAACAGGTAAAACCTTTGGAATGTGTTAACAGCCACCAACCTGAACGCTAGGAATGTCTTCAGAGAGCCTTCAAAACCTCTAACAAAGGTTGCCTGGTATTGTAGCTGCCTGCCTTCCTGGTGGTTCTACCAGTGGGTTCCTCCTCCTCCTCTTCCTTCTCCTCCTCCTCTTCCTCCTCCTCCTCTTCTTCCTTCTCCTCTTTTTCCTCCTCTTCCTCCTCTTCCTCCTCTTTTTCCTCCTCTTCCTCTTCCTCCTCCTCTTCCTCCTCTTCTTCCTCCTCTTCCTCCTCCCCCCCCCTTCTGAGAGGTCTCACTATCTTGGAACTTGATATGTGATATGTAGATCAGGCTGGCTTCAAACTCATAGGGACCCACCTGACTCTGCATCTTAAGTGCTGCGATTAAATTCATTTGCTCAAAGTTACTCAGCTAGTGATGAACAAGGCAGGAACACAAAAGAACAGCTTTACTGTTTATTTTTAATTTATTATTTTTTTATGCGTATGAGTGTTTTACTGTATGTGTATCTGTACACCACATGTATGTCTGGTGTCCATGGAGGCCAGAAGTCGGCATCAGATTCCCTGGACTGACACTGCAGACAGTTGTGAGCTGCCGTGTGGTGCTGGTGATCAAACCTGGGCCCTCTGGAAGAGCAGCTAACACTTAACCACTGACATTCTTTACCTTTCAGCTTTATTAATTAGAAAAAAAAATAAGCTGGGTGTGGTGGTGCATGCCTTTAACCTTAGCACTTGGGAGGCAGAGGCAGGTGGATCTCTGTGAGTCTGAGGGCAGCCTGGTCTACAGAGTGAGTTCCGGGATAGCCAAGAATATATAGTAGAGAAACCCTGTCTTAAAAAAATCCCAAACAAATAAAAAGCCTGATTGATTGAAAACACTCATGAATTCAGAAAGCATCACAGAGAAGTTCTAAAGGTTCTTAACATCTGCTCAGTCCGACAGGTAAGAAATAATAGTGGGTAAACAGCCAACCCTTGTTCCTGAGAGAGAAGAGGGCTGGACGGAATGGATACAAAGGGGGACTCCGAGGATGAAGAGGTTTTGCGTGGGAAGGAAGCATCAGACCAAAGTTCATTTGCACGGAAGTGGAGGGGACTGCAAGATTCCAGATAAATATCTTACCAGAAACAGAGACATCGGCTCTGTCAGCAGCAGCCAGGGGACAGCCCCACACAGCCACCAGCAGCTCTGTCCCCCGAGGGACACGCACACGGGAGGAGCTAGATCCTTGGCTGCAGCACAGAATTTCAAGGCAAGGTGCAGGGAAACTAAGCTATCGAGTTGATTAAGTATGTAGATGGAGTGGCACGGAAGCCGTGTGCAGTCCCAAGGCATGATGGGAGTTTCCGTGGACGTCTGCAGGGAGAGAGATACAGGGCTGTACCGGAGCCTTCGGATTAAGTTGCATTTCTCAAAGGATGCCATTTATCATCATGTTTAAAGTGAAGCAAAGCTTAGGCTTCAAGGAAAGTTTAAATTTAATTAAAATATATGAGCCGGTCTGATTTTCTCGTTTTTAAAGATTTTCTCGTGTGAACGCTGTTCTCGGGTGGTTTATGATGAGGCCACCATTTAGACTTGGGAGGAGAGAAGAACCGAAGGAGTAGAACAGTAACAAGTGCCCTGGGCTTCAGCAAGGACAGCTCTTCTATTATTTGTTTATTTGTAAAATCTATTTATTTGTTTGATATGCATTGGTGTTTTGCCCTCATATATGTCTGTGAGAGGGTGTAGGGACCCCCTTGGGACTGGGGTTTGTAGACTGCATGAGCTGGGAATTGAACCCCGGACCTCTGAAAGAGCAGTCGGTGCTCTTGACCTCTGAGCCATCTCTCCAGCGCCTATTATTTATTTATTTTAAAGGCTTTGTCTTTAGTAGTATTTTAAGATCCTGTGCATTTGTGTCTCTCAGTGTGTGGGTACATGCACATGAGTACAAGTGCCTGCAGAAGCCAAAAAGGGTGGCAGATGCCCTGGAGCTACAGCTACAGTGGTTGTGCAGCACCCGAGCTGGGGGCTGGGAACCAAACTCAGGCAAGAGTAATTCTTAGCCACAGCATCACCTCCCCGGTATCCTGTCTTGTCCTTTTTTTTTTTTTTTGATTTATTTATTTATTTTATGTCTATGAGTACACTGTCATTCTCTTCAGACACACCAGAAGAGGGCATTGGATCCCCTTACAGATGGTTGTGGGCTATCATGTGGTTGCTGGGAATTGAACTCAGGCCCTCTGGAAGAGCAGTCAATGCTCTTAACTACTGAGCCATCTCTCCAGCCCCCTTGTTTTACATTTGAGACAGGGTCTTCTGTAACCTGGGCTGATCTTAACCTCACTGTGTAGCTGAGGATGATGGCCTCGAACTCCTGATTTTCCTCCCATTCCCTCCCAGCGTTGGCACTAAGGGCATGCAGCACCATACCCAGTCTATGCAGCTCTGGGGATTGACCCCAGGGCTTTGTGCATGCTAGGCAAACTCTTTACCAACTGAACTGCAGCCCTCATTTAAAATAATTTATTATGAGTACATAAACTGGACACAGTGGCACATACCTTTAATGCCAGCACTTGAGAGGCAGAGGCAGGTAGATCTCTGTGAGTTTGAGGCCAGCCTGGTCTACAGAGTGAGTTCCAGGACAGCCAGGACTACATAGTAAAATCCTGTCTCGGAAAAAAAAAATTGTGTGTGTGCACACGCACGCACATGAATATAGTGCCGGAGAAAGACAGAAGACTGTCCTCTAGAGCTGTAGTTACAGGTAGTTGTGAGCCACCCACTGGGTACTGAGATCTGAGCTCAAGTTCTCCCTAAGAGCAGTACGTTCTCTTAACTCTTGAGCCTTCTTTCCAGCCCCCTGGTTTCTTGTTTTTAGTACCCTTGTTTGACACATCTTTAGGAAGTCATATATTCTTTGTGTAGGCAATTTTTAAAACTGTATTTAAGTGGGCTTGGCGCACATGTTTACGTGGGTGTGTATTGGCTGTCTCCTTTGACCTTTCTTTACTATTTATTGAGGCAGGGTCTCTTGCTGAACCTGGAGCTTACCAATATGATTAGTCTAATGATCCAGCTTGCCCCAGGGATCCCCTCTTCAGTTCTGGGATGTCAGGTGGCCTGCACCTCCCCTTTTACTTGGTTCCGGGAATCCAAACTCCAGATCTCACACCTGTGAAGGAAGCTCCTCAGTCACAGGGTCCCCTCTGTAGACAATTGTGGTTTCATCAGTTATTAGTTTATTAGAAGTTTTCTGACTCTCATTTATCAGGAAAAGCAAACTGGACCCCAGAGTGTACTGTTTACTTTTCTTGTCATCATAACAAAATGCCAGACGAAGCTTTAAGGATTTGTCTTGGCTCACAGTGTGATGGACAGCCCACAGTGTGGTGGATAGCCCACGGTGTGAGGAACAGCCCATCATATCAGGGGGATGGCTCACAGTTTGATGGACAGCCTGTCATGTCAGGGGTGTGGCTCACAGTTTGATAGACAGCCCGACATGTCAGGGATAGACCATGGCAGGCAGGAGAGTTAGCCAAATGGTCATAGTATATCTCTAGTCAGGACACACAGAGAGCTGAATGCTGTTGCTCAGCTTGCTCTCTCCTACTTACTCAGGCTAGTGCCCATTTGGTGGTGCTCTCCACATTCAGGTGAGTTCCTTTCTTAGACATCTCAGAGCACACCATCACTGAGGTGTGTTAAGACAAGGTCTGTGTTAATACCACTGGGCGAGGACAAGACCATTGCCACCATTTTTGAGTCAATTTTGAAGCAAGCTTTATTAAATAGTGGCTAGGATGATGGACCCTGGCCAGGTCCATACTGGGCATTCCCAGAGTGTGCATCTGAATCACATTAGCCAGAGGCTTATAAAGGCAAACCCCATAAGGCTAAGTTCTTCCCACCTTTGTCCAGTTGGGGGCAAGCATATGATCCTAACGTACTTCCTGCCTCTGTATTTCCTGCCTGCGTGTGATCAAGCACATCCTGTGCAGTGGGACAACCAAGCTTGCTGGGGCAACCATTTTCCTTTTATAGTTCTCTTATGTAATTTAAACGTAAAACATAACTATAACTATCACATGTGTTTCTGTGATGACTCTAAATCCTGTAAAGTTGACAATCAAGATAGATCATCACATGGGGTGAGAGGCTTCGATCACTTTTTATGTCTCAGTGCTCTAACCTCCGTTTTAAATGTTGTTTTAGTTTCTAAAAATGTCTCGCTTGTGTGAGTAAAGTGCTCTGAAGAGCACTGAGAGGAGGAGTCCCCATGTCCATGCAGCCTTGTGGCCCAGTGACTTTGGCTTCCTCCTTATTCCTCCATCTGCAGATCCCAAGTATGCTGCTTTAGGGGTCGCTATGGTCAGCTTACTTCTGAAGTCTAATAGAAAGAGAGCAAAGTGTATTGAACTTAAAACTGTGAGCTGCAGGTATTCCCGGCCAGGGAATGGGCTAGCACCTAGTCTAGAGCCAGTTCTTGCCCACACATACTTTGTATCCCTGACTGCCAGCTCCTTCCCAGGACAAAAGATTATTAAGTATTCTGGTGCCCTTTAAGCTTTCCTAAGTGGGTGTCACATGGCACACACCACAGTATCTGGCTCCTTAGCTCCTTTGAAGTGCAGAAGAGTGTCTCTCTCCAAGTGAAGCCAAGCCTCATGTAGCCCACTCCTGGTCTTTGCTGTGCATATCCTACTGGGTGATCAGAGAGGCCGTGCCCGCCACTTCACACTGATGGGTGTGCTGATGGCTTCCGGCACCTCCCTGAACATCCTAGAACTGTTTCATGCCACAGAATGACTAACTGGAGGCATCATGAGGAATGTGCTCCCAGGTGACTTTATGGTCATCTGACGTCATACAGACCAAGATGGCTATGGTGTTCATAGGGGCTCTGTTGCATAGTACTTCATAGTACTGGCCAGACAGTATTCTATGTGGCACCTGACTGTGTGTGTCTTTGGCTGGCTCTGCATACATTTCTATTGGGTGCTTCTTAGAAATGGATCTACACATGTTTAGCTTTAATGGGTACTGTCCAGTACTTTCTCATTGTGGATACACCAACTGTTAGTCACCAGCAGCTCATAGGAGCCCTGATCTTCTGTCTCCTTGACAATCACTAGAAATGTTCTCTTCTCCATGCTAAGCAGTCCAGTTGAGATCACAGTAGGGTTCTAATTCATAGTTCACGCTGATAATGAACCTGGCACCTTCCCACATACCCACTGACTGCTGATTTATCCTTGTGCAAAATGTTTCCAGGTTCTTCTGCCCATCTCTCCTTGGAGATATCTGCTGTTCTCTTACTGATTTATGTACTGGCTGGTTTTGTATGTCAACCTGACACAGCAAAAATAATCAGAGAGGAAGGAGTCTCAGTTGAGGAAATGCCTCCATGAGATCCAGCTGTAAGGCATTTTCTCAATTAGTGATCAATTGAGAGCATTGTGGGTGGGGCCATCCCTGGGCTGGTGGTCCTGGGTTCTATAAAAAAAGCAGGCTGCGCAAGCCATGAGAAGTAAGCCAGTAAGCCAGTAAGCAACGTCCCTCCATGGCCTCTGCACCAGCTCCTACCTCCAGGCTCCTGCCCTGTTTGAGTTCCTATCCTGATGAGCAGTGATGTGGAAGTATAAGCCAAATAAACCATTTCCTCCCCAACTTGCTTTTTGGTCATGGTGTTTTGTTACAGCAATAAAGATCCTAAGACAATTTGAAAGAGTTCTTTGTTGGTGTTTGCTTACTTTGAGGTAGGGTCTCATTATGTAGCTCTGGCTGACCTGAAACTCTTGACTTAAACCAGGCCTTGAACTCACAGAGATCAACCTGCCTCTGCCTTCTGAGTGCTGGGATTAAAGGTGTGTGCCACCATGCCTGGCTTGGAAGAATTCTTTATATGTCTTCTGAACAAAAGTCTCCAGTACACTGTGGTTAATATCCTTTTGTCCTGGGAAGGAGCTGGCAGGGAAGGATATGTTTGGGCAAGAACTGGTGCTAGACTAGGCACTAGCCCCTTCCCTGGCTGGGAATACCTGGAACTCATGGCTCTAAGCTCAATACACGTTTCTCTATCTCTATTAGATTTCAGAAGGAAGCTGACCATAGAGACCCCTAAAAGCAGCATACTTGGGGTCCACAGATGGAGGGATAGGGACGGAAGTCAAAGTCACTGGGCTACATGGCTGCATGGACAAGGGGATGCCTCCTCTCTTCAGAGCTATATGACACACACTATCATGTGCCACACAAAATACTGTCTGGCTAGCCATGAAGTACTATGCAGCAGAGCTCCTATGGACATCATAGTCATCTTGGTCTGTAGGACCTCATATGCCTGAGGACACATTCCTCAGGATGCCTCCAGTCACTCTGTGACACAGAACAGCGCTAGAATGACTAAGCATGCACATAGCAAATGCCCCTGGCGTTATATTCAGGTTGTCAAGGGAGTTTTACTAATTTTTTTAAAAAAAACCTCTATATAACAGCTATTGTTCTATACAGCCTATATTCAGTGTATCACCTGTTTGTCCCTTCTGGAGAACCCCCATCCTGCTCTGGTTTGCCAGTCTGGGGGATGCTTTTACAGATGTCATCTAGGAGCCTGCCAGCTCTGAGTTTGAAGCCTCCTGGTTGAGGTGTGTTGGCCATGGTATGGTAGCCTCCTGCTGCAGAAGGTGTCGAGGGAGACGATGCCATGCCACAGTGGAGAGATGACCCACAACAAAATTCAACACACTTTTCCTGGAGACCCCATGCCTCTGCTCACCTACAGCAATCCCAGAACTATGCTCTCCTTGCAGCTCAGCTCTCTGGCAAACTTGCATCTGAAGAATGCTGGGAACATGGCCGACTGGACTGGCCACAGTGCCCTTGGCTAGCCTGAAACTGCCATTCCTCAAGCTTCATGCTTGGCATGCAACAAGGGGTGGAGGAGAGAGCAGTTCCATTCTGGGGATGTACAGACTGATGCAAGGACAGACACAAAGCCTTTCTTTCTGAGCTACTGGCTGTAATCTGGCCTGTTTTCAGGAAAAACGTGAGCCTGTGAGATGGCTGGACAGCACCTACAACCAACCTCTGCTCCAGGGCAGGAGACAGCCTGTCTGGAGCCCAGGCAGTGCCAAGACTCAAACACTCAAGGGGCCTGGCCATCTGAACCCAGAAGGCACTAGTAATAGTCCCCGGGGAGGATTCCCTTGATGACTCTGAGCAAACTGCTGCCCCCTCCTTCTTCCTTTCCTAGGTGTCCCTTGGTCCATCCTGGTCTGCCTGGTTCTACAGAGCTCACATTCCAGCTGTTAACAGGCTGTGAAGTCTTCTCTACAGTAGAGCAGGTGAGGGGACACCCATCTTGTGGCTGGATCAGGGCCAGCGGCCCCAGACTAGAGAGGACTTGGAGCATTCATACCTTCTTGAGGGATGTTGCTAGTTTCCCAGGCAGTGAGAAAGTGAGGTGTTTTCTGTCTCTGTAATTTGCCTCATTGAACAACTTGTAGGCCAATGAGTTCTCCGCTTTCTTAAGCTTGGATATTCTCCTTCGGTTCTCTCTGGCTTTCCTATGAGAACTGGAGCTTGGAAAACAGCAAGAGGCTTGAGGGGACAGTGTAGGCCTTCCCTTACATGCGGTTGCGTGGGGCTGTGCATGTGTGTTGGGAGGTGGGCTGACCTCAGGTTTGTGCGAGGCTCCTTTCTTACCCTCTCCCCTTTCTTGTCATTTCAACACTGCTCACAGTGCAGTGACCTCTCATCCCCACTGTCAGGTAAGATTCTCCCAGAGGATTCCCCAGTTACCCAGCAAAGCTGTCCTCTATTCTCACTGTGGCTAATCACCTATGTGACCAGGCAGCAAGAGTGGCCAGGCTCCTCTGTCCCTTTCCTTTGTCCATATCCTCTAGACCAGGCTTGGGGTCTAGTTCTAGGTCAAGCCTATCAGGTCTCTCAGAGCCAGCATCCTGGGCATTCCCCTTCTTGGACTCTCCTTATGCAGGGAGCCTGGGCTCCTGCCAGGGCGAATAAATAGGCATTATCAAGTTCTCCAATGAAGGACTGAGGATGTGGCTCAATTGGTAGAATGTTTGTCTAATATACACAAAACCATGCCCTGGGCAGATCACCACCACTTGTGGTAATAAAGCACTAGGAGGTAGAAGCAGATGATCAGGAGTTCAAGGTCATCCTCCCCTCTATGCTAAGTTCTCAGTCTGGGATGCATGAGATTTTGCATCTAAACAAACCAAAACAACAAAACCAAAACAACAACAACAAAAACAAGCAGGATGTGGTGGCACACTCTTTCAACTCAAGCACTTAGGAGGCATAGATAAGCAGATCTCGGTGAGCTCAAGGCCAGTCTGGTCTACATAGCAGTTCTAGGCTAACCAGGGATACAAAGTGAAGCACTGTCTCAAAGCAAACCAACAAACCAAACCAAACCAACCAACCAACCAAACAACCAAACAAACAAAACCCAAGTCTCTGGCTGAGGTCATCTGCCCAGAATAGATTAACCAGTGAATTTGAAGTGAGCAGGAAGACTGGGTAATGATGCGACTTGACTAGGAACGTTGCTTGCTGTCAGGCCTGATGAGCTGAGTTCAATCTCTGGGACCCATTCAGAGAGGGAGAGAATGCAAGCTGTGGCACAAACGCAGTCACAAAGAGCACGAGCGTCTGCGCGCACGCACACACACTAAACAAATAAATGAACAAATAAAATGTAAGAAAGTAAGCATGAAGAATGGAATTGAGGAGGGGCTGGAGAGATGGCTCAGCGGTTAAGAAAACTGGCTGCTCTTGCGGAGTTCCCGTGTTCAGTTCCCAGGAACCTCACGACAGCTCACAATCATCTGTAATGAGACCTAATGCCATCTTCTGGTGTGCATAGAGCACTCATATACACTAAAGAAGTAAATATTTTAAAAAATGGAATCCAGTAAGGGATAAACCTAGTAAATAAAGCAAGGTAAGTGTCAAGGAGAAGAAAACTACAGTGGAGAAAGAGAAGAGGAAACACCAGGTTTGACATGGCTGAAATAAATGTCACCAATCATGCATGCTGAGAACAGGAGGGACAGCAAGGGAACAAGGGCTCTTCAGGAGGGCAGAGCCTGCAGCAACCTAGGGAGATTAAACTGAAGGAAAGTCAGTCGGTGTGGAGAGTGAACTGGCTTTGCCCTGGAGAGGACAGAGACTGCGGGACCCAGAAGGTTCTCTCCCTAAGTCTATGCTAGAGAACTGACACAGAGAGAACAGCACCAGACATGTGCTTCTGACTCAAAGAAAATCAGAAAAACTTCCAAATATCAAGAAAAGAGCCCCAGGCTGAACAAAAGTCAGGCCGATGTACTGGCTGGTTTTGTGTGTCAACTTGATACAAGCTGGAGTTATCACAGAGAAAGGAGCCTCCCTTGAGGAAATGCCTCCATGAGATCCAGATGTAAGGCATTTTCTCAATTAGTGATCAAGTGTGGAAGGACCCACTGTGGGTGGTGCCATCCCTGGGCTGGTAGTCTTGGGTTCTATAAGAAAGCAGGCTGAGCAAGCCAGGAGAAGCAAGCCAGTAAGGAACATCCCTCCATGGCCTCTGCATCAGCTCCTGCTTCCCGACCTGCTTAAGTTCCAGTCCTGACTTCCTTTGGTGATGAACAGCAATGTGGAAGTGTAAGCTGAATAAACCCTTTCCTACCCAACTTGCTTCTTGGTGATGGTGCTTGTGCAGGAGTAGAAACCCTGACTGGGACAGCCGTGCTGGTCCTTTGCCTGAAGCAGCTAGAGAGCGTGCCATGTTATTGGGGAACTGAAGAGAAGCCGGTGACCTTAGAGTAAGCCTTCGGGGAAGCCTCTGTTCAGTGCCTGGGTGAGAGAAAAGGACCTTTGGTTACAGAAAACCACACAGCTACCCCCACAAACCTGCCAGGGGCCTTGTTTGAAGAAATGCTCATCCGGGAGCCTCAGGATGGACAGTAGGATGCTCTTGGTTTAGGTTGTCATGGTTACAAGAGATGAAGGGAGCCTGACTGCTCAGAGGAGTGAACTCGACCTAGTGTCCTAAACTAGTGTCTCCGGAATCCCTTCATACACTGCTGGATCGAAAGCCTATATGCTGTTTTAGCACTGCTGGTCTAACGCAGGCAAGGGCAGGGCAGTCCCACAGAGCCTGTGAAACCATTTTACCAGAACACGGATCTTTTTATCTGACTATGCTGCTTTGAAACTTTGTTCTTTACTTAGAGGTGGGCCCTTGAGACATGGGGCTGGGTCTTGATTAAAGTACTAGTGAGTCAATTATTACTCTGTAATAGATTAAACTTTTATTTCACTGCCTACTGTGTTTCAAATAGTTGGTTTCCTGTGTAATTTGGTACATTTCTCTATGGGCATTTGCAAACCATATTCTAAAAGAGATACTGGATTTTTAGGGCAGAAGTCCTGACTCTGGGCTACTGTCATTCCTACATGACTCAGACAAGTCTCCTCACCGCTCTGTGCCTCAGTATCCCCATCTGGAAATGATGGAAAATTGTGAGGGTTCCCTGCAAGCCTCGTGGGCCTCAGGGAAATGAACGGTATGAGTCGGGAAGGAAACTAGGTTCAGCATTTGGAAAAAAGTTCCCTGGTAACGATTATCCCAATCCCACATGTACCACAAAGCTTAAGACCCAACCTCATAGAAACTCTCTCACAAAGCACATGTGACTTCTACCATGAGACAGGGTCTGTAGCTTAAGGCCCTAGGATCTGACAGAGATTGCATAGACACAATCAGGCTATAAAGCTAATGTGACCCCTTCCCTAAGGATGGATTCTAATTGAAGAACTAAGAAACCAAAGATAAAGATCTAGGGGGGGAGAGAGAGAGAGAAGAGAAAGATGCTAAGGGGTGTGGGTGCTGTCTGGCCTATAGATAGAAAAGGTCGCTAGGTCATTAACAATACTCTCTCCTAGCCTTTTGGGTGGAAAACAAGTGTACATTCCTTCGTTGAAGAGATAAACCTGGGAAATAATCAGTTTGGTTTCCTTGGTGTTTATCTCTGTGTACAAGGACTTCAAGCCTTCCACAGGAAACAAAACTGCCATTCTATACAGGTCCTGGGAAGATTAAGTGGCTGCACACCTCATGTTGAGACAAGTACCTGCCATGAGGTCACCACGGCACACAGAAAGGATTTACTGTTGCTGGTTGACTCCCATAGGGAAGGAAAACAGAAACTGAGAATCCAGTGGGAAGTGATCCACCAATGCTGAGATCCATAAGATCTGTTAAGCCATTTTTTTCCAAATAAAGCAAATGTTAAATGATTTCAAATGAGAGGAGAGGCCAGGTATGGTAACACATACCTCTTAGCACTTGAGAGGCAGATGAAGGCAGATCTCTGAGTTCAAAGCCAGACTGCTCTACTTAGAGAGCTCCAGGCCAGCCAGAGCTACTTTGTGAGACCCTGTCTAAATAAATAGATAAATAATAGTAAATAAATAAATAAGGTGACGAGTGAAGTAACTTCTAGTGAAGACACACATGCACGTGAACACACACGTGTTAGGGTTAGTCTTGTATGCTGTGTATTCAGAAGCTAAGTCCTGAGCCCCTATCCAGACTGTAACCTGATTTGGGGGCACTGTATTAATCTATGTATTGTAAAGAATGTTCCCCAATAGGACAATAAAAGACTTGGGCCTGTGATTGGGCAGTAGAGAGAGAAAGGTGCGACTTGAGGATCAAGTGAATGGTCTCAGGAGAGACCGGGAGAAGAGAAGACGGAAAGAGGAGACCACCACGAGGCAGGATGGATCATGAAGTGTGACCAGAGAAGTGTGCCCTGAGGACAGACTGATGCAGCAGAAGTAGCCTGGGCGACACTCACACAGCAAAGTAACAAGGGGTGTATGTCTAGGTTATAGGAGAGAGTACAGTGTAGAACCTGCCCAATCTGGGCCTACAACTTGTAAATAAAATACCAGGTTTCTGTGTCTTTCATATGGGCTAGCTAGAATAAATAATTCATTTACACACATGAATACACACACACATACACACATACAAACACACACACACATACATACACACATACACATACATACACATACATACACACATATACACACATACACACACATACACATACATACACACACATACACACACACATACACACATACACATACATACATACACACACATACACACATACACACACATACACATACATACATACACACACATATACACATACACACACACATACACACATACACACACATACACACATACACACACACATACATACACACACATACACACATACACATACACATACATACATACACACACATATACACATACACACACACATACACACATACACACACACATACATACACACACACACATACACACATACACATTCTAGCACCTTCATAAGGCTTGAGCTAGTCTAGGTAAGTGTCACTCGGGAAGAAACAGGTTTGTCCATTTCACTCCTGAGCTTATATAATAAAAAAATCTTTTTTTCCTCTTTTTATTTTTTTTCTAAAACCGGAAAAGTTAATTTGAGAGTTCTTGGGTCAAAGCTTGTGCTCTGGCAGTCCTGAGCTGGGCATGGAGGTCTGTCCTTGGGAGTTTATTAACTAGACAAGGAAAAACAAAGAAGGGAGGTTTATTCAACCCCTTCTTTTAAAGAACAAACAGGGGGGCTGTAGTGACACCCTAAGTCCATCTTTGGGGTCCTGAGATGAAGCTTAAGTCTGAATAGAAGGTAAGAGATAAGCGTAGCTAAGCAGTGGTCAAGGCGGGGTCCTGCTCATCACTCCTATCTGGGCTCCATCTCTCCGGAACTATGGGTTTGATTGGTCGTGCCAGCTGTGGATTGCTTCCTGGGAGACAAGTCCTTCTTCTGGCAGACACTAGGCTTCTTCAGACACTGCCTTCCTTTGGTGTGGCATTCCTGGAATGTTCTAATTTCTAGGGCCCGTTGTTTGAATAGTTTGGTAGCTGAAGGGGAGGCACACGTGTGCCTTTAGAATGGTGTGGGGTGAAGCTGGGGTCTGAATCTGGAGGAGTGATGGTCTCATCTCCATCCCAGGCTAGTCTAATTGCTATGTAGCCCAGAGCGTAATCAAACTTGCAATTCTTCTGCCTCAGTCTCCTGAATGTTTGGAAGGCAGACCTGCACCATCATGCCCAGCACTAGACTAAAAATCTTAAGTAAGGAATTGGCTGAGCCAGGCTGGCTCTGTTGTCTTCCATTCCTTCCTTCCATGGAGCCCTCTGATCGGAAGGCTTACTCCACCCTGGTCAGGAAGTGCACAGGAGGGAGGAGGCCTGTTCCCACATGCACGCTGCAGAAACGATTGTGTGAATTCTAAATGTGTCTTTAAAAACATACCCTTTGAATTTTAGAGTAATTTTAGATTACAGAGAAGTTTCAGAACAGTGTGGCTTACCTTCTAGGATCTGAACCAAGTGCCCCCTGATGCCACCTGTCACTGCTTAGGAACCTATTGACCTACTGCCAACTGTAGCTCATGCTTCGTCCAT
>JADRCH010000341.1:962254-980765 GCA_019843965.1 Rhynchomys soricoides | reverse complement strand
TCCCATTCCCAGAAGTCCAAGAGGCAGCCTACAGGGTCAAGCAGTTCCAATGGCTTAAGCACTCCCAAAGAGCCAGTTGTCTAGCTGCTAGGGATCCTTTAAAGGGCCAAGCACACAAAATAAATCACACTACAGTTGACCTTGATCGGTGACAGAAATGGAGTCAGGTGACTCCACCCTGAGGTCATCCTCTGCTGCTGACCTGTGCTGGCTTTCACTCCCTACTGCAAGCCTTGTTCCATTTCCAGAGTCTCCCTAAATGTTTGGAATTCTTCATTAGAGACACTGGTTTTCCCATCACTTGAGAGATAGCTTATATAAGGTCTAATGTTGTAACCCCAGAGGGCAGCATGAGGGAGCCTCCAGTCTACAGCAGGAGGGCAGAGCTGTGAACAGCATCACAGCAGTCTTCCAAGCACTGAGGAACTCTGCACCAGTCCCAGCCTCGTCCCTGCACACTTCCACCAATCACAGAAGTTCCCTGTGCTGGGTCAGCTGGGGAAGTACTCTCCCTCTGGCCTGGGTGACAATGACAGCTCTGTCAACAAGAGATCAGCCAGGTTTGTGATGGCTGGCCCAGCGCCCCCCTGATGCTGGAGTTGTGCTTCAGTAGCAAGCAGCTGCTGTTTGCAGGGTGACTTCCTCAAGATATCTATGGAGTACCCAAAGTAGGGGCTGCTGCCTGACAGCCTTATGATCGAGACATCCAGGGTGCAAGAGAAGGACTAACATCTGTTACTTGGGAGTGACATGGCCTTGGGCACTAAGATTGTAGCTTTATTTAACGGGGACATAAATATTAAATGGATGCTTACAATGAAAGATTATCGTTATTAATAGCGGCTGAACAATATCCAGCATGCTCACCTCCTGCCCCAGGGCCTCAGTGAGGAAGGTGCTTACCGCTTGTATAACTTGTTCAGGGGCAGAGTTCAACTCCTCCCTGTTTTCACTGCCGGTTTGGCTGGAGTGGGGACCTGTTCTTCCCTTCTCAGAAGGGAAGCTGAAGACTGAGGTGGTAAGGGCACTGGCAGGGGGACACAGGGGCCTGGAGGGACAGAAAGGATCTAAGGAGGACAGAGCAGCAGTCATTGGAGCAATGCACCTGAGTGAGGTAGGCAGAGAGGGACAATGGAGACTGCCTGTTCCTTAGGATCAGTGGCTCCCTGTCTCTTAGCCCGGATAGTGCCCTGACCCTCAGCCTCCCTGCCCCACTGGCAGCTTCCCCTCAGTGTCACTCTGACCCTTAACCCCACTGGCTCCCTGCCCCTCAGCCCCACTGGCTCTCTCTCTCAGTGCATCCCCCCCAAACTGGTAACCTGTTTCTCAGTTTCACTGGCAACCCTGCCCCTCAGCCCTAAAAGCCCATCCTCCTTCCTTTCTCTGTGGAAATGCCTGGGCTCAAATTCAACATGTAGAGAGGAAGGATTTCCTTCCTCTGTACACTGAAGTCTCCTCCCTGTGGAGACACCAGAACCATTGTCCCCTGTGGCTCCTGTCCTGCTGTAAGGCTCTGTATCTGCCCTGGGCCCTGCCTGCCGTTTCTTCAGGTTATCTGCTTGCTCACATGGTGTCTTATCTTTAATTGCTACTTTGTTTTCTGGAAGCCTGCACCCCGATATCCCCACCAGCAGTCCCCTCTAGCCCTTGTTGTTTTAGGATGCTTTCTTCAGAGATAGCTCCTCAGGATATAACCCCAGCTAGCCTGGAACTCACTCTCTAGACCAGGATAACCTTGAACTCAGAGAGAACCACCTGCCTCTGCTTCCAGAGTTCTGGGATTAAAGGGGTGCACCACCACAGCCCATTCATTTTAGGATATGTTTGACCATATTCATCCTAACAAGTATGAGGTGAAAACCAAGTTCATTGTTTTTGTTTTGAGACGAGAAGTCCAAACTGGTCTTGAACTCTGGGATTTCTTGTGTCAATCTCCTAAGAGCTAGAATTATAGGTACACGCCACCACATGCAGCTGAGTTTTAATTTCAATGAGAATTTGTATTTTTAGCATTTATTGATAATAATCTTTTCTCTGTGTATATGCTGGAGAATTTTATATCAACTTGACATAAACTAGAGTTATCTGAACAGAGTGAACATTAACTGAGAAAATATCTCTGTAAGATCCAGCTGTAGAGCATTTTCTTACTTTGGGATTGATGTGGGAGGTCCCAGCCCATTGAGGGTGGGCCATCCTTGGGTTGGTGGTTCTGGGTTCTATAAGAAAGCAGGCTGAGCAAGTCATGTGAAGCAAGCCAGTAAGCAGCACTCCTCTGAGGCCTCTGCATCAGCTCCTCCTCAAGGTTCCTGCCCTGCTTGAGTTCCTGTCCTGACTTCCTTCATGATGGACGATGATCTATAAGTGTAAGCTGAATAAACCCTTTCTTCCTGTTGTGCTCAGTGGTCTACGGCTGTGAAGAGACACCATGATCTTGGCAACTCTTAGAAAAGAAAGCATTTAATTTGGGCTGGCTTACACTTTCAGAGTTTTAGTCCCTTATTGTTATGGCAGGTAGCGTGGCAAAATGTAGATAAACGTGAAGCAGCTGAGCTGGATCTGCCTGCAGCTGGAAGAGAGAGCTGGGACTCTCTCAAACCCCTCCTCCAGGGACACAGTTCCTCTAACAAGGCCATCACTCCCTGCTGACTAGGTATTCAAATAAATGAGCAGATGGGGGCCATTCTATTCAAACCTCCATGCCTCCTGTAATGCCTATTCCTGGTTGTCAGCTTGACTATATCTGGAATGAACTACAATCCAGACTTGAAAGGCTCACCTGTGATCCAGATCTTGAGGCATAGTGGCTATAAATCCCAGGAGACTAAGGCAAGGAGATCTGAGTTCAAGGTCATCTGGAACAAAGCAAGTCCAGGATTCAGTCGTGGTGGTGGCACACACCTTTAATCTGGGCCACACCTTCTCTAGTTCTTCCCCAGAGGGACCTACAGCCTTTCACAAGGGTAACTGTACACTGGGGGAAGGGAAATAATCAGACTTTCCAGGGTCTATTGGATACTGGCTCTGAATTGACGCGGATCCCAGGAGATCCCAAGAAACATTGTGGCCCCCCAGTTAAAGTAGGGGCTTATGGAGGACAGGTGATTAATGGAGTTTTGACTGATGTCTGACTCACAGTAGGTCCAGTAGGTCCCCGAACACATCCTGTGGTCATTTCCCCAGTTCCAGAATGTATAATTGGGATAGATTTACTTAGAAGTTGGCAGAATTCTCACACTGGTTCCCTGACCTGTGCAGTGAGGGCTATTATGGTGGGAAAGGCTAAAGGGAAGCCAGAGTTGCCTCTGCCAAGGAAAATAGTGAATCAGAAACAGTACCGTATTCCTGGAGGAATTGCAGAAATTACTGCCACTGTCAAGGACTTGAGAGATGCAGGGGATGGTGGTTCCCACCACATCTCCCTTTAACTCTCCTCTCTGGCCAGTGCAGAAGACAGATGGATCATGGAGAATGACAGTTGACTATCCAAAACTAAATCAGGTAGTAACTCCGATTGCAGCTGCTATACCAGATGTAGTTTCATTACTTGAGCAAATTAACACATCTCCTGGTACCTGGTATGCAGCTATTGATTTAGCAAATGCCTTCTTCTCAGTACCTGTCCATAAGGACCACCAGAAGCAATTTGCTTTCAGTTGGCAAAGCCAGCAGTATACCTTTGCAGTTCTGCCTCAAGGATATATTAACTCTCCTGCCCTGTGTCATAACTTAATTAGAAGGGATCTTGATCGTTTGTCTCTTTCACAAAATATCACATTGGTGCACTATATTGATGACATTATGCTGATTGGACCAAGTGAGCAGGAAGTAGCAACCACTTTGGACTCATTGGTAACACATATGGGTATCAGAGGATGGGAAATAAATCCAACCAAAATTCAAGGACCATCTACCTCTGTGAAATTCTTAGGAGTCCAGTGGTGTGCGGCATGCAGATATATTCCTTCTAATATGAAAGATAAGTTATTGCACCTGGTCCCTCCCACCACCAAGAAAGAAGCACAATGTTTAGTGGGTCTATTTGGATTCTGGAGACAGCGCATTCCTCACTTGGGTGTGTTACTCAGGCTCATTTACCAAGTGACTCGGAAAGCTGCTAGCTTTGTGTGGGGCCTGGAACAGGAGAAGGCTCTTCAACAGGTCCAGGCTGCTGTGCAGGCTGCTCTACCACTTGGACCATATGATCCAGCAGACCCGATGGTACTTGAGGTGTCAGTGGCAGATAGAGATGCTGTTTGGAGCCTCTGGCAGGCTCCTGTAGGTGAATCACAGAAGAGACCTTTGGGATTTTGGAGCAAAGCTCTACCATCATCTGCAGACAACTATTCTCCCTTTGAAAAACAGCTCTTGGCCTGCTATTGGGCCTTGGTGGAAACTGAACATTTGACAATAGGACACCAAGTTACCATGTGACGTGAACTGCCCATCATGAGCTGGGTGTTATCAGACCCTCAAAGTCATAAAGTAGGATGTGCACAGTAGCAGTCTATTATCAAATGGAAGTGGTATATATGTGATCCGGCCCGAGAAGGTCCTGAAGGCACAAGCAAGTTACATGAAGAAGTTGCTCAAATCCCTATGGTTTCTACTCCTGTTACAATGCCATCTGCTGCCAAGCATGCACCGATAGCCTCATGGGGTGTTCCCTATGATCGGCTGACTGAAGAAGAGAAGACCTGGTTTACTGATGGCTCTGCACGTTATGCAGGCACCACCCAGAAGTGGACAGCTGCAGCATTACAACCCCTTTCTGGGACAACCCTGAAAGATACATGCCGGGAGCCAATAGAAATAAGAATTTTCCTTGGCTTAGCTAATTTGTAGTAGCTATAGGCCTAAAGTAGCTATGGGTCTAAGCTTTTGTTTAGGCTTCTGTCTCCTAAGAGATGAATTCTTTTCCCAGAGAATAGGTGACTTTTTTATGGTTAGGTGGTTGGCAGAAAACAGATGGTTGCCTTGGTAACATGTCCTTTTGGCTGGGAGTCTGTAACTCCTTGGAATTTCCCCACCCCTGTTGCTTTGTGTAAGCCTTGATTACTTTGCTTAAGCTTCCTTCTCTTTTTTATTATATATATCTGGTGAGAAATAAAATTCTTTGGAGCTTGATCAGACATCCTGTCTTGCTCTCATCCTTGTGTCTCTTGTCTCTTCATTCACTTGTCCCCTCCTTAGGTCTGTGTTGAACACCCCACTGGCCGGGGCAGATACAGGTGAAGGAAAATCTTCATAGTGGGCAGAACTTGGGGCAGTACTCTTGATATTACAGTTTGTTTGGAAGAAGAAATGGCCAGATGCACAATTGTTCACTGTGTAGCCAAAGGATTGGCTGGATGGCTAGGGGCTTGGAAAGATCACGATTGGAAAATTGGTGAGAAAAATGTCTGGGGAAGAAGTATGCGGATAGATCTTTCCAAATGGGCAAAGGATGTGAAGATATTTGTGTCCCATGTAAATGCTCACCATCAGGTGACTTCAGCCGAGGAGGAGTTCAATAATCAAGTGGATAAGATGACCAGTTCTGTGGACAGTCAGCCTCTTTCCCCAGCCATCCCTGTCATTGCTCAGTGGGCACACGAACAAAGTGGCCATGGTGGCCGAGATGGAGGTTATGCTTGGGCTCAACAACATGGACTTCCACTCACCAAGGCTGACCTGACTACAGCTGCTGCTGAATGCCAGATCTGCAAACAGCAGAGACCAACAGTGAGCCCCAGATATGGCACCATTCCTCGAGGTGACCAGCCAGCAACCTGGTGGCAGGTTGACTACATTGGACCACTTCCTCCATGGAAAGGACAACGTTTTGTTCTTACTGGGGTAGATACTTATTCTGGTTATGGGTTTGCCTTTCCTGCATGTAATGCTTCTGCCAAAACCACCATCTGTGGACTGACAGAATGCCTTATCCATCGTCATGGTATTCCACACAGTATTGCTTCTGACCAAGGAACTCATTTCACAGCCAGAGAAGTGCAACCGTGGGCCCACAATCATGGAATTCACTGGTCTTACCATGTTCCCCATCATCCTGAAGCAGCTGGTCTGATAGAAAGATGGAATGGCCTTTTGAAGACACAGTTACAGTGCCAATTAGGTGGCAGCAGCATGGAAGGCTGGGGCAGAGTTCTTCAGGAGGCAGTGTATGCTTTGAATCAGCATCCAATATATGGTACAGTTTCTCCCATAGCCAGGATCCATGGGTCCAGGAATCACGGGGTGGAAAAGGGAATAGTTCCACTCACTATCACTCCTTGTGACCCTCTCGGAAAATTTCTGCTTCCTGTCCCCACAACTCTAGGTTCTGCTGGCCTAGAAGTTTGGGTACAGAGGAGGAAGTGCTCCTACCAGGAGCTACAACAAACATTTCATTGAACTGGAAGGTCAGACTTCCCCCTGGTCATTTTGGGCTTCTAATGCCCTTAAACCAACAGGCTAAGAAAGGAATAACAGTGTTAGGAGGGGTGACAGATCCAGATTACCATGGGGAAATTGGATGGCCGCTCCACAATGGAGGTACTAAGGATTATGTCTGGAGTGCAGACGCCCTTAGGGCGTCTCTTAGTACTACCATGTCCTGTGATTAAAGTCAATGGGAAACTACAACAGCCTAATTCAAGCAGGATGACAAAGGATGCAGACCCATCAGCAATGAAGGCATGGGTCACTCCTCCAGGAAAAGAGCCAAGACCTGCTGAGGGGCTTGCAGAGGGTGGAGGGAATACAGAATGGGTAGTAGAGGAAGGTAGTCATAAATACCAGCTAAGACCACGTGACCAGCTGCAGAAACGAGGATCATAAACTAATAGGAATGCTTCTGCTGTATTTTGTTAAGAACATATTTGTCTTCCAGTTTCTTTAACATCAGTTGGTATTTAAGTTGAGATACTAAAGGAATGTTCCCAAGGGGCATTGCCCCATTGTAAGTTTACAAATGTGTTTGCAATTGTACGAGGAATAGTTAGATCATGTTAGGTTTATTCGTGACCATGTTATTGTTTCATGTGGACATGAGATATTATTTGTGTCAAGTTAAGAAGGGATGGATTGTAGTGGCTATTTCTGGTTGTCAACTTGTCTATATCTGGAGTGAACTATAAAAGCCAGAATTAGAAGGCTCACCTGTGGTCCAGATCTTGAGGCTGGGAGATACAAATTTCTAACCTGGATCTTGGCATGGAGATCTTGAGGCACAGTGGCTATGAATCCCAGGAGACTAAGGCAAGGAGATCGCTGAGTTCAAGGTCATCTGGAACAAAGCAAGTCCCAGATCCAGTCGTGGTGGCACACACCTTTAATCTGGGCCACGCCTTCTGCTGGAGATCTACATGAGGACATTGGAAGAAGGAAGATTCCCTCTTCTTCACCTGCTTGCCTTGTGGGACTGAGCAACTACTGGGTCCTTGGACTTCCATTCCCAGCTGATCATTGTTGGGGAGTTGGACTACAGACTGTAAGTCATCATAACAAATTCCCTTACTATATAGAGACTGTCCCTAAGTTCTGTGACTCAGAACCCTGATTAATACACCTCCCCAACTTGCTTTGGTCATGGTGTTTCATCATAGCAATAGTGACCTGACTAAGAGACCCCTCTACCCCACCCCTGCCCCCACTGTTGACTGCCTGGCTGCAGGCTATTGTTCTCAGACATTGTATTCTCCTACTTCCTGGACTGGAAAAAGAACGCAGGACATGTGGCTTCCACCTGCTAAACCACATGGAATCCCCGTGATGGCAGGAGCAGATACGCCACACTCCCAGAATGGCTGGAAGGCACTGCTATCAGGGCACCCAGAGCCAGGGTGTTGGCTGACTCCTCAGCCACTCCCTGGGCCAGCTGGAGGGATGGGCTTGAGCAGCTGAGCACAATTCAGCAGAATCTAGAGGGCATGAGGGAGCTGAGTGGGACAGAGCTTGAAGATGGGATGGAGGAGGGAGAGAAGAGGGAGGAGGGAGGAGGGAGGAGGGAGGGACGAGAAGAGACACATATGAGAAGCCCTGGGTCAGGAGCCATGGGTATTCAACAGAAGGGGAGATTCCAGGACCAACTGCTGTGGCTCAGGCCTGCACAGGAGATGCTTCAAGGACATGCCTTTCACAGATGCACCAGTCCCTGTGGCACCTGGAAGACCCCGTGTACAGACAACTTCTTTTGGTGGCTATGAGGCCACTGGGCAATGCCATCTGAAGACTAGACAGGGCCACAGGACTTGCTTCCAGTTGCAGTTTCCTGCTGTCATCTCTTGGGGTAGCTTCCTTGAGGATGCTCGGTGTCCCCATGGTGAGGTGGCATCTATCATTCAATTGCCCCTTTGCTGGTCTAGCCTGAGAGTCAACACTAGAGCCTTCCCTGCTCTGCTGGTCAGCCCGGTTGGCTAGAATTCCACTGAGCAGAAATCCAGGATCCAGGGGCCACAGCAGTCTGGGAAGTCAGCTATCACACACAGAAATAGGACCTGCCACTCCAGACTGGCTTAAGACAGTTATAGGGCTCTGCATGACTTGAGTACAGAAGACTGTAGTCTTACCCATCATCACAATGCCTGGGGGAACTCTAGTGGGCTTTCCTTACCTGGATCCTAGCAACCATTTAACAATCACACACACACAAGTCACAGCCAGCCCTGGCTCTCATCAGAATCACACAGCTGACCTTGGTCCCAGAGACACACCTGGTGTCTATGGTGACTGTAGCTTAAGGTAAACCGGGACGTTTCAGACAGGAAATCACCGTATAGATTGGCTCCCTCGTCCCAAGATCATGGAGTTCTCTAGTCTTGCTGTTGCCTGGTGCCATGGACTGGTCTGTAAGTCTGGAATAAATGACACTCTGCATGCAGTACTGGATCTGCATGCCTCTTTCTCCTGACTCACAACGTTGACCAGGACAGCGATGCCAAGGCAGACCATCATACAAATGAGAATTAATAAAACCCAGAAAGGAGGACTTAGAAAAGATTATGGAGTAAATAAAAAACATTGTAGAAATCAGAGTAAGCTGAATGTAGGTGAGCCAAGGCCATGCTAAGATGAAGAGAAACATTTTAAAATGAAAAGATTAGTGCTGTTCTCAGCATTGGGTGGAGACTTGCAGTGGCTAGCAGTTAACGTAGAGGCTCACAGTTAGGAACTGACTTTTGAGGGTCGGCCCTAAATGGGACATGTCTGTCACACCACGGAATAGGACTGAGGAAAGAGTGTATGAGACACAGGCTGGGGTCAGTGCTGTGAAATGCTGCCTCTGTACACAGCATGCCTGTCATGTTCCCGTTCCAGGACTCAGGACAGCTGTCTTTATCTGCGCAAGATCAAGCTAGTCCTCGGTCCAGCACGGAGGGGGCGGGGCTCCTGAGGCTCCGCCTCCTCTCCCGGGAGCTATTGCAGTTAATGGCAGCCGAGGAGCCGGCCTATTTTTTTTCCCCCAGCGATGCGCTTAGCTATTGGTTAAGTTGCTCAGGCTCCTGTACACAGACCCACACCCATACTCTTGCAAGCAACACTAATTAAACTCTGTCATTAAAAAGGGGTCATCCGTGTAGGAGGGAGATAACTCGTTAAAGGGATCCAGAGGGAGTGGGATGGGGATCAGAAAGGGTAATGGTGTGTGTGTGTGTGTGTGAATATAGTAAAATGTATACATGTTAGAAAAATAAGGACAGTGAATATAGTAAAAATACATTATGTTAAAAATAAAAAAAAGGACTGTCCAGACGGCTCAGTGGGTAAAAGGTGTTTCTACCAAGCTTAAAGTCCTCCATTCGATCCCTGGGATCCAAAGGTGGATGGGGAGATCTAACTCCGGTGGAGTCTGACCTTCTCAGGTGTACCCTCCCATACAAATCAATACATACATGATAGGCATAAAGCATTTCAGGAAGCTTTAAGGACCAGAGAGGCGGCTCAGCAGTTTACAGCACAGTATCGCTCTTACAGAGGACTGGGGTTTCGTTCTCAGAACTCACATGATAGCTCATAACTGTATGTAACTCCAGATCCAGGAGATCCAGTGCCCTTTTCTGACCTCCAGGAACACCAGGCATGCACGTGATGCACATATACAGACACGCATGCAAAAACATGCATACACGTAAAAACATATAAATCTAAAAATAAATCCAAGAGGGGAAGAGCCTGGTGTGTGGTTTGCACCTGTAATCCTAGCACTTGGGAGACTGATGCAGGAGGTGCCAGCCTGGGATACATAGTGACTTTTAGGTGAGTCTGGGCTATAAGTGAGACTCCATTTCAAAAAGAAGGAAGAAGAGGAGGAGGAAAAAAGATGAGACAGAAGCTCGCAACATCAGTAAAGAAGGAGAAAAATGACCGAGGAGATGCATTTCCCTCCAAAAAGATGCATGACTGGCCCAAGCCCATGAAGAGAGAGCTGTTCCACATTCTGAGAGTGAAAAACCAAATCACGACGAGGTATGGATACTTCACATCCCACAGGAAGGCCCGACTGAAGCAGTTAATGTTAAAGAGGATGGAAGACCCTGAGTCCTTCCACCCCCACTGCTGGCGACTGAGGCTCAGCCAGCCATGGCTCCTCCAAATGTTAAGTATAACGTTCCATGGGACCCGAGGCCACAGAGTATTGGGGGGGGGGGGAGAAGTAAGGCATAGCTGGCTTCTCAGAGGCGCTAGGTACCCCGACATCCTGCTTCCTTCTGCTCCTCGCTCCTCACACCTCGCCTGCTGCTTCTGAGCAGGACTATGCTGGCCCCTCCCAGGGCTCTTGAACACTGCCATACATGATAAGGTCAGAGTTGAAAGAAGCTAGGCCCGCCCACTAACCTACCATAGCCCTGGCAGACCCTTTCCAGAATCTCGTGGTCTTCATCTGTACTGGATTGATACCACTGTCTTAGAGCTGCCCAGTGTAGGTACAATGGGTGTCTGGAGCCGAGGTCCCGAAGGCCCAGAACTGTCTTCTCTTGGGCGAACTGGGGTCCTGCAACTACTCTGTTGGCTAGCATCTTTTCACCCAACTATAGGGTCCTTTCCCCTGGGCTTGGACCCCAAAGCTATGGCTGGTCACCCAAATCAGGTTGGGGACATCCCTGGTCCCGGCTCATATTAGCCTTTTCAATCCCTGATGGTACACAGAGACCCTCTAGCCCCTAGTCACAAAGGCCCTGGTTCCCATGTCCATATTGGGACTTTACAGTGAGTACCACTGAAGTGAGCACCCATTGAGGCCCTGACAGCTGTTTCCTTGCTGATTTCTACCTAGGCCAGGGAGGAAGGAGCAGAGAGCTTAACCAGCAGCCAGAAGCATAACCAGTGGCTGAAGGGAGGTCTGGTTAGTTCTAGCCAAGTTCTCAGGGCAAGACTGACCGTTCTCTGAATGGGGCTCTCTTCATGCTGCTGGAGATGACACTGCCAGGAGCTGCAAGCTGTGCTGAGGACTCAGCCTGGTCAGATGGCAGTCAACAGGGAGTGACCTTATCGATGCTACAACAAATGGAGCCCAGGGCCTCCTGGCTGATGTCCTGAACTTGGGAAACAGGAAGGAGAGTCCTGCATTCTGAGCACCGATCTATGCGGGCACCTTGAGGATTCCTGGCCATTCTTCTGAGTCAGCCACCAACACCCCTGCCTGGAAGATAGGCAGACTGAAGCCCAGGGAGCTCCAGGGGGAGGTGGGCCCTGCCTGAAGCTCCAGTCTTTCTGAACGGTGGGGAAGGGATCCTGTTGTGCTCAAGGCATGCAGTATCAGCATACACTGTATAGTGAGCCCACGGCACCTGCCAGGCCCATTCTCACTCCACAGCGGCCGGGTACACAGCCCCTACCTGGACTTGCTCATACTGGGTTTGCTTTGGGTGTGGCCCTCCTTAGGTGAGGGCCGTGGACCTGGAAGCCCTCTCACCTTTTTTTTGTTTTTCTTGTTGCTAGGGGTGGAACCCGTTGCTTTGTGGATGCTGGGGCAAGTAGGCAGTTATCGAGCTGCCCTTGCCTTTCTCACTCCCCTTTCAGAGACAGTGGTCATCGTTTGGAGCAGGGACATGGGCCCTGCAGCATTCAGAAGGAGGAGCCTGTGTTCACGGTGTCCCCTCATCCTGGATCCTTTTTACAGACTCGGGTTCCAGCCTGACTAAGGAAAGTATCACCAGGGCAGAATTTCCAGGCATCCTGATGCCACCCGGTACCCAGATCCAGCGGTTTTGGTCCAGGGTAGAACGGATGAGACTAACCAGCAGCAGGATTCTGGCGCAGGCACTCCAGCGGGTTGGTCTGGGTAGATGAAAAAAGAGGGGTGCCCCCGCTGCCCGCGTGCTTTTGGTGGCACGGCGCTCTCTGGTGGCGATATTGGGCATCACTCTCCTTTGTTTGTGACCACTGGGTGGCGGTTCTCAAGGCCTACGGCTGACTTGAGCTGTCCAGAGTTTTCTCTTCTATATTCCCCTCTGACTCTTGCACCGGGGATTTCCACCTGCAGCGTAGCGGTCGCACCGTTGGGCTTGGGGTGGGGGTGGGGGAATAAAACAAAGCCCTCTGTAGACAGAAGCAGAGGCTTCAGTGGCCCACGGCCTTGCCTGTCAGCTGACCACTCCCATTCTTTCTGATAATGGAGCTCTGTGTGTTTGGGAATCGCTGTGACAAAGCTCCCTTTGTCTCCATGGGCTTGTTTGTATGAACAAAGTTGCTTCGTGTTCACACCATTTAAACCCAAAAGTGGGCGCGTAATTGCGAATGAATCTCTCTCCCAACCATAGCCCGCGCACACACATTTCAAGCATAAAGTTTATCAAATTAGTATAAAATTCTGTAGCCAAAACTGAGTGGAAATGCAAAATGAAGCAGGAACACACTTTGCTGTGAAGTGCTGTGCGGTTTGTGTGTGTGTGTGTGTGTGTGTGTGTGTGTGTGTGTGTGACAAGAACTCAAGAGAAACAATTTAACGTGGAGAGTGGGAACTTGATCCCAACTTCAGAGGTTTCAACTCGGGGTCACCAGCCCCACTACTTTTATACCTCTCTGTGGAGAGGCAGAACACAAAGCAGAAAGGGTGCTGTGAGAGAAGCTGATCACATTAGGGCAGCCAGGAAGCAGAGAGAGCCAGGAAGGAGCCAGGAAGAAGCCAGGGTCAGGAGAGACCCTCCAAGGGCAAGCCTTCAGCAACCTCCTTTCTTCCGACCATGCCCACCCCTTCCGCAACCCAACCTCTTCCCAACAGCCAATTAACAATTTGAATCCATCCATGGATTAAGCCGCAGACTTCCCCTGACATCCAATGCTCTTGGGAAACACCCTCACAGGCAGACCAGGGGTGTGTTTTACTAATACCGGTGTCTTTTTATCAGAAGCTTTAATTCCAGCACTCTGGAGGCAGAAGCCGGGGGGTGGGGGGGTGGGGGGGGGTGGGGGGGTGAGGTTGTGTGAGTTTGAGGCTAGCCTGGTTTATGTAGCAAGTTTCAGTTCAACTAGGGTAACACAAAGAGACCCTGTCTGAAAATGAGGGGGAGGAAGGGAAGGAGAGGAGGGAGGGAGGGAGGGAGGGAGGGAAGGAGGGAGGGAGGGAGGGAGGGAGAGAGAGAGAGACCACAAAATGGAATCATCTGTGGTTTGCTTACTGGGATAGGCATGGAGGGGTGGCAGATGCCCTCTGCCGCTTGACTTGAAATGTATTGCAAAACAAGATGCTGTGGGGCAGATTGCTTGTGGGCAGGGCAGAGGGGGCAGATCCAGGTCACTGGCGTTAACCTATATGAGAAAGTGGATAGGTGTATCTTATCCACTGTGCAATTCTTTTAACTTTGCTGTGTGGGGAAGCTTTCCTAATGGGAGAGAAGTCACACAATGATGACCTCTACAGAGGTCTCAGAGGCTAAGGTGGTCCTGCCCCAGGCCAACTTGCCAGTGTCCCTGTCCCTGACTTTTACAAGCGTGAGATCCTCTCTCTGGAGGCAGGGAAATGCCCGAGTGCTTGGGCTGTGGAGGCAGGAGGTTGATTCTTAGTAAGTGAAGCCCGTTCCTGTTCGTTTAGAATTTAGACTCAGACTGTCCTGCTTGCCTTTGGACCCCTTTCCCCTAGCTGGGCTGCATTGTCTTGCCTTGGTGGGAGAGGATGTGCTTTGTCCTGGAGCGATTTGATGTGCCAGGGTGGGTTGGGGGAGGGCTCCCATCCGAAGAAGTGGGATGGGAGGGTGGAACTGGGAGGAGAGGGGAAAGGGGCTGAGATCAGGATGAAAAGTAAATAAATTAATGAAAACAAAAAGGAAAAAAAAAAAAGACTTCAGAAGCAAAGCTGTTCCTTACGAATATCCAGAAAATACAGGACAATGGAGGAGATGGAAACAGACAGAGACGGGCCCTGGATTTACGTGCCACTAAAACTAGTTTGGGTCATATTTCCTTTCTTTTCTCCTTTAATGAAGATGTCTTTCCATGCTATTGCTTGGGCACAAGCACACAAGTTCACTGTGATGCTGTGGGCAGAACCCAGGCTTTAGATCTGCTAGGTGAGCACTCTATGGCTGGCCTATTCCTAGTCCTGTCCATTGATTGACTGATATTTGAGACAAGGTTTCTCTGTGTAGCCTGGCTGTTCTGTAGAGCAGGCTGGTCTCAAAATCTGAGGTCTGCCTGCCTCTGCCTCCTGAGTTCAGGGGTTAAACACATGTGCCACCACGACCCAGCTCATTAGATTTTAAATAACTATTTTTATTTTGTGAATACATTTTTTTGAGTATTTTGTTTGTGTGTTTGTATATGCACCATGTCTGTGCAGTACACGTAGAGGCCAGAAGGGGGTGTCAGATCCCATGGAACTGGAGTTATAGATGGTTGTAAGCTGCCGTGTAGGGTACTGGGAATTGAACCCATGTTCTCTGAAAGAGCAACCAATGCTCTTGACTGCTGAGCCATCCTTCCTGCCCCTGAGTTCATGATTTTTGAGATGCAGTGTCCTTGTTACACTTAAGTATGTCAGTGTGACATTTCTTCTGTGAGCCTGAATGGCTCTGACGTCTCCCCTGTGCTGGTGTGTCCACTCCCCTGAGTTGTCTCTGTGCCAGACTATCAGTGCCTGCCTCTTAAGTGTCCACTCCCGTCAGCACTCAGAAGATGTGTAGGTGGTGGCATTGTTCTTATTCTGGGCCTTTAACTGGCCTTCAAGAGCAGAGGATTAAGTGTAGTTTCCATCCATGTCTTTGACCATTTTGCCAAGTAAATTGGAAGTTGAACTTTTTTCTTTTTTAATATTTTTATTAAAATTTCATAAAATGTACTCTGATCATAATCTCGCTACACTCTTGCCCCTCCCTGACTGTTCCAAGACTCACCCCATCCTCAACTTCATGTCCTATTTCATTTTGTTTTTATAATCTTGAGACCATTTGTGCTGTCCACATACTTCTAGGTGTGGGATCATCTACCAGGAGCCACACCATTAGAGAAAACTGCTCTCAGCTGCTCAGTGAAGGGTGGCTTCTGCCCTCCGAGCTGGGACATTGGCTTCCTGACCTTATGCAGGTCATGTCTGGCAACCACAGCTGCTGCGAATTCCTGAGTGTAGCCTCCCTGTCACGTCCAGAAGACAGTTTCTTCCCAGCCTCCTAATGTCTGGCTCTTACAATCTGTCCTTCTTCTCTTCTGAGATGATACCTGAGCCTTGGGGAGGATGTGTGGCAGAGGCTACAGCTTTACGAAGTATATTGGGACCGAGGAGGCAACTCCATCGGTAAAGTGGCCATTTTCACTAACTGCTGAGAGATGGATGTGGTTTTGTGCATTTGTAATTCAGTGCCAGGGAGGCAGAGATGTGGTGTCCCTGAGGCTTACCTCTCCCCCTTATGTTCTGCCTTTCCACAGGCATAAAAACAGTGGAGCCAATGAGAGACTATCTAAAAAAAGATGGACAGATCCTGAAATGACACCAAGGTTGTTCTCTGGCTACCACCCTCTTGAACACACAAACACACATGCACAAATACACATGTACACACACATACATACACGTATGCACGTGCACATGCATACACTCACATTCACTCACATGCGTGCACACACACCTACACACATTCACTCAATTCATTCATACACAAGCACACACACAAGTACACACACATGCACACATACATACATACACCCACACCCACCCACATACACACATGCACGCATATATGCATATACACACACATGCACAAACACACACACGTGCTCACACATGTGTACACACACATGCATACATACACACATGCACCCACATACACCCATACAAATGCACACATGCACTCAAACACGTGCACACACACATATACACACATACATACACCCACACCCACACCTACATACACACATGCATAAACACACATATACACGCACACACATACCTGCACATGAATATACACACACATGCACATATACTCTACACATGCACTTACACGCTTGCACATACATACACGCACACATGTCTGTGGTTATTCCTGTGATTTATTGTACCATGCTCAGAGGACCATTGTAGCATGAACCACTACCCCTTCTAAGAATCTGCTCAGATTTATTCAAGGTTCCTGTAATGCTCTTTTGTGTGTTTGTTTAGTATTTGAAAGGAATGCTGCTTTCTTCAAGGCCTGCATATCTGTTAATTTATGTGGCTAATTGTTCTATTAATTCCCCCTTTCCTTTACTCGTGGTTTTGATCTGGCAATTACTGATGAGGTATGCTGAAGTCTCCCGCTGTGACTGTGGTTTAGAAAAGTTCTCCCCGTGTGCCTAGCAGCTTTTCTCCATATGCTCTGGAGCAAAAGGTTAATAACTGTGATGTGGTCTCAGTGGATGTGTCTGTCTCGCTCTGTCGGGGGCTCCGCCAAGGTCTCTGCCAAGCCTTGCATCTATTTTCTCAATTCAATTTCCTCCATGATTATGGGGAGTTTTGCTCCTTAAGGATTTGAGACAACAAAAGCAACTGCCTGGCTTCTTATGCCAATGGAACAAAATTTGAAAACCAGAAAGCAACAAGGCCCACAACACCCACATGAGGTTACCCTGGGGCTGCACACTCTCCTGCTCCAAGGCCTGCTGTCCCCTGAAGACCCTTGAGGCTTAAGCCTCCTCAGTACCCACCAGAACTTCCTGGGCCCTGCCCCCAATCCCAGGGGGCCTGAGGCTTTCGATGTGACTCCATAGTTGGCTGCTGCTCCTATGTGCCACTGCTAGGTGGTTGTGGGCATCCTGGGAGACACCTGCTTTGGGCTAGTCTTGAGGCATCTCATAGATCAGGTGCTATTTGCTATTTAGGGAAAGTGGAGTGAACACTGTTGAGGTTCCTCTCCATACGCACTGTACTAAGTCATCTGAAAGCCAGAATGAGGTACAAAGGCTCAGAAGAGAGACACCCGCTTGCCTGTTGGAGCCAGGACTTTGCTCCCCTGGTCTTCAGCTTGGGACCTACACTGTTGGTTCTCCTGACTCAGATACTGTGGATCTGATTGTTTCTGTTTCCTGGAGAATATGACCTGACCCTGTCTGTGACCCTGGCTGCTGCATACACTAGAGCACTGGTCTCAGGTTGTTTTGTGCTCTGAGCTACCTCCTCCCAGCAGACCCTCCCTTTTGGGGGTAGGGGCAGGACAGGTGGTTTGTGTGTATCACAATGTCTGTCTATGTCTGTAAGGTCTTACTGCTGAGTGGGAAGGGCACAGGTCTCTGAAGCCCACATAACAGGGCACTTCTAACTGATTCCATCGCCACCTCCCTAACCCCAGCCAAAATTCTCACCTTGTTCGATATCCACATTAAGTAGACAGCACTATTCCTCTTCTCGTCTGGCAGAACACCTTGTCTGGGATCCTGGCTGCACTGTCTGTCAATCTTCCCTACAGGCATCAGGAGCCACTGGAAGAAAGGTTCTTTTTAGAAACTGGGAGGGACGGTGAGAGGGTCCCACACTGTACCTTTTCCACTCTAACTTCAACCCACGTTCCTGCACTGTCACAGGTGAAGACTGGAACCTTCCCAGGGGCTGGGAGCAGGTAAATAAAGTGAGGTGCCTTCCCATGTGCACGAGCCTCCTGCGTTCTCCTTAGGTTTTTAAGGAACCATTGTGAACTTCCCACAAAGGCGAGAAACTTTCTTCACTTTAGTAACAAGACACCATTAAACAGGAAAACTAGCCCCTGTCAGAGAAATCAGAACCAGAGCCTCCCTTCCTACAGGGATCAGGTCTCTTCCTGGCTCCACAGACCTCTAGAACATGGCCTTCCTGGTCTAGTCCAGAGCACAGGGCCATCCTAGTCTAGCCCTCTCTGGCCTCAGTTAGAAGTACTTACCCTTTGGTCTTTGCCCCTGACATTGGAATCATGTATGGGTGACCTGCCACCAGGCCATCATCCAATCAGGATGTCCTTTTCTGGAATGTTCACCAAGCCCGACCCTTTAGTGTTGCTTTCTGTCCCCTCGATGACTGAAGCGCATGGCCCCACCCACCCACATGGCCCCACCCACCCACATGGCCCCACCCACCCACATGGCCCCACCCACCCAC
>JADRCH010000341.1:831469-962244 GCA_019843965.1 Rhynchomys soricoides | reverse complement strand
TGGCCCCACCCATACTCATGGAGGGGCAGAAGCCCAGCTCAGGGCTAACATTTTAAACCAATGAATGTGTTGGGTCTGATGTCTGATTCACAAAGCCGTTCTCAGTACAGTGAAGCCGAGTTTTTCTCTTTCCTAGAAGCCGTTGCTCTGCCTATTTCTTCTTCAGAAGCTGCCTAGGCCAGTGCAGGGCTCCACTGTGCTCCCCGGGGCTTGACTTGCATGGGATTCCACTGGTGGGCCTTTTGTGAGGAACACCACTTGAAACAGATGGGGGGTGGGGTTAGGGGGTCACAATAAACTGGTGGTAGGGAAGGGTAGCTAGTCCAGTAGGAAGCTGATCTAGTCCTGACCCCTTCTGGAGACCGACAGGGAGGCAAGAAGAGCCTGTGAAGTATGTTGATTTACATGCAGTGAGGGACCCTGGGGCCCATGGAGACTAGGGCTGGTGGTGCCTTTCCCTATGGTCAACCTGTGCCCATTCAACCTGCTCCACCACCTGGCCTGGTGAGCCCACAGCCATCTGGAGTGAGGAGGGGACCTCAGGAATGACACTACTGAAGGGCAGTTCAAAGGGTTTCATGGGAGATCAGATCTGGCCCCAGGAGGCCATCTTTGAATTGCAAGGGACAGGAAAGACAAGACCAACTCTGTCTAATGTGGAGATATTTTTTCCCACTGTATCCCATCTCTGATGATCCAGCTAAGGCCCTATCTAGACAAGTCTGGTCCCAAGCAAGATATTTTCCAGGCTGGACTAGGCAGGCTTTCCCACCACTGGGGTTATGTGGAAGGTCTTGGCTGACAAAGGCCTTTGCCGGAGCCCTTGAAGGCTACTGTGCTTATATCCTGAGTCAGTTTTCTTGGCTTTGTCTTCTTGCTCCTCCAGATGAAGCCTTCTGTGGGTGCTAGGACTAAGGGGCAGTATGGCTCAGGGGAGAGCGTCTGGCCTCTCCTCTCACTGGAGGCTGTGCTGCTTGAATTTCCCATCTCTAGGAGGTGCCTTGGCCCTGGGTGTTTCCCTCTCTTGTTTTCAGCCTGCTCTTCCCAAGGCTCTTTTCTGTCTCCCCTCAGCAGGTGAAAGGAGGGCTGGTCTTTCCAGACCCTAGTTCCATGTGTGGAAGGAGTAGGGGCTGTTTTGGGAGTTTGTCTTAGTACCTCCTGTAGAGAAGACCAAGATAGCTGGAAGGGCGGGCTGGGCAAAGAAGTTCAGAGGCTTGTCTCCAGGTGTATGTGCAGGTCCTTAGGCTCTATCTTGTCATCTCACGGATGGAACAGCCCCACTGATGTGACAGCATCTGAATTGGCAGATATCACTGGAGCTGCAGAGGGCAGTGTTGGGCTATGTTCCAAACTCAGCTGACCAATTCTTGTGACTCAGACCAGAAGGGAAACCAGGGCAAGGTTGTGAATATTTGTGAACCTTCTGCTGGGAGACTCCACCCCAGGCTTGGTCTTCTGACTGACATCTTTCTTCCTGGTCGCACACTAGCCACAGGGGGGCACTGGAGCTCCACCAATGTTTGCGGCTGGCTGGCTAGGCCCTTTCCGTGATTCAGGGATTCAGTTGCCTGAAGCCAGGCTGGGAATCCAGAAGGCCCAGCAGACCAGGAGAGCTTCCTGGGACTGAGGGCATGTCTGGCGGGAGAACGGGTGGCTGAAGCTGGCTGGACCCTGCGATCCCTCTGGTGGTGGAAGTTCCTCTGGTCTGTGTTAAGCTAGAATAAGTGGCAAGGGGCAAGGGAGAGCAGGACAGGGACCGGACGACATCAGGAATTCCCCAGTCCAGTCCCTGAAGCTGCAGGCCTCCCCTCAGGAGCCAGGGAGCAAGGAGTGGGTCCCATCTCAGGGACAGCTGAATAATGCATGGTACACAAACGAAGGTACCAACACCAAGTGAGGGGGGAGGGAAGGGAAACCCAGCCTGTGTTAATATTTATTAAACCCACAGCCCGTCATTCAAGAGCCTCATAAATATTAATTCCTAGTTAAACATTTATATGAACGAGATTGCTTCCCCTCCCCCTCAGAGAACCTGTTTGAAGCTGGTGGTTATGGTGGCCTTGGGGGAAGTGGGGTCTCCAGGGAATGCTTGGGAGAAGGGCTAGAATGACTGCTGGCCTTCTTTCCCTTTGCAGCCTCTGGCCCCGACCAGAGCCTGCTTTAGGCAGAACCTGTCTGTTTTCCACATCCAAGTTCCCTAACAGCTCCAGCTGACCGTCAGGTACCTGCCAAGACCTCCTGGTGAAGGCCCCTGGCTCCAGCTGCAAAACCAGTCTTTCTATCAACTAGTTCCTGCATCTGTCAGTACATATAGCAAGGTTTAGTTGGCAGGGGACGGTGAGAATCTGGGAGAAGGATCAGACGTGGTGCCAGTGCACAGGCTCCAGGAAGCTTGTTCTCCAGCAGGCTGGGGTCTTGCTCTGCACGTCTCTGGGGGCAGAACATCTTCAGGTTGTGTTCCTCGCTGTCCTGCTCCTGTGGCCAGTAGTGTCTTTGTTCTGCTCACTTTGAGTATTGATGTGGCCATGTGGTGACTGGGGGGTCGCTAGGCCCGATCTCTGTCGTCACATGGACAGAACCTGTCTGCCCAGTGTTCACCACCTCAGCCCTTCTCACGTTTTCTTAAAGCTCACTCGGCTTTAATCCAGCCGCAGCCAACGTTTAGCATGGTGTAGCGTGGGGATCTAACTTCATTTTGCACCACATCACAAGCCGCTTACCTTGCCATTGTGTGTCCTTCCCCCTCTCTGATTTCCCGGGTCTCCTCTGACCTACACGAGCTCTCGGGCTCTCATGTGTCTGTTCAGAGTTGGCGTGCTCCTTGGTGGCACCTTGCCTGCTTTCTGTCATTTTACTTTTAGTTGCCATGGCTATGTAGCAGTCTCCATCCTGGCAGAGCATGCCCTTCCCCTGCCTTCTTTCCAATCAGCTTCCCCATTCACAGGCTTTTTATTCTTCCTTTGCTTGCTGAGAATAGGGCTGTCGAGTTTCCGAAAAGAGCCTGCAGGAACTGTGATTTGCATGACATTAACGGAGAGACTAATTTGGGGACAATTGTTGGCGGTGGCGCGCTATCCAGAGTCCCCCCTGTCCAACCATGGCACCTTCTCCTTTTAGTTGCTCAGCTGAGTCCTTTCACAGGGCCTAGCCATTCTCTGGTAGCTTAATTCCCAGCTACTTAATTGCTTCAGCTGCTGTCATGAACAGGTCTTATTTGCCGGCTGGGTCCTGTGGTGTGCAGGGATATTATTGATCTTTGTGGCTTTATCTTGTAGCTGTAGCTCGGTCCAGCAGTTTGTTGATCCTGTTACATTTCCTACCCAGGTGCCTTGTTATCCACAAGTCTTGGCAGCTTTATCTCTTCCTTTCCCACATCTTAAACCTCTTGTTACTTTTATGTGCCTTGCAGTGTTGCTCGGGACTTTCGGGATTATGTCAGGCAGTGGGGTGATAAGAGCTGTCCTCGTGTGACTTCTGGTCATGTGGAGATTGGAGCTGGGAGATCTCTCTTCTGTCTGACATTTTCCGAGGGTTTGGAAGATGGGTACCACCAAGGGAAAGAGAGGCCTTTCATTACAGCCTTCCGGGAGTTTGGGAGGTTATGAACAGGCATTGAGATGTACAGATCCTTTCCTGTGTCCACTGTGATACTCTCGGTGGAGTCCAACCCCCAGTCCTTCGGTGGACTTGGTAAGTCCAGCTGCTGAGCTCTGGGCGGCTCACTCCTCTCTGATGGGCCATATGCTTTACCTTTTAACCACTTTGTTCAATGCTGTTGATTGGAAGGTGGGCTGTTGTTTTATGTACCTCTAAGAAAGAAAAAACACCACCTGTAAAACCCTGACGTGATCCTTTATCATAAAGAAGTCCTACTTAATATTCAGTAAAGAGCTCCTCTGGACTTGTCTAATCATAGGTTTTATCATCGCTCACTCTAGGCATACATAAAAAGGAAAACGAATACCAGCTAAAGTGGTACTACAACGTCTGAATGTCCAGAACTGGGATCCTCTGAACTGGATCCCAACGGGTGTTCCTGGGACCCTTGTTTCTCCAGCAGACTCATACCTGGTGCCACAGGGAGGGCATGCAGATTGCGGCATCCACAAACAGACGAATCCTGTCTCTCAGGCTCCGTGTGGAGCTGCTGGCACCAGTCTGAAGGCATTGAAACTTCCTGATCTGACTGGAACCTTCCAGAACGCTTGTAGACAACTCCAGGGGAACTCCTTCTCCAAATGACACTTGGTGTATGGTCAGTAGGCCCTGGCTATTTAGGCCTCTGGAGGTGCCGGGTCTGCTCTCAGCACCATCACACAGGCTGCTGCCTGAACACTCAAGCTGGGGGCTCATCTGCCAGTGCAAGTTGTAAGGACATGATTGCTTCCAGACCTGATGTCACCATGTACCGTGATGGGGCACATAGCTGAGGTGACTGAGAGAAAGTCCCGGTCCCACGGTGATGGCAATGAAATGAGCAAACTGAGGCACGGTTCATGAGTCAGTGGACTGAGAATAGAGCTGTTAATACTTCATGGGTAGTAGGAGGTGGGAGGGTAGCCAGGGACTAGATTGCTTCTTCCTCTGCCTTCCTTTCCAGTTGTGTGTGTGTGTGTGCGCGTGCGCGTGCGTGAAAGCTGGAAGGTTAACTGAGGGTGAGAAGCTAGGGGTACAGGTTTTACGATTTGTCACCCATGCTGCGGTGGGATTTTCAGGGAAGCAGCTGCTCTTAGTCATCCATGTTCCTACAAAGGACCCCTTACCCAGGCTCCTATACATTAACACCAAAAAACTTATTGGTTCACCAAGATGGGTTTAGATAGATTTGTTCTTTTAAACATTTTTAATTAAATGAACTAATTTGGATAGGAACATTTTTTTAGTCTGTTTGTGCCCTCTCTGGGGAGATTAGACATTTTTTCTTATTTGTCACCAGGTACGGTAATGCAACAAGTTGTCACTCTAATGGAGACCCAAAAGAACCAGAGATGAGCCTAGGAAGAGCAGGGGCATGCTCTTATTTAAGTGCTAGCACGTGCAGCTGAGGTCGGGCTGTCTGAAGGGCCGATTTGGGGGCCAGGCTCAGCACAGCCATCCTTCCCCACGTGTTATGGGATGACAAGCCTTTTGGCTGTGGTAGAAGTTGCGTGCCCCCTGCATGGGTGTGAAGACGTGCAACTGAGGCAGCAGTGTGTGTCCAGAGGAATTTGTGTGAATTATAGCAGGAGACAGACCTGTTGGTGTGATCTTCCACCTTACCTTCTGAGTGGGTGAGAGGAAGGATGACGTGGAGGTGCTACCTTGACATTCCTCAAAGCTGGACAGATGCAAGGGAAAGAGAATAGACATTTGATTTGTGCTGAAGAGCCCCTTCTGGGATTTGAACCTTGGAACTCAGGGAGAGAATCAACAATGAAGAGGGCTCACCAGAGTACTGATTTGTCGGCTCTCTATCAACGTGCAGAATCGATGGGCTTTGGAAGATGCTGGAGCTGAGTGAGCCTTGTTTCATGACAATACCCCGAGCACTGGGGACAGTGGGTAACAGTGGATCAATATCGAGATAGAGCGGGGCTTTTCTCAGGGGTGTGGGTGACCCTGGTGAGGTCGCACTTCTCCGACCAGGGTAAGTTTACTGGAGGCGGGTATGTGGCTATGATACACCCTGTGTATCCCAGGGGAGGAATTTAGTTTGAGGGTGTGAAGCGAAAAGGTGGTTTCTCATGGCTGGCGGGAAACAGGAACCTGTTGTTTGCCCAGACCAAAGTCCTTACAGCAGGGATAGGTGACTGATGGGAAGACTGTAGGGCTCAAGAAGAATGACCGTGTGCTGCAGAGAGCGACATAACGTTCTTTTTGCCTTTGTCTCTATATCCAACTTCATTCTTTTACCAGAGTAACAGGAGTGACAGATCTTATCATGCTGAATTGAAGGTAGCGCTCTTCCATGTTGTTGATGATGTTCTGTATTCCGTTAACTCCTGAGTTCCACGATCAGTTGGTGCTTGCTTTGGACGTTTGACCTTGGTCCATTTAGAGACCTCCCACTCACTTTAATATGAAAAGGTTCCATCACATGACACCGAAACTAAGTGCCTCATAAGTTTTTTGGGGGGGGAGGCAATAAAAACAATAGTTGAGGAGTTGGCATAGGGGGGCCTGTGTGGATGAGGAAAGCTTGGTCAGAAGCTATGAGGCCGTTAGATGGAAATTCCAGTGATTGGGGGGGTTGGTTACTTGCCCGTGAGTTAGTGAGGGAGACACCTGAGCCGCCACTAACATATGTGCTGTTGCTGCTGCTGTTACATGTGCTTCAGCACTGCGTGGTCAGTGGCTATTGCTGAAGATCCTGCATGCTCTTGTTTCGAGCTGTGAGAAATCAAAGCAAGGCTAAGTTGGAACTGACAAAAACCAGTCAGACAGCTGGGCACAGGTGTTCCTGGTGTGTCAGAAGACAATCATGTCTCTATCACCCCTTTCAAGGCTCATGGAGCATCGGGAAGAGGACATGGGAAAGAAGGTAAGAGCAGGAGGGAGAGGTGGAGTGGTGGAGTGAAGCAGTTTCTCCTGGACCTGATATGACCACTGGCCAGCGTGGAGCAGAAGCTGTGGTGTGGCCTACAGAAGAGCTGGGTTGTGCAATCATGACAATGAAATAAACAAAACATGCAGTGATCGCTAGACTTGTGGTCTTGGGGATGGCTCTGTTACTGCTCCCACTCTGGTTTGAATGTGAAATGTCTCTGTACACTCGTGTATTTGAACACTTGGTCCTCAGGTCTATAATGGTAGGGAAGGGATGCGGGCAGAAGAAGGAGGCTGAAGTCCCATCTCAGCCACACACAAGAAGCAGAGACCATGAGAGTAGGAAGTGGGCAAGGTTATGAACTTCAAAGTCCACTGCTGACGTCATTCTTCCTCCAACAGGGCTGCATGTCCTAAAGGCTCCACCGCCTTTCTAAATAGTGCTGTGTGCTGGGGACCAAGTGTTCGAATCCTTGAGGCTGAGGGGAACATTCTCAGCCAACAGGGTATAACTGGGAAGCAAGTCTCTGGAGAGGGCTGTCTTAGTCAGGGTTTCTATTCCCGCACAAACATCATGACCAAGAAGCAAGTTGGGGAGGAAAGGGTTTATTTAGCTTACATTTCTGCATTGCTGTTCATCACCAAAGGAAGTCAGGACTGGAACTCAAGCAGGTCAGGAAGCAGGAGCTGATGCACAGGCCATGGAGGGATGTTACTTACTGGCTTGCTTGCTCCTGGCTTGCTCAGCCTGCTTTGTTATAGAACCCAAGACTACCAGGCCACAGATGGCACCACCCACAAGGGGTCCTCCCCTCTTGATCACTAATTGAGTAAATGCCTTACAGGGGGATCTCATGGAGGCATTTCCTCAAGGGAGGCTCCTTTCTCAGTGATAACTCCAGCTTGTATCAAGTTAACACACAAAACCAGCCAGTTCCAAGGCCTAGAAGTTTCTTAGCCTCACTTCCCGATGCAGCATGACCAGATGCCTCCTGCTTCTGCTGAGTCGACTTCCCTACCATAATAGGAAGTGTGAGTGAAAGTAACCCTTCTTCCTAAAAGCTGTTTATGGCAATGTGAGAGAAACTGTTGCAACTCCCTAATAAAGGGAGGTAGGATGCAGGACAACACAACCGTGCCTCAACTGATGCCTGGATGATGCCTCAATGGATGCCTGCCTGAGAGTCAAAGCACCCACTCTCTTCTGCCCTACAGCTGCCAGTGCTCTTGGGTGTGCCAGAGCATACAGGAGGTGAAGCTTCGTTGGGAGTGCAATTCCATTACACTATGATGAGATCATCACCCATTTTGGTATGGAAGTTTTCAGTGATAAGGCTGCCTTTCCTTCACCCTGTGCTTCTGTAATAGCCACAACAGAAGCAGACCATCTGTTCTCCAAGCTGAACTTGGGCAGAATCCTCCCTTTGATTTGTTGGTGTCCTATCAGGGGTAAACATAAAGTCTTTATCTTATTTGTTTATTTTAAAATTTCTTAGGCAAAATTCCACATGACTCTATTGTACCTAGTGGGGATCTGTGGCAGGATAGTCCTTGTCCAATCTATTTAAATATTAGTGCAGCAGGAGGCCTGTGATTGGACAGGGAAAAAATAGCTGGAACTAAGAGTTAGAGAGAGAGAGAGAGAGAGAGAGAGAGAGAGAGAGAGAGAGAGAGAATAGACAGACAGAGAGAAGGAGCCAAGATGGAGGCTGACGGACAGGATGATTCAAAACTAGTGTGGCTTTAAACAGCCACAGGTAGATATATTATTATAGAGGGATAGGATTATTGGGTAACTTGCCTAATCTAGGTGGGCAGCTTGTATCATTATCAGTTGGCTCAGAAGTTATTGTGTGGGCATCTTGTGAACTGAGAATTTGTTGATATATAAATCTGACAAATTAATTATAAGTTTCTAGAGTTTTGCTATACTGGGTTGCTGGAATGTAGGACTGCCAACCATAGGGGTTCATATCTGAGAAGGTACTGGCGGCACTGAACCAGCGAACCAGAGCTGGGAAGACAGCGATAGGTTGCTGCATGAGGCTAGTCTAGAGGCAGAGGCAGCGGGACTGTGCAGGGACAGAGAGCCTGCCAGGCTTTTTAAATATTTCCCGAAACAGGGATCTGCATGGCAGTCCTGCACAGATAGCAGCACAGACCCCACTGGCTAGAGGACACTGTCCCAAACAAGCAGGCTGCTCCTCAAAGTGACAGCTATAAGTGAAGGACTCACTGTCCATCATCACACTTCTGATCATCTGATTGGCAATTTGTGGTTCCCAGATGTCCTGCAAGGGAAAGGTTAATCATGGTTCAACATTCCAACCTTTCCTAGCCCATGGGCAGTCCTTCTGGTGGGTAGCCCCATGGGCCACCTCATTAGCATAAACCCAGGTACAGATTTTCTCCTCCCATCAGGTGATTTTGAGCTTCTTAGAAGCTTGTGCGTCAGGAACTTGGGCCAGACCTATTCTTTATGCAGCCCAGCATCATGGAGAAAATGTGTAGGTTTGATCGAGGGAACATATCCAGAGACTTATTGTTCAGAAGACTTTATCCAGGTTTTCCTGACCACAGAGGGATGCTGCTGGGACCGTTGTCATCCGTTGACTTCCAGGGTTGAATCAGCTGGGTAGGCAGAAGTTCCTGTCTCCTTTATGGTTCTCTGCATTGCTCCAGGAGCTGAGCACTCAGTTGAAGAGGCTGACCTTCCCCATAGAGGAGGACTGTTCTTTGGCCAAGGACAGGGGAACTGTACCTCCATGTGGGAACTGCCAAGCAAGCTCTGAAGGTCTGGCTCCATTCAAAGTCAACGGTTTTCTGCTCTTGTTCTTTGATTGTGGATGACGTCTGTTGGGAAGACCCTGCTAGTTTAGGTCGCCATCTATCATGTTCAGATAGCTCCTCTGAGCTTGGCACAAAATGGAGGACTCCCTTTTTCTGGCAGGATTTCTTCTTCTCTGCCTGATCTTATCTGGGGAGCCCGACCTCCACACCCTCTACCTGAGGAAGGTCACATAGTCTATGGCAAACCTACAAGTTCAACTTCCTCTTTCCCAGATAAGAACCTGCCAGCAAGTACCTGGGATTCCTGGAATGTCTCTCCATGCAAATGAAACATTCTCAGTACTTTAAACTCCAGTCAGTGATTTCATTCACCCTGAAAACTCCTTCCCACTCTCCAAGGTTCATCTATAGCCCTTGCTTACCCCAAATAAAGTATATTACACAGCTGTTTGTTTGAAGATCATCTGAGAGAACTGCTTTACTGGATGCTATCTAAAACAACTGTAACACTAAAATCCTCAGAGAAGCCCCCACGTCTCCCGAGCTAAACTGGGATCCAGCAGACCCTACCTCTGTTCCCAGCTCTGCTTCGTCTTCACAGCGTGGTATGCAGCAGAGCCTGGACATCCAGAGGGAGAAAGCAGCACTTAGAAACACAAAGACTATTTCATTTCAGTGTCATTAGTGAGGCAGGGGGCTTTTGAGTCTGTGCTAAAGACTATGGGATGGGATAGGGGAGGGGGGAGGAGTGAGGCAGAAAGGGACCGAGACAGAGTGTGGAGTGGTGTGGCTGACCCCTGCAGGAAGCTGCATGGAGAAGAAGGGATACACACTTATGTTCTCTACCCATGTCCTAAGGGTTCCTCTCAGGCTGGAGTCCTAGGTCTGGGCCTCTGACTCAGTGTGGAGAAGGTTGGAGGTATTGGGGTACAGGCTAGCCCAGATAAGACCTCCAGGATGATCAGCAGGAGCAGGTGGTGGGCCAATGGGAGGCAGAGGGTGTAGGAGCTCACCAGGGTTTGCTGCTCCCTCCTGGTCTCTGGACAGGAAACTCCTGGATGGGACTGCATTTCTATTTGCCACGCTGGGCTGGCTTCCCTGGGAGAAGCTATAGAAGAGGGGATAGAGAGAAGGAGGAAAGGAGGGATGGGTAGAGGAGCAGAGGGAGGGATGGAAGGAAGGAGGGATAGAGGGATGGATGGATGGAGAGGTGGAGGGGGGAGGGGTCCACGGAGAGTGGCAGAGGATGGAGTAGTGGATGCAGCGAGAGATGGATGGGAACAGAAGGATGAGTGAAGGGAGGGGTGGCTGGAGAGGGGTGGGGTGGAGTGGTGGGTGGAGCGTGGACAGAGGGACGGACAGGACGGTTGATGGAGAGACAGATGGAGGGTGGCAGGGTTGATGGGATGGAAAGAAGAGAAATGCAGAAATGCAGACTGGAGGGTGGGGCTGGGACAAAGGTAGCTAGACCTTCAAGAGCTTCGTGGATTTCCTCAGTAGTGTCAGGGCTTCTGTCTGCACATCCTTTGCAATATGGATGGTGTGGAGTCTCTCTCCCACAGCCTCTGTGAGTCTCTTGAGACATAGCTGAGAGGTCGGGGTCATAGACTAACTTAGATCACATCACAGACAAATGACCAAATCCAAGCCTAGATCTGCCGAGTCCTGCTGCTCCTTCCAGGATGGGGACAGTGTGTGCTGACTGTCCTCAGTCTGGATCGGACTGTGCTTGCCTTACACTTTCAGGGAGCAATGGAGCTTTGGGGCAGGGGCTTAGTCTGGTGAATTATTCAATGATTTAAATGAGATAGCAAAGGGCTTTTTTATTGATTTGCATATAAAAGTTATGAAACCCAATATATCCTGAACATGGGTAAATTAGTGGGCCATAAAAGCCCAAGCTCGCTGATTTCTAGGTAGCCAGGAGTTCCAGGCTGGGTAAAGGTCAGTGAAAAAGAATGGACGCAGTCTGTTAATGGCCCGGAGACAGTGTGTGTAAGAATTTATCCCTTCCCATGCTGCGATCACTCCTCCCTCGTGGCATCTTAAACGTGCTCCTGTGTGTATAACGTTAATTTAGTCATAAAATAGAGCCAGCAGTTCAGGGGCCACTGAAGCATTAAATCTACAGCACTGGAAGTACTTGCCGGTCTGGCTGCCAGGTTGGGGAAGAGAAGAGAAAGGGTGTTCAGACTGGGCCTAGCCACTTTCACTAAACTCCTGGGAACCTCTGGATTCACCTACAACCATTGGGCCTGGGCACCACCGCAGAGCCACTTTAAAGCTGAGTGCCTGAGTCTCAGGATGAAGACCTGCTTGTGAAGGCAGTCTTCCTGGACTGGCAAACTCTCAGCCTATCCTTGTGTGTGGTAGGTACAGGTGGTATCTCCTGGCAGGGTCAAGATGCATGCATAGCATGCTGGGAGAGAAAAGCTTGGAGCTTCCTATATTGTCTCACCTTGACTTAGAAGGTGGTGGGGACAGCTGTGGCAGGGAAACAGGAAGGCAGAGTCACCCTTCCTAGTGCAAGTTTGCTTCTCTAGGGGCGAGGGTGTCCTCACAGAGGTATAGTGCTTCATGAAGTCCTGCTGCTGCCTGGGTGTGTAGAGCCCTGTCTGCTGTGGGGGGAGCCAGCCCAAGAGCCCTCTCCTGGTTTCCTCTCTGGTGCCTCACCTAGCTAGGCTCAAGAGGAGTCTGCAGAGGTTCCTGGTGCTGGATGCTGTGGACTTGTGTAAGTTGGGCTCTTCCTTGACACAGCTGTCCTTCACTGGCCTCTGGTGCTGTTAGTGTGTGTGTGTATATGTGCGCGCGCACCTCCCCGCGCTCTACATGGTTGGCATTGGGAACAGGCAGCTGGGATTCTCTGAATGTGACCTGTCATTGTGCTGAGGCCTCAGTCTCAATGAGGCTATTTCAGGAGTTTTCTCAGAGGCCTGTTGAAGGAAGCAGAGCTCCTAAGCAGAAAGATCCAGAAAATTCCTCATGACTCAGGGGAGGGGACACAGACCCCCCCCCCCCGATGTCTGTAGAACTGAGAGGCGTGTCCCTGGCTCAAGCATCAGGTGGTGTGCTGCAATGAGACAGACAGGGAGGAGGGGGAAGAAAAGGCAGATCTGGAGTGGATGAGACAAAGTGGGGTCAGTGTGAGGAATCCTGGTGGGGTACTCATGCTCCAAGGGCAGCAATGATAGGTCCACTCCGCCTTGCTGTCTGGAGTCTGTTCTTCCTGCTGGAGACTTCCTACCTTACTGTTGCTGGTGGTAGGTCTATTCATCCATCTAATCCTGCTTCCTGTCTTTATAACATGGAGACAGTGATCACAGGCACTGCGGCAGACTTGGTGAGAGCTTGCTGCTTCTCTCTCCAGTCGAGTGGTGGGGAGGCTGGGCAGCTGGAAATGGGGGACCTTTGTTCACCCAGAGAAGGACGTTGGGCATTGGCTCATTCCAGGTCTTGGGAGGATCTGGGGGTATTGGGGTTAGTCCCTGTCTGGTCTGTGATTTGGGTACATACTACAGGTTAAATGATGGCATGGTGTCCTGTCTACCTTCCCTGCCCAGGCACTTACCGCAGTGTGGTTGAATAGGCACAAGGAACATGGGCAGGGTAGCAGGTCAACCCTTCTCATGTCTCTCTACCCCCCAACCCTATGCAGGACACCTAGGCCAGGGCTGGTATGGGCTGGATCTTGGCCAGGCGGGTCCCTCCAGCAGCCTAAAGAGCCCGATGGGACTATTTGCAGCAGTGACTTTCCACATGATGGCTGATGGATGTTGTCTATTACAGTCCTTTAATCAGTGCCAGTGTCCCCGGAGCCTCTAGCAGGCTGTGTGTAGGAAGATGAATTGGGCTGAATTTGTTAGCAACAGGGTAGGGTGTGTGTGTGTGTGTGTGTGTTCTAAGCGTGCCCTGCTGCCTGCAGTAGGAGGGAGACAGGCTGAGTCTAGGAGTCTTGGGGAAGGTTGTGTCCATTACATAGTAGGGAACACATGAGGCTCACACAAGAGCCCCTGGCCATGGCCTTTGCTTAGCAGGCTCTGGAGCATGGTCCTCTCACTAGGGGTCTTTCTTCTTTGCTTCTGAGGGCCCAGCATCACTTCAGCCTCTGCTTTGCTAAGGAACTTGGGTTCTCAACTGCAGATACCTTGCTACCAAAGGAGGAATTGTTCCTGGGGAATCACAAAAACTCCCTATGTGGATGAAATCAGATGTGCAGAACTAGGCAGGTACAGGACACAGAGGGGCTCAGCCAGCAGACTGTGTGGCTCGGCACTGAAAGATACTGTTAAAAGGAACTCAGAGACACAGGGAGGAATGTTCCAGGGACTCAGGACCCAGGCAAGGATGGCACTTTGCCTTTTTCTTTTGTGGTTACTCCTTGTAGGAGTCAAACATGACATCTTCACCCTGTGGACTCCAGCCCTGGATGATGCAGGTATCTGTATCTGTGCATTTTCCCTCTGGTGCCCTGGGGCTGTGGGAGAAAGGTGGAGACTGTCAGCTTTTTCCTGTAGAGGGTTGAAAATGAGAAAAACCTAAGTCCTGTGTGTGTGAGCAAGACAAACTCCTCCCACATCACTTGGAGAGGGTGAAGAGCTGGGACACACACACAGCTCCTCTGTGGTCCCCTCAGTTCCTCCCAGAAGCCACCCAAGGACTGCTTCAGCAGCCAGAAACTGACTGCTTTGAGAAAGGTGTGTTCTCTGCACAAAGGGCAGATAGCCGTATTTGCTACCTGCCTGTCCTGTCTTATGTTTGGAAAGGATTTAAAAGGGGCCACTGGGGGTGACTTTAGCTGAGACTCCTAGTAGTGGGGATATGGAACCTGAAGTGGCCACCTCCTGAAGTTAGTAGGACCCCCAGTGGAAGGGATAAGGACACCAACACACACACAGAAATTGTGACCCCAAATTTGTCCAGTCAATAAGAAATGCAGGGACAAAGATGGAGCAGAGACTGAGGGAATGGCCAACCAATAATTGGCCCACCCCAAGGACAAGCACCAATCCATAACACTATCAATGACACTCTGTTATGTTGCAGATAGGAATCTAGCATAACTGTCCTCTGAGAGGCTCCACCCAGCAGCTGATGGAAACAGATGCAGAGACCCACAGCCAAACATTGGATGGAGCTCGGGGAGTCTTGTGGAAGAGCTGAGGGAAGGATTGAGGCCCCTGGAGGAGATAGGAACTCCATAGGAAGACCAACAGAGTCACTAACCTGGACCCTTGGGGTGCTTAGAGACTGACCCACCAGTCAAAGAGTATACACAGGCTAGACCTAGCCCCCCAGTATGTAGTAGATACACACAGCTCAGTCTTCATGTGGGTTCCTCAACGACTGGAGTGGAGGCTGTCCCTAAAGCAGTTGCCTGTCTGTGGATTCCTTTCTCCTAACTGGGCTGCCTGGTCTGGCCTCGGTGGGAGATGATGTGCCTAGCCCTGTAGAGACTCAATGTATTTGGGTGGCGGGACACCTGGGAGGGCTCCACTTTCTCAGAGAAGGGGAGGGGAGATGGGAGGAGGGACTGTGTGAGAGGGAGATAGGGCAGCTATTGGGATGTAAAATTAATAAATCAATGTATTAATGAGAAAGGGGGGGGAAAGGTGGAGGTGAGGGGTGGTGAGAGCCCCAGGCTGGGACATGAGGGTTTGGACACATTGTCTCTGTGGTTCTGTCTTCCACTCTCCTGCCTGGGTCATGTGGCTTTTCTTTATAAATCTACCTTTGTATGCACTCTTTACACTTTCCGGATTTGAATTCTTGATTAGTCACATACATACTGTACTCAGTCTTCCCCACTTGGTGGCTGTGCTGGTGGTGTATTTTGGCATTCAGGCATGTTGTTTGTAGTTTACACACATTTACATGTTTTTCTCCTTCACTGCACGAGGATTCTGTGGCCCAAGACATTGCTTGTGTCCCAAGCAAGTTCTCCCATGCTTTCTCCTATAGGTGGTGCCAATGTGCCTGGGGTGTTAGGCAGGAACTGAATTTAATCCGTCCCCAATGCCAAGAACATCTCAAGCCATTTGCTAAAGAGAACAACTTTGCTCCTGTCCTGTGCCACACGAGGCTCATGGGCCACCCATGACTATTTAGAGTTTAAGTTAATTTAATTAAGTACGATTTAAAAATTCCACATCTGGAACTGGACCAATCATGTTTCAAGTCAATAATGATCATAACAATCGTAGGGACAGGAACAACAGGACATGCAATTAGCCTGCTCAGTGGAATGGCGACCCAGGCGGCTGCCTCAATTAGAGCTGGCAGGGGATAGTTGGAGAAATCTGCCACATGTCAGAAATGCCAACTGTGGGCCACGGTGGGGGTCACCTCTCATCAAACTGTACTGAACTCAGGAACAAGGAAATAACAGAACCCTCAGGTGTGGATGAGCAAGCCCGTGGGAAGGGTCCTGTTCAAAGAGAAAACCCCACAGGAAGCTCACAAAGTCTTGAGCTGGAGCTGCTGGATCAAGCCTGGGCTGTGGTGGACCTGGGCAGAGGGGCTTAGGTCTCCTGTTCTCTTCTCAAGTGTGCAGTTCTGGTCAGCTGTCCCTCTGATGGGTTCTGTCCCCTGTGCCTCCATTTCTGCAGGCACCTATGGTCCCCTTGATTTTGTTCTGTGGCTCATGCAGTTGACAGTTGCCCTCTTTGAGACTTGAGGTCATCAGTGATTTATCTCATGACTGCACCAGTTTCCTGAGTCTCATCTCTACCCTTTCACCTGCTTACCGCCATCACTGGGTTTTAGGACTTTGAGCTACAGTGTGATGTTAGGATCTCCCATTCTGAATGCCAATTTGTCAACTTGACACTGAAGTTGTGTGCACTTTTATTCCTCTGACTTTGAAGCTATATTTACAAATCTACAGCAGTTCTGTTAAGTTTTACTTGACATCTTTGTCTGACAGTCGTATCAGATGAGCTCTTTAGGATTCTAAAGCAGTATCTATCAAATTAATTAATGAAGTTTATTTTCATGCTTCCTGGTTTCTTTTGAGTTGAGTTTTTGCTGTGTTGCCCAGGCTGGTCTTGAATTCCTGGACCCAGTAAGCAATCCTGCTTTAGCTATGTGCTTTGACATGTGCACCACCATGCCTGGGCCAGTGTTCTTATGGTAGATATCTCTTACAGAAGTGTTTGGCTGGACTCTGTTTTGTGAAAACTTCTGTTTTTCAGTTTGCAGTCTCAGTTCATATCTATTTCCTGACACGTTTGACTGTTTCCACGATTCTACTTTTCAATCTCTATCTCCCACTCTCTCCCTTCCTTTCTTGTGCTTCCTCTTGAACTGACTTTTTCTCTCGTCTTGAATAGTTGTCGTCCTAGTTCCCTGGGCTTTGGGGCTGGAGATGGCTATAATAGGTTGTCTTTCTAGAGAATTTAGAAATGGTCATAATTGGAACAAGGAGGAAATAGCTAGAATTGACTGTAGAACCATAATCTCTATTGGTAGAAATCGTTATACTTGTTACTAAGTTAAAGTCATAATCTCTTATTTTGGTACAGAATTTATTTTGATGCAAAATCAAGGTTTTCATTGGTATAGATATCTTACATTGATACAAAATTTTTTAAAGTACAAGGCTTGGACGCAATCCTTCTATTCCTGTTATTATCAACTGATCTGAGATGTTTAAGCCTGTGAGTTAAGGGCCAAATAGCAAATTCATGGCTCTGAATTTATTGTTAGGGTGTTTTCAAGATATTTAATTAAAATAGCTGAGAGTAGCTAACAGACAACAGTCCAGATTACTTTACATAGATAGTTGGCTTTCAAAAATGTCAGAAATCCATAGAATGTGACATTTAATCTTATTTATTTACTTGTTGAGACAAATCTGCTCCTAGTAGCTTCCCATTCATGGATTCAAAGAACATCTTACCTCCAGGTGAGGCTGTACATTTGTGACTAGGTGGCCACTGGCCAAAAAAATTGCCAATCTCTCCTGCAGACCTGTACTGTTCTCGAAAGGACACAATTACAGGTTAGGACAGCTTGGTTTTGCCTAGACAGAATAGGTCAGTTCTTAATTTCCTGTTTCTCAAAGGTCTGTCAGGTGATCCTGGGCCAGAAGGCTGAAGACTGATGCTCCAACTTCCTGACTTACAGGGGCTGTATGGGTAGGCAGCTGTCTCACAACTTGTCTCAGTTCTGGAAGCTGTGTTAGGCTTCCTATATCTTCAGATATCTTGGTCATGCTCGGATTTCTGACATGGTTGAAAAACTACTTCTAGTCTCATAGCCAGCCCAGGCTATTTACTTTGAGAGAACAGATTTAAGAAGACGGTTTCAGCGGACATACAATCTAAAGCCAGCACATAAGTCAGGTGCAAAATTACAGTCTTTTAAGTTAGGATAGAGGACAGGGTTTTATTTTATTGACTAAAATGTAGGACCGGGTATTAGGTCTATCTTATACCTTATAGATTACCAAGTGGTATTAGTTATGCTAAATTTATATTTTGAGAGAAAGTCTTTTTTTATTTAAACACAGAAGGTGATATGTGATAGGATTCTCCCTGTCCAATCACATTTTAAATATTAGGGCAGCAGGAGGCCTGTGACCAGCCACGGGTAGTTATGATATCATGAAGGTTAAAGTATGGAGGTAATTTGTGTAATCTCGGTGAGCAGCTTTTATCATTATCAGCTGGTTCTGAAATTATAGTATTGACATTTGTGTATTGAGAATTTATTGATGTATAAATCTGACTGGTTAACTTTAAGCATTAAGAGTCTTGATTTTACCGGATTACTGAGTATTGTGATATCTAACCGTGAGGTTGGCGGTTCAGTTTGGTTACTAGAATGTGGGACAGAGCCAGAGGGGCATAGTGTTGTGGCCCAGTGGTGCCGGAGCTAGAGTGGGAACGTGCTGGCACTTTTAAAAATATTTCCTGCAACAGGTGTGGATATTTTAAGTTCTATTTCTACTTTTTTTAACAGATTAATCTCTTTAATACACCATGGGTCCCCAAACCATAAAATTACAGCATCATCTTCCCAAAGGCTGAATACAAATTTTTTTTTTAATTTTAAAAATTTTTTTGGTACTTTATTTACATTTCAAACGTTTTCCCCTTTCCAGGTCTCCCCTTTGGAAACCCTCTATCCCATCCCCCCTTCCCTGCCTCTATGAGGGTATTCCCCCACTCACCCACCCACTCCCATCTTCCCTCCCTGGCATTCCCCTATACTGGAGCATCTAACACCCTCAGGCCCAAGGGCCTCTCCTCTCCCTGATGGCCAACAAGGCCCTCCTCTGCTACATATGTGGCCAGCCCCATGGGTCCGTCCATTTGTATTCTTTGGTTGGTGGTCCAGTCTCCGGGAGCACTGGGGGTTCTGGCCAGTTGACACTGTTGCTCCCTCCATGGGGCTGCAAACTCCCTCAGCTCCTTCAGTCCCTTCTCCAACTCCTCCATCTGGGACCCAGTGCTCAGTCCAACAGTTGCTGTGAATTGAATCTTGGGTATTCTGAACTTCTGGGCTAATATCCACTTATCAGTGAGTACATACCGTGTTTGTTCTATTGTGACTGCGTTACCTCACTCAGGATGATATTTTCAAGTTCCATCCATTTGCTTGCAAATTTCATGAAGTTATTGTTTTTAGTAGTTGAGTAGTGTTCCATTGTGTAAATGTACCACATGTTCTGTATCCATTCCTCTGTTGAGGGGCATCTGGGTTGTTTCCAGCTTCTGGCTATTATAAATATGGCTGCTATGAACATAGTGGAGCATGTGTCCTTATTATATGTTAGGGCATCTTCTGGGTATATGCCCAACAGTGGTATAGCTGGCTCCTTAGGTAGTATTATATCCAATATTCTGAGGGTTCGCCAAACTGATTTCCAAAGAGGTTGTACCAGCTTTCAATCCCACCAGCAATGGAGGAGTGTTCCTCTTTCTCCACATCCTTGCCAGCCTATTTCTATTCTTATATAGGCTCAGTAGCCCAGACTGGTCACAAATTTGTGTTCCTACTGTGTCTCAGCCTCCCAAGTGTTCGGCTTATAGGCATGTGCCTCCATGGCTGGCAGAAGTTATTCTTAAGATTTGAACAGCATCTGGGTAGAATCTTTCAGCCTGCCTAATGTTACGTGGACTAGGGAACATCCACACACACACACACACACACACACACACACACTCACACACACTCACACTCCAGACTTGTCTGAATGCATCTTGAATCTCATTCCTGGTCACTTCATTAGTTGGCAGGAAGCCTGCAGCAGAGCCATAATTCAGCTGAAGATAAATTATTAAAAGCATTAGAAGGTGGAGGGTGGTGGGAAGAGAGAATGTATCACAGAGTCAAGTGAGGATTTTTATACCCAGCTAAGTTGCCAGATAGGACTGGGAGACTATTTGCAATATATTAAAACTGAAATTTTAGCATTCATACCCCTTTACTTTTGCTGAACACACTTCTCAGTGGAGTCTAGAATTTTGTCAGAAGTGGACAGTGGCTGCTGTGTGACCAGCCCACTCCTCAACAGGAACCCCAGGTGTGGAGTCTGGTGAGCTTCACTGGCAGCCAAGCTCTGTGTGGCACAATCTCTCTTTAGAAGAATCACCCCTGGCCTGGGGACTGCACTGGGGTGAACTCTGGGAAGCCTGGACCTCATCTCCCATGGATGTAGCCCATGCACTTATTCGGTGCTGAGGCTATTTGGTCAGTTCACATCTTCATTGGTCCCATGTGAGTGACCTTGTCTCCACAGCCTGGTCAGAGGACCCTGTCATGTGCTTTCTTGCTTTCATCTGTAAGAGATGTCAACTCAGGGGAGATTTCTAGTGTGATAAAACATATTAACAAAAATTAAATCTTAGGGGCTTGAGAGATAGCTCAGCAGTTTTAGAGCACTGGCTACTCTTCCAGAGGTCATGGGTTCAATTCCCAGCATGTACATGCTGGCTCGCAATCACCTGTAACTCCAGTTCCAGGGCATCCAAAGCCTGTTCCGGCCTTTGTGGGCACCTGGCACACACATGGTGCACAAGAAGCAAGCAGGTAAAGCCTTCACACATGTAACTTTTAAAAAGTACAATCTTAGACTTATGCAAAAGCCCATACAAAATGTTCATAGCCGCTCTGTTTGTGTTGAGAGCCTCATTATGCCTGTTGATTAAGCAGCTTGCCTCTGAAGCACAGAGTGTGGTGCAGAGAAGTAAAGGCATGCAGCGACACACATACCTGGGAGGGTGGCATGCAGGGTGGCATGTTTCAAGTGGCTTCTGTTGGACTACCCACTCATACAGACTCCTGAAGCAAGGCCACCACAGAGGTGGACCATGGCTCGGTTGTTGTCTCTGATGAGGGTTTGGGGAGGGTTGGCATTATAAGCAGCTGTAAAGGATGCTGTCTGCACTTTGGTCACCATGGTGAAGAGATGAGTTTGCATAGAGTACATCGGGAAAGCACACAGCCACTGATGCAGACATACAGATCAACATGTGTGTGACTGGGGAGGGCTGATGAGATGGGCTGATCAGTGTCTTCTGTGTAGGATGCCAACATGGTTGGGGGAAGGGGTGTCTGCTCTCCTGGGCACCTTATTTCCAGCTTCTTGTGGATACACGATTATCGTAAAATAAAAAGTTAGAATCTCTGCTCTCTCTCTCTCTCTCTCTCTCTCTCTCTCTCTCTCTCTCTCACACACACACACACACACACACACACACAGTCCATCTTTGTGCTAAGTCAAGCTGCCGACTCCTTCTTATGCTGAACTGTTGTGTGGTTCAGGCTCCCCTCACTCACTCAGTCATGGGGTTCTGGTGCCAGTGCACAAGCTAGTCACATGTCAGCACCTGCTGCTTCCTCTACAGAGACTCCAGGAAGGTTTAGATAACCCAAAGAGGCAGTCCTACCTTGTAGCTATCTTTCTAGCATTTTCTATTTTTTGTGTTTGCTCAAAAAACAAAAACAACAACAACAACAACAACAAAAAAACCAAAATCAAACAAACCAAGACTACCACCATCACCAGCACCATCACCACCAATAACAGATAACCCAACAATCTTGTTGGTGATTTGTTAGTAATTCATTTTGTCTGGGCTGCCATCTGAGGCCATGTCGATGTCCAGGCACTGTACTGAGCTAACCTCCCCCCCATCTTTGTGGTAGACTGCCACACTCAGGAGAGCTGGCCCCGGTGACATGGGGATGGGTGAGCCAGCCCTAAGGCCATGAGAGGGAGAGCTGGCCCCACCCCTTGGTGGCTGTGGCATTGGGTAAGTTAGCTGGGGCTATGCTGGAGAGCTGGCCCTGGTGGTGTGGGTGCTGGAGAGCTGGCAGGCTGACCAACTCAGCTAACACCCAGGCCCAAATCCAGGCCTTTGAGTTGACCCTCTCCAACACCTACCTCATCTATGAACTGCTGGAGCACGTGAAGGGGCTGGTCCTGCAGATCCAAAGCTACAGGATCTCCATGACTCAGGGCAAAAACAGGATATCTCAGAGGGGTCCCCTTGAGGATCCAGTATTGATAGTGAAGCAGAAGCCAGAGGCTTCAAGCCAGACCAATGAACATTTGCAAGTAAGGATGTGTGGACAACAGGGTCTACTCTGACACACTGTGACACATTCCAACTTCCGCAATGAGATTTTGTTTTATTTTTAATTTTCTTTTGGGGCATAGGTTGCAAGGGTGGAGAGTGGATACTAGAGACAGGGAGATGAGTGGGATTGGGGTGCATGAGGTGAAATGCACAAAGTATCAATACAAAGTTAAGTAAAATTTAAAAAAATAAATAATTTGCTTCTCGCAAAACAAAACAAAACAAAACAAAAAGTTTATTCCTAAGTATTTCCTCTGCTGTGTGGTTCTTTGATTGGGATTTTCTGGAACACTCTTATTGGCTTTTTGTGCAGATTGCTGGCTTCTGGGTGTTAACTCACATCCTCACACCTCCTGCAAAGCCTGTGAGTGGTCCTGGTCGCAGAGGTGTCCTGGCACAGGCTCTGGGACTATGTTTGTTGTCCATGGCATACCCCCCCCCCATGTATTTGTTTATATAGACGCAGGCAAATGAAGAACTATCTGAAGATTCTTATTTTAGGATGTCTTCCTTTCTCACTAAAGACAGCGAAACCATTGGAAGTTGGGTAGCATTCCCCTGGGAAACCACATTGGCCTGGGGCAGTTTGGGTGGGAAAGTTCTTTGTGTTCTCTACTTACTCTCTAAAAATCATTCTTTTAATATTTTGTCTCTTATTATTATCATTTTATTATTATTTGTCTCTTATTAGATCAGTTAGGGTATACATATTTTTCTGGGAATTTTTCTCTTTGCCGACAAAGTGCCACATGCTGAATGATGTAAAGCAGGAGAGACTCTCACAGCTCTGTAACTCTCCTCATCTGACACCTACTCGGGAGGTTACACTGTCTCCCATTTGGAAGGCATTCCGCTCTTTTCATCTTATCAATAACTTTTAATTTTATCCTGTATGATCAGGGGCTGTTGGTTGTGATACCTCTGCTCTGTGGACTGTACTGTGTCCTTCATCCATTAGGAAATCCACTTTCATCACTGTTACATGCAGTAGCGCCCCACCCCCACTCCAAGCTTGAGCTTGATGGACTTGAACTCTGCAGCAGGGACTCCGCCCTCCTCACTGCTGTTCAGATCTTCAGTCCTTCATGGCTGTTTGGCTGCACCACTCAGATCTCTCAGGAGAATGTGATGCTTAGCCTCAATGAGAACAGTTAGCTGGCAGGTGTGTGTGTGTGTGTGTGTGTGTGTGTGTGTGTGTGTGTGTGTGTGTCCACCTCCTTCCTGGGCTGTCCCAGGCAGGGCAGGGTCATGTGGCTTCAAGACCCATTGCTTCCATACACATGGGACTCCCCCAAAGAGCCATCCTTGCTTTGAGTCCCAGGTGAGTTTATGAGACGGTTGTCAGGTGCAGGGGTTTGGAGGAGCCTCTTTGTAACCTCACAAACCCTAGTTCCATTACCAGCCTTGCCCTGGAGGACAGGAGCTATGCACTGTCCTTCTGGTCCCTTCATCTATCTCGTTCAAGAGCAGGTTTGAAGTCACATACCCACTGGCTCCCAGCACTGCTTGTGCCTTCCAGAGGCCATGACTGTGTTATTGCTACATAAGTACTTTATCTCTGGTGGGAAATGTGTCTTTTGCAGTAAAGTCTCTTTTGTGTTTAAAGCCAATTTCTTGGCCTCCTTTTTGTCCGGGGGGTGATGGTAGGAGGGAAGGTCTTCAGTGTCTTCCCAAATCTTTGGTTTATTCCCTCCTGTGGGATCTGAAGCCCCGACCCCCTCGTACTGGTCACTTTTGTGCATTTCCTATTGGCTTTTTTCCCCAGGGCCACTGCTTTGCCTTGTGCCCCTCTGCAGTGAGTACTGAGCTACTAGGACATGATTCTCTATTTCTAGGGCCTCAGAACAACGGCCTCGGATACTGCCTTTCATCTTCTCTTTCCCTCAACCTTCTTCACTCTGCTCCTGCTCCCTCTATGTCTGGGGGCGGTTGCCAGAGACATGGCTTTGCTCTTTCTCCTGCGGTGTGTTCCAGATGGGTATTCTGACTCTGTCTCTGCCCAGGGAATGGCTTCTCATGGTTATGTCCTTCTCCCTGTTCTGTCCTGACATACAATGGAATTGGACACAACAGAGCAGTGACGCCTCTGTTCCCCTCTGTGGTCCTTGACATTTTCTTGTGATGGGTTGATTTTTAGATCCTTTTGTGTGTGAAATTAGCTCATCTCAGGATTGTTCCTCCAAACCTGCGTTGCCTGCAGACCCTGCTGAGGCTGACCGGCTTGAGCACTGCTGCAAGTGGATGGTTCGAGCCCAGCATCTCTGGTACACTGGGAGAGTTGGGACTGAGACCTTCATGCAAGACATGGGATAGGACATGTAGTTCCCTTTGTGTGAAGCTTTGGCAGAGGCCGGGGGAGATGGGTAGAGGATGCAGGGCCAAGAGCCCCCAGGTGTCTGGAGAAGAATAATCATGGCGGACTCTGCAGCTGCTGCACTCACAGCCCTGAGGTCCAGATTAAAGGAATGAGTGTGGCAAATGTCACAGGTGTGTGTGGTCCATTCCGTGTGGCAGAGCGTGGGGCCATCTGCACAAACGCTGTTGGTAAAAAGCAATTAACAGGTCAGCTGCATCCAGGGAGGTTCTCATTCTCACCTTCAGGGATGATTTCTTTGCTCTCATGCACAGATCCTATGAGCACATCCCATCTTGCAATAGACTGTCCGAGAGCAAGGCCTGATGACTTACTATTGTAAATAATGTTTGGTTCCATTTTTGATTTCCTTACATTTGAAATTTTTTTCTTTTTTAAAATAGAATCTAAAAAATTCCACTCCAAAATTTATTATATGTGTATGAAGTTTAATTAATAATAATAATAATAATAATAATAATAATAATAATAAATGATAACAAAAGTACAGCAGGATGTGTGTGGGGTGCAGGATCACAATACAAAAACTTAGGAGACCATGACAGGAGGATTGTAAATTTGAAGCCAGCTTGGTATATACGTGGATACACAGCGACCTCTCCAAATAAACAGGAAAAAAGGGAAGAAAGTAATGAACAATGAGAAGAAGAGGAGAAAGGGAGAGAGGAGGAGAAGGAGGAGGAAGGAGAGAAAGGGGCAGGAGAGGAAGAGGAGGAGGGAGAGGAAGAGGAGGAGGGAGAGGAAGAGGAGGAGGGAGAGGAAGAGGAGGAGGGAGAGGAAGAGGAAGAGGGAGAGGAAGAGGAGGAGGGAGAGGAAGAGGAAGAGGGAGAGGAAGAGGAGGAGGGAGAGGAAGAGGAGGAGGGAGAGAAGGGGAGGTGGGAGAGGAAGAGGAGGCGGGAGAGGAAGAGGAGGAGGGAGAGGAAGAGGAGGAAGAAGAGAGAAGGGGAGGTGGGAGAAGAGGAGGAGCCTTGTCTTTGAAAGCAGAATCTTTCTTGACTCGCATTTCCTATTTTCTGTGAAGCTCACTGACACTGACCAGAGAGTCTCCTGCCAGGAAAGCCAAGCGCTGGGTATCTGGAAAGGCCTGAGTGCAGAGAATGAGGATGAGGGAGCTTTGCTCCCGGCTCAGCTTCTCCACTCCAGGGCTGAGAGTCATAGCTGGGTCAGGGCCATGCTGGGAGTGGGGACTTCCTTGTCCAATCAGCAGTGAGGGAATGGCTCAGAAAGACTTTCATGTCCCTGCCGGGAGAGCAGAGATCTCCCAGGCTACCAGTCCTACTGCTGTTGGCTCATTTGCAGTTTGGGTTGAGCCATGTGTAGTTTCTGACAGAACATTTCTCCATGACTATCATGTCACATGCAGAGCCAACTTAGGACAGTGTAGTGACAGGCAAGGCATGAAGACAAAGCTGCTCTCATCCCTTTCCTGTCACCTGGACACCTTCAGGCAAAAATGGCCTTCAGGTCCTTGCAGAATGACAGGCAGCTTGTCAACAGCCACAGTCAGACCTATTCTCTACAGCAAAGCTTTCGGGTAGTACACAGCTTGTAGTGAAGCTGCACCATCCGCCTGTCAGTCAGCTGAGATAGTGAAGCTGGAGCACCAGGTCAGGTGTTCTCTCTGGAACACACTGAGTGACAAGAGTTCTTCTCCTAGGGACAGTTCCCCGTCCCTTCTGCTGCCTCAGATTTCTGACAATCATGGTGGAGTCACCTGGCCCTTGAATGGAAGAGAACCACACTTAGCATGGGGGCTCCCAGGTCAAGCAGGATGCTTGGGGCATAAAGCCACGTTGAGCTCCTTCCCCTGAGCGTGGGTTGGGCTGATTTTCACACTGCTCAGCTCTGCATACCCTGCCCACCTCTCCTTCCTGACTATGTTCAAGTCCCATACCTCATAAAAGGCCTCTCTTTATTGGGCTACTGTGGCCATGGCCTGTCACCTGAATGTCTTTCTGGGAAGCTTTTCTCTGGGGAGATGGTGGGTCATACCTGTGCACGTTGCACTCCTTCTGTTTAGGTCAGGTGAACAGGATCTGCTTGGGGGTGGTCTGTAGCGTCCAGAGAATGACATACAATAGCTTTTGGTTTTTAGTGAGCGAGTTTATTAATTATATAGAAAGTAAAAGAATAAATACCAAATGACAGGTAGACGACATTAAACTAAGCACCCACAGCACTCAGCTGACCCCTCTCCTGAGGAAGCCCTGTCCGGGCAGCCGGCTGGTGATCCCACAGAGTCCCAGGCAGAGTCAAGTCCCCTCAGGAAAGGCTTCCAAATGAAAAAACAAATAGGAACAGGTAGAGATAGCACCATCAAATTGGATGCTCACACTATCCAGCAGAAACCAAGTGGAGAAGTTGAGGCAGTCAGCTGGAGTTTTTGATTGAGTTTTCTTTCCATGTTTCTCATGGCTGAACTTAAGGCTTCTCGCCTATGGTGGGGATGTTACATCATTAGATAAACAGTACCAACCTTTTTTGGAAATGTTTCACTTTCTAGCTGTTCTCAGGGACACATTGTTTAGACTCTTGGGCTGTTTTGTTCTCTACTTCCCATCAGTCCTAGAGTTGAGGGTGGAGGGCACCCCTAATCAAAGAGCCTTGGACGACACCTGACACAAACGTGCTTAGATCAGATTAGGTTAGATGAGATTGTACAGGGGTTCAACCTTTCTACTGCAGAGTCTTACTGAGTTCAAACACCCCCCAAGTTTACCAGTGACAGACACCCCTCTGAGAGCAGTGCTCAGCTACCGAGGAACGTTCACATGGAAGAAGAAAGGCAGAGATCCCTGCCCCATTTCTTGTGGGATGCTGACACAGTCCCGTTTGCCCTCCAAGTGTCCATTCTACCACCAGCAAACCTGCGCAGGGGTTTGTTTTTCGTTCTTTTAGGCTTTTAAACTTAATTTATTCTATTATTATTTATGTATACCATAAATTAGAGTATGCTGCATGTCTGCAGGCACCCATAGAGGCCCGATAGAGGTCCCTGGACCTGGAGCTGACGTTATAGGAAGTTATGAGCCACAAGAAATGGGTTCTGAAAACTTAACTCAGGTCTGCTGGAGAGCAGCAAGCACTCCTGGTTCTGTACCTCTGTCTCTATCCACTTCTGAGTCTCTGTGTATTTATTTTGTCTCTTCTGGCACATTGGTCCCTTTCCATGTTGTCAAGTAGCAAGAAGCCCCTCGCCAGAGGCAGTTGTTCAGCATTGGACTTCACAGCACCCAGAACTGTGAAGAGCGTGTTTCTATTCTTTAGATTCCCAGCCCGTCTTTTCTGTTGAAGCAGCAGAACACACCAAGCCTCACCACAGTGCTGTGGGCCCAGGGCTCTCCACAGTCCTGAGATGAGGAACCAAGAACAGCAGAATTCACACGTGGCTGGATTAACATAGGTGTTCACCACCAAGGCTGCCGACACCCTATGGTGTCAACACCCATCACCTTGGCACTTTAAATTTAGCTTTGTGACAGACAATCATATATGCTAACTCTCAGAGGCTTGACTGCTATTCAGTAGTGCATAATTTCTAGCCTAAGGATGGCCAGAACCTAGTCAGTCTCCCGGTTTGGGAACAGTCTAGCAATTTCTGTTGCTGGCTGCAGCAAATAGATTAAACACCTTTGCTTGTATTCCTACAAAATGCAGCTTGCAGTGGTTTGATGGTCAGCTCAGAGGAAGGGCACAGGCTGTAGCTCCATCTCAGGCTGTCACTTTATCTGTAGACAGTATAGATCATCTTCCTGGCCAGGCCGAAGAGCTCCAGCTTCCTCAGTCTAGGAGTGGACATGGCCAATCTTGAACAGCAGCCATTGTGTACACATCTTGCTTTGAGCAAGAACAGATGTCTTTTGTATTCTAGGAAGCGGACTTGTTCCTCTGCCTTATCAACTTGCAGAACGTGCTGCGCATTCAAGTGGTGGAGACGCCCGTTCAGACAAATGCAAGTGTTTTCTCTCTGCCCATTGTTCATCTTTTGCCTTGAGTCATAATGAATTCCATTTTACCACAGAATGCTCAAAATTTTGTACAGCCTAATCTTTTTGCCTTTTTGCTTTATGATTCTTGGTTGTGTGTCTTGTGTAGTAGGGTCACCTGTGAATATGCAGAGTGGTCCTGTGGCTTGTCTTTCTCCATGAAATTTCACTGGGCACACCAGACACCAGAATACATGAAGTTTACCCTTGTGGGTCTGACTGGGGCAGGTACAGTTATGTGTCTATCTGATTGGCCTGCAGTTGTCTGACATTTGGTTAACAGGATTCCAGCCAAGTCTAAAGGCTGGTGAGGAGAGCAGTGGAAAAAGCCACAGTCAGCCCCTGATTCATTTTGAATGCAAAAGTCTATTCCTCCTGCATCCCTGTGGCACTGGCTGGCCTCAGTTACCGTTGACTGTTCATATTATGCCTCTCTCAGCCCATCCCGAGGTGGGTTTTGTTGTTGTTTTGTTTTTGACTGTTATTCCCACAGGGCCTGCTTCATAGCATTATTCCAAGTTGGGTTTCTGGGAAACACTTGACCCTGATGTTTGTGGGCAGGGGAATTTAGGGTTGGACCACTGCTGGTGGATCAGTGGCAGAGTCACCTCACTGGTGACAGGGTGACCACTCTCCAATGGGATGAGACACAACCATCACCTATATCTGTGGTAAAAGACAGTTGCCATTTTACTGTTCACTAGTCCAGTTTCTGATATGTATAGGGACCTCGCTGCTGATGGACAAGTGTCCCCAGTGGCTGGTATGGATTACTTCGTCAGAGACTTATTTGTGTGTGTTGCTTCAGGTCAAGCAGCCTTTGTCTCAATTTGTCAGCTTCCGCAGCTCTGAGACTAATCTCGTCCACCCACGTGTCCACAGTTTTGCCCGTGTTCTCTCATTTTTCATTTAGAAGTCTGTCCTGGTTCACGCAGTCCACAGGCACAGTATTCCACAATTATCAGGTTTCTTGCATGGGTCATTATTAAAGACTCTGGCTGCATGCTGAATCATGGATTTCTTTTCTTTTGTAAAGGTCAGACTTGCAGGTAACTTCATTGCTCCCATTTGCTCTCCCCCTCCCCAGTCCCCACATTTCCTGCTGAGTCAGATGTGAATGTGGAGGATGCCAGCCACACATCCTCTTCCCACTGTAACTTATGTAGGCATGGTCTTCCTGGGCAGGCAGCCGAGACTTAGTTGCATTCCGTATCAAGGCTATCGTCACACAAAGCCCACTAACTTAACATCCTGTCCCATACATGCTGCTCTACAGCTTGCAGGACATTTTCTAATCAATTAGGCATTTAGGGAATGTCCCAACACTCACATGGCCATCAATGTCACTCATTGACACACAGAAGATGACACCCCAGACTTTCTCCTTTTGGACATTCTACCTGCAGATGTTGCAGCCTCAGTTGCACGTCCTATCACACACAGCAGGGGAAACACCATGGCCATGTCAGCAAGAAGAATGCGATCCCATACCACATAGGGAAGGATGGTCACGTCCATTCCCATGGATGCTTAACCCTTTACAGTTTAGCTTCAGTTACACGTCTCCCTATCACTCACAGTTAGGGCTGCTCCTACCAAACACAGATTTGGTTCTGTCAATCCCTGTTCAGGTGCCAAGTGTTTCATGACTTTTCCTAGGGAGTCTATTTCTATTCATGCCAGAGGGCAACAGACCAAAGAAACAGTCCTTCCAAGTCTAGCTTTATGAAGCAGTGAGTTTAATTTGGGTTACTTATGGCATTGTGGGCAAATTATTGGCAGCTACACAACTGAGAATGTCCCTCCCCAGCAGTCGGTAATCCTTGGAGAGGGTAGAGAACTCTGAACCCCACACGCCGGTGAACCTTCACTTTCCATGAAGGGATGTTAGCAGAATTGGTCTTGTAAGAGCCATATGCAGTTGATAGCTGCTCTGATTTCAAAATAACAATGACCATACCGAACCGGAGGACCCTGCTCGAAATTTCCTGTCAACAACTGAATCCATTGATTTAGACCCAAACCTTCGACACATGAGCTTTTTTGGGGATACTTTTCATATCCATGACCATCCGGGGACTCCGTAGATTTGACTACAGCTAAAGACATTGAAGCGGCTAAGGCTGGGGACATTAGGAGAGCATTTGCTTGGCTCTGTAAGAAAACTTAGGGCCCTCGAGGGTGGGAAGTGTGCTGTTGGACTTAATACCAGCACAGGTCATCTTTCACTTGCAGAGGATCACTGAGGGGGAGCCCTAGAAGGACCCGAACAGTCATTGCTGGCTTTAAAGATGGAACTACAGAGTCAAGAACAAAGTATCTAGAAATTGGGATAGGCAAGGAAAATCCTCCCTTAAAACCTCCAGAGGGGAGACATAACCTGGGTTTAAGTTCTGTGCCTCCAGAGTGTCAGGGGATAAGTCTGTGCTGTCCAAGCTACTGGGTCCAGTGTCATTTGTTGTGGTAACAGGGAAAATGCGTATTACTATCTCTGAGGAGCTTGGGGCACAGAGGGTTTGTGAAATGCCAGAGTGGATCAGGCAGACTGGGGAGCAGGGGCCAAAGACTCAGACACAGGATGTGCAATGGCCTTTGGAACATCCACCTGAGGCCTGTGTCCCAAGAGAGAGGCCCTGAGCTATTTGGCTGCACCAGGGAGACAACTGCACCGCTGAGAAGCCTAATGGCACCCTCTGGAGGTGCAGGATGGGAGTACCCAATTCTCAGGTACCCCAAGGAGCCAGAAAGTGAAAGGAGATCAGAATGACAGGATATAAGGAGCTGTGGAGATGGGTGGCCCAGCAGCATCTCTGGAGGACACATGGGACTGTCCCCTACCCTCCTTATACTTGAGGGCCAGGATGGTTCTGGCAGCTGCCCTGTCAGACATTGTGACTTCTTGTCTAGTTTCTGAACCTGAGCCAGCTTCCACCCAGAACCACTGGCTGGACACAGGGAAGGGCCAAAGAGAAAGGAGTGTGGCTGTCACAGTTGATCCCCCTGGGCCAGGTCTGCACCGTGCACTACCACCTTGTTGCTGCTTGTGGCCCTCAGTCCGTTTCCCAGGAAACAGGACTCATTTGCCCATTCAGAGAAAGGCTATTGAATTTAGTATGTTTGTCTTGTATCCAAGCATCTTGCAAAATCTTCTCGAAAATTCTAATTATTGTAGCAGAATAGCTTGAGAGTTCTTGGTGTAAAGTCACATTATCTTCCCATAAAGATAATTTCACTCGTTTCCATGGATACGCTATGAATCTTATTTTCTTGTCTCCGTTCACTAGAGAGAATCATCAAACCAATGGTCAACAATGGCTGCAACAGTGAGCATTCCTGTCTTGATTTTTTTATATGAACAGGTACAAACTTGGTGTCTTAAAGGCAGACTAACATAGTCTGGCAGCCTCCTTCTATATCTACGCAGAATTGAAGCATTGGAAGGGTACTTCGTGATATACAGTAGCTTTCAGATAGGCCTTTGCACAGAAGGCGGGCTCCCTCTACTTGTTGATAAACCCCCTGTGCCTTAGCTCTACTTGCATTTGTTGGATAAGTTTTACCTATCCATATTTTCTTATTAATCCATTGATTGCATTTAGTTTGCTGCTTTTAAAATTGGCATCAATATTTGTAAATGCAATTGGCTGTCATGTTATTTTCCACACAGTTCTGGTAAGGTTTTTCCGTGAATGTAATGTTGGCTTTTAAAAATGATATGTGAGGGCCTGGTGCAGTACTGCATGAATTTAATAATAGCACTCAGGAAGCAGAGGCAGGTGGATCTCTCTGAGTTCAAGATCAGCCTTGTCTACATAGTTAATTTCAGACCACTCAAGAAAACATAAAGAGTCTCTCTCTCTCTCTCTCTCTCTCTCTCTCTCTCTCTCTCTCATGGATTGTGAAGCTTTCCATAGCATCTATAGATTGAAATAATTTCCATAATAAGGTGGTTAATTTTATGGGTTAAATTAGTTAGACAAGGTGCCCAGACATGTTGCTAAACATTATTTTGGAAGTTTTCATGGGAATATTTTTTTGGATAAAGGTGACATCTAAATCAGTTGGGACCCTCACTCCATCTGTTAAAGGTCTGTATAGAACAAACCTTGTCTACTAAGAGCAAGAGGGAATTCCACATCAGAATAACCCTGAGCTTGAACCAAAGCATCAGATCAGATCTTGGGCCCCGGTTTCCCGTCCAACCCTGGAACTGTGAGCTTTCCAGTTGCCACAGCTTGTGGAATAATCCCTAAAGTAGTGCCATGTTCTGTCTGTGTCTCTGTCGAAACAGGATTCACACACATTGGCATCGTGTATATGTACATCTTGTTGGTTCTGTTGCTCTGGGGAATCTGGACTAAAACAAACACCAAGAGAATATCTGATTATTTTAATCAAAAGTTTATTGTTTTATGTGTATGGGCATTTTGCCTGCTCCCGTGCCTGTTCAACGCTTGCATGCCTGGTGCTTGCAGAGGTCAGGAGGGGACACCTGATCTTCTGGAACTGGGGCCACAGATGATTGCGCTCCACCATTAGGTGCTGGGAGTTGAACCTTGGTCCTTGAGAAGGGCAGCTAGTGCTCTTAACCACTGGACATCACCCCAACCCCTGATCTTTTTTAAAGGTTAAGTGGAAGTCATAAATAAAAGTAGCAGAGTCCCTTTTAGATGCTGGTAGTCATCTAAATGAACCTGTTTCCTTCTCAATTGTCAGGGTCTCTCTCTCTCTTTTTTTTTTTTCTCAAAGCTTTCAAGTGCTGATGAATGGACAGGATTTGTGTTTAGGTTGGGGCAGGCTGAGCTTCCCAAATGATCCCCCTGGTTTGGGTTAGGGGACTTGGCAGTGGAAGAAACCCTGGGTGAAATCTCTGAGGAAAGGGTAGCTGCTGCAGACCTTACCCTGTTCCTTCATTTAAGTGCTCAAGAGACTGAGAAATGAATCCTCTATGTGCACAGGAGGATAACACATGGAAATGACTATGAGCAGATATTTGACCTCCCAGTGATAAGAGAAGACAAGTTACAAATCAATGAGCTGACTTTCCATATAAAACCAATCAGATTGAAAGCCCTCCTCAGGAGAAGGGTCTGCAGAGTGGGTGTGTGGATTATCTTTACAATATTGTCAGAGACCAGTTTGGCGATTCCTGCTAACACCACTTGAAATGTTCAAACCTCATGACCCAGCCATTCCTCTCCTAAGACTTTCACAGAGACTCATGTGCTGCCTGCATGACTGCACAAGCACAGGCATCAGGATTGCCACACAGCAGAGCTGGAAACAGCAAACTCTGGACACACTCAATGTCCCTCCAGAGAAGGACAGGTCACATGGAACAGTCATTGTTATGGAATGTTATACAGTTTCCACAGGCCTGCTTGTGCAGACAGGGAACAATGCCCACTGTGCATTGTTGCATGACCAAATCACCTGTGGACACAGGCATAATGTGAAGCATTTTTGTGAATAGAGTGTGCTTATGTGCAAAGTGTCTGGAGAAGTAGACATCAGACATCAGTGATGACGATGTGCACAGGGTGGAGGGAAGAGGAAGAAACTTTGTGTCTTTGTATCACACATATTCCTCATTGTAATTAAAAAACAAGTGCATATTACTTTGGCAATAAAACAAAAGGAATTTTTAGTGCTTGCCACCAAAAAAAAAAAAAGCTGATGTAATCTATATCCAGAAGGAAGGCTCTAGGGCTTGCTCATTCTGGGAATCGGACTAACAGTTACTTGGCATTGAGGGAAACTAGAAAAGTCATTAATTCTATTAATTAATGCACTAGCAGCTCCATCACAGCAAAGAGGTCTTAATGAGGTGCCCAGGGCGACCATTATTTATCTTATAAACACAGACTGGAGGGCTCCATTGTGGGGTTGGGGGCATGGTTCTCAGAGCACAAACAGACCACAAGTCTGCTCCCGCCAAGGCCTTTGTCTTCAAAGGGAATGGAGGCGGGATGGGTCTCCATCCTTTTCCTCCTTAGCCTTTAGCTGCTGGTACCCTTACTGACAGAGTCGGGTCTCCCCAGTAATGCTCACAACCCCTACCAGGTCCCCATGGCACATCTCCATCAATGCAGTCTGGCCTTGTCTAGTGTAGTGCTCAGACCGTCTCCCGACCTGGCCGCTGAGGGAGCTGTCCCTGGTGCTGACCGCAGGCGCGCCCCACGCTCGGCCGGTGCGCACGCGTCTGCGCGCAGCGCGAGAGACCCGCGGGCGCCGTCACTGCGCAGCCTCCCACGCGGCTCGGGCCAGGCCTGCGCGGCGCCGGAGACTCGCGACCCGGCTCCTGGAGCGGTCGCATCCCCGGCCGGTGGCCTCCCCGGCGGCTCCTCTCATCCTGGCACCACCATGGCGCTCAACAATTTCCTCTTCGCGCAGTGCGTCTGTTACTTTCTGGCCTTCTTGTTCAGCTTCGTGGTGGTGGTGCCATTGTCCGAGAACGGCCACGACTTTCGTGGCCGCTGCCTACTGTTTACCGAGGGTATGTGGCTGAGTGCCAACCTGACGATGCAGGGGCGGGAGCGCTTCACGGTGCAGGAGTGGGGCCCACCGGCTGCCTGCCGCTTCAGCCTGCTCGCCAGCCTCCTGTCACTGCTGCTGGCCGCTGCGCACGCATGGCGCACGCTCTTCTTCCTCTGCAAGGGACACGAGGGGTAAGTTTAGGCCTTTCAGCAACCCAGCGCAGACAGATGCAACACTCACAAGACCCCTGGCACCCATCAGACCCTCCTCTTCGGGGCCATGAATCCCTCCACCTGTCCTGCTGCAGAGGCCTGCAAGTGTCAACACTCTCAGTCTCACTTCTAAGCAGACTGCTCTCTGTTTACACACAGGCCCAGGGGCTATGAGGCTGTCTGTCCGACCGCCACACATGACCTCTTTCTGTTCCCAGAGAGAGCATCTCTCCAGGTTCCCAGCTCTGACCCCTTAGAGCACAGATGTTGCACTGTCATGGCTGTATACCTGGGCTCTCTGGCTCTGCTAGGCCACACTGGGACCTGGGACCATTTACAGCAGTCTTGGGCCTGCACTTCTTTCCTGTGGGTTGGGGAAGGGACTACACTTTGGAAAGAGCAGGTAGTCTTCCATTCTTGCTACTCCTCTTGGGAAAAGATGACAGAAGATGTCTGAAGAGCTCTTTAAGCTCATTCTTGGCTGGAGGCATGTACTGATTGTGTGTGTGTGTATGTGTGTGTGTGTGTGTGTGTGTGGTGTACTGTGTGTATGTGTCTGTCTGTCTGTCCATGTGTCCTGTCTCTCTCTGTCTGTCTCTGTGTATGTCTGTCTGTCCATGTGTTTCTGTGTGTGTGTGTCATTCTGTCTGTCCGTATGTCTCTGTATTTCTGTATTTCTCTCTCTCTCTCTCTCTCTCTCTCTCTCTCTCTCTCTCTCTCTCTGTGTGTGTGTGTGTATGGTGGGTGAGTAGGCTCTGCTCTCTGTTCCCTGTACCTCCAGAGTTTCTTCACCCTTTCCTGCTTTGTCACCTGGCTGAAGCCAGTGGAATGTGGTCACCTGGTGCCCTCAGCCAGCAACAATCAAGGACCCACCCTCTCCCTGGCTGAGGCTTCCTGGGTCCTGGACAGTGCTCCTGCAGTGGAGAGGGAATTCCCCTGTCCAGCCTTTCCCAACCTGTGTCCCAGCCCATCTATGTTTTTAGTAGCTTCTCGTCCCTTGTAAGGAGGTGGGTGATGAACACAGGGAGAATGTAAGGATGCAGGAGGCTGCATGAAGGGGAATTTTGCTAGTACCACAGATGAGGAGCTTGAAACAGTTAACATTCTCACCGTACTAGAGGCTGAGAGTCCAGACTCAAAGTGTCCTTACGTTAGAACTAGAAAAGCTCTTTCCTACACTTCTATTCCTGCCGCCCCAGCCTCCTGTGAGTTCCAGTCTCCATCTTTGTCCTTGAATAGCCTCTTGCCAGTTTCTGACCCTGTTCTTCCTGAGAGAATCAGGCAACCATGCCCACAGGCAGCAAGGTTAGGACTTGTATGTGGCTTTGAAGAGGTACAGTTCAACTCACTATGGTAAGGTTTCGATGGGAGTGTGTTGGAAGCCAAGGATGGTCCTAAGAGCCTCCAGGTGATGTGGACCAAGCTCTTGGCTGGGAGGATGAGATTATTTCCAGACTGAGCCCATGTCAGCTGTAGGACAGAGTCTTGTTCCCCCTTCAGAAGCCTTCCTTGACCCTCAATCTTCCATTGTTCAGATGAATTTGAGAGTTCTTTCCCCCAAACTGTGTACAGACCGGGGCAGGAGGGAGTATCCTGAGATAGGCGACATGGCAGTAGTCAGTGGGAAGATAGCATGATTTGACTCCTCTGGCCTTCTGGGATTCCCTGCAAGAGAGGCAGCCTCATGGTGGACAAGGTCTAGCCAGGTAGGCCCAAGGGAAGCTCTCTAGGGAGGACCAGGTATGTGGTTTGTATATGGGACCACCAGAGGCTGGAGTACCAGATGGGGGCATGAAGAACCCCTGAGCTTGCAGGTGGGGATCTTGCTTACACAGGGTAGACTGCTCTGCATGAATCAGGCTGCAGACCCAGGCTGTACCAGCGTCACGAGGCCTGGAATTTCCAGCTACCCAGGGCTCCTGGGAATGGTTCAGGCTGACTGATGTACATACATATATAGGGTATGTCTGCCATGCTAAACAGGCTCTGACTGCTGAGGCATAGAGGTACAGAGAGTAAGATGCCTTCCATCACATATTCAGCTGAGGCCTGTGGCAGGATTTAGGAGACTGTAGGTGACTTGACACATTATAACACTTGGAGGAGATCTAGGATGGTCTTGAGTCCACACTAGAGGCCAGGTCTGGGACCCTCTCTTGTGGAACAACTGGGCTCTCTTATCCAGTGCTTCAGTTCTTGATGCTCCCCTGTTTCTAACCACACATGGCCTCTGCTCAGGCTTCTATAGACAAGCACATGACTATGTCTAGCCTTGTCTTTTCCAGGGACATCTGACATATATAGTCCTGCTCGGATACCAGGCACTATTGGCAAGGGCCATGTGGCTGCCTGGCTGGCTGCTGTCCTTTGCCCCGTCCCCTGTATGATCCAGGTGGCAGTCAGCCAACTGTGTTGTCAGTGCATTCCAGAGCTCACGTTGTGGAACTGGGGTACAGCTCTGCTGAGCCACCCCAAGCCATGGAGACCCACCACACCCAGGGGCATGAGGCCAATGTAGGCATACCTTAGTCTGTATCCCCAGGCCAAGCCTGGAACCTGGAGTGTAGGAGTCATCACACAATGATGAAGGACAGAAAAGCATCTGGACCACAAAGTTTGCAATTTTGTGGCCATACAGCTGGCCCTTTTCTGTTGACTCATGTCCTGACTGAGAGTTGAGTCAGCCTTTCAGTTCCCCCTGGGACAGCTGGGTCTGCAGAGGCCAGGAATGGTAAGGTGCCCTATGGAAAACAGTAATTCAGCACAATTACCAGTCAGAGTGCAGAGGCCAAGTGAACAAACAAGTGTCAGGCCAATAGAGGGGACTGGGGAGTCTCACAGGGGCAAGGCAGGCATTTCCAGTGAGTTCATGTGGTAGGCAAGACCCTCCAGGGCCACTGGGTAGCCACCATGTGGAGGATACCGGGCTTGCCAGTCATGGAACTTACAGGGCTTATCTGGTTACATAACAGGCATTCTCTGATTCTGAGATTAGGAGCCAACCCCAGAGGTCACTGAGGTGCCATCCAATCAGTCCTGGGTCAGAGTGCTACCCTGTAGCCTCTCTTGGCTGGTGCTGAATATATGGGCCATATACTGTGGCAGAGGAGCCATCTTTTCTTTATATAGGGCATGTCTGCTATGCTTAGTGGGCTCTGGCTGCTGAGACAGAGAGGTGCAGAGAGGCAGAGTCCAGGGCAACATTGTAGAGGGGGGTATACCATTTTGTGAATGATCCATGACACCTATAGTTTCAGGGACATCCCTCAGGGAGATGGGAGGGTCCAGGTGAGCTGTATGCCTAAGGCTTTGCTCAAGAGCAGCTCCTTGGGCTGGGGTTGGTTAGCAGTCTGTGAGTGAGGGACAGACTGAATAGTGAGCACTGGCTTAGCATAACCCATCTGCCTGCTCACACCTGTCGCTCAGCCTTCAAATTGCTCCCAGGGCTTCCCAGGATAGCTGTCGCCATGGAGACAGCACATCCAAGGCTGGGCACCCTGAGATGCAGTGAGAGAAAGATGGGTTAACCCTGTGTGTGCCGCGCCTTTCCATCCACTCTCCTGTGTTGGTCTGTCCTTGGAATGTGTGTTCAGGGACAGGGAGGGTGGCATTCTAAACCCAGGAATCAGGATCCAGATGTGGCTTTGGGCACATGAAGTCCTTCAGCGGTCTGGAAGGCCCAGCATATTACATTAAAAACAAAAACAAAAAACAAACAAACAAAAAATCCAGCCAACCAAACACAGACAAACAAACAAAACAACAGCAACAGCAACAAATCAAGAACTGGACACTTCTGCCCGGTAGTGACCCAGCTTAGTAGGCTTTCAGCTAGGACCAGAGCTCTCGTATCTCAAATCTGCTGTATCACCTTCACTTCAGGGCGTGGGCTACCAGGACTTCCTCCTCTGAAGGGACTCTAGCTAGATCCTGCAAAGTGTGCATGCCCCACACTGTCTAGAGATCTCAGAGGTCTCCCCAGCCCCTCAGAGGACAAGATGTGATGCTGGGAGTGGTGGGTCTCACTCTGCTGTCTGCACCATGGCCAGTGATGAGAGGCAACAGTTGGGGTGTTGTCAGGGAATGTCAGGCACTGAGGACACTGATGGACAGGGACCTTGGAAAGACTGCAGGAGACTGTCCAGCAGAGGGAGGGACAGATGCCCCCTACAAGGTTCAATCCAAAACCCTCAGTTCTCAGCTGTTCTGTGAGATGGATTTCTGTGCCTGGACAACCCTGTGCCCTTGCCTCTGCCAGTGGGGACTTGGCTGTGGCTGTCCTTGATCACCCTGTTTTCCTTGGTGGGGACAACATAGCCAGAGTGGGCTCTAGGTGAGCATTATGTCAACTTCGTTCCTATTTACAGCTGCAGGTGAGCTCACTGAGGGGCTGGGAGGCCAGTGGGTCTTTCTCAGTCCAGGTCTATCTTGCGACAGTATGGGGTGGTCGGTGAACACTCCAGGATACATGAGCTTGATGATCACAGGCCATCACTCACATAAGTCTACCCTGCTTTCTCAGGGATCCATGGCAGGGGCCCTTAGAACACGACTCAGGGAGAGCGAGGTTCAGATGGGCAGGTTTCATTTTACAGCATTTAGCTCTTCAGTCATGAAGGGAAGCAGGAACCCACGGAGGGAGTGTGGAGGCAGGGACGGCAGCAAAGGCCAGGGAGGAACACCACCTACTGGCTTGTTCCCCAGAGTTGCTCAGTCTGCTTTTTTTAAAAAAGATTTATTTATTTATATGAATACAATGTTGCTGTCTTCAGACACACCAGAAGAGGGGATTGGATCTCATTACAGATGGTTGTGAACCACCATGTGGCTGCTGGGATTGAACTCAGGACCCCTGCAAGAGCAGTCAGTGCTCTTAACCACTGAGCCATCTCTCCAGCTCCAAGTCTGCTTTTTTTATGCAACCCAGGATCACCTCCTGCCCAGGGGTGGCCCTGCCCAGAGCAGGCTGGGCTCCCCATATCAATCATTGATCAAGAAAATGCCCCACAGATTTGCCCACAGGCCAGTCTGGTGGAGGCATTTTCTCAGTTGAGGTTCCCTCTTCTCAGATGGTCCTAGCTTGGGTCAAGCTACAGAAAAACTCACCACCACAGGACCACAGTGCTCTTGTCATCACTCCTGGCCAGGGGACATAGGGATCCTGTGGGGAGGATAAGAGGGGACATGCTAGCCTGAAGCAGTTCCTGGGGGACTGGGGATATGTCCTTTCCATTTCCCTGTCCCTATCTGGAGCAAAGTGCACTGGCTCCTTGCCCTTGTCCATGCTGGAAGTACAAGGCACCAAGTCCCTGCTTGGGTCCACATAAGAGCAGTGGACATCAGGTCCTGCCCTGGTTCCTGGGTCAGCCTCTGGGTAAGGACAGAGGGGAGCTAAAGGGAAAACCAGCGTAGGTGTCAGGTGGGCAAGGCCAAGAACTGCCATGAATACCATGTGGGGTCAGGGACAGGCACAGTGTGTGAGCTCAGGGTAAGTGGGCAGTGCACATAGCTGCTCACAGGTAGGGAGGTCTCCCACAGCACCCCTGGGGTCATGTAGCTAGAGCAGGGTACCACTCCCTGACGGCCCTTCATGCTGTGACTACCCATGTCAGCCCAATGATCACCAAGGCTCTGTGGCTTCACAGGCAGCCCTGTGTGATCCCAGGACAGCTGGGTATCGCTTGTGGTGAGTTGGACAGAGGTGACTTGAGTTACTTCTAGTTTATTCACTTTGAGCATTAGGGTTACACGGTTCCTGTACCTTGGCCTTCCCTCTGTGTTCAGCTCAGGGCTGCCACAGGGTCAAGACGGCTTGTGGAATGAATGCATAGGTGAACAAATCCACTAGCAGTGCACATGGCTGTTAGGTTACAGCAACCATTGTTTTGTGGTTGCATGTTTTTTTTTAAGAGCCATCTATCTATCAGTTGCTCACCTTGAATCCACTTTTGTCACTATGTTTAGTGTCTGAGCACAATTGGCCTGGACCTGGTATCCAACCCACCACAGGCTGGAGTCCTTAATTGGATGCTCTGCTCTGCTATAGGCCCCCCACAGTTTGGTGACCCTGGAGAGCATGGTGGGGTGGGGGAGGTCTCTGGGTAGGAAAGTGGGGCTGGGTTTATGTGTGACCTGGAGTCAGGCATCAGAGGGCAATGGAGAGGGAGGGGACTTCTCTCTTGCTTGTACCCTTTCCTATGTAGGACTTAGAGGGCCTGGCGCTCACACCGTGGAGTTTGGGATTTCAACCTGTGTATTTGAGGGGACACACACAGATCCTAGTTGTGACATGGAGTCACTAAGCGAGTAAGTGGTCTGAGAAGGGTGTCTTGTGGTTTCACTGTGTATGCTGGCTCCTAGGCTTTTGGACTCATGATCTTGAGTTCTTGACTTGGCCCTGATTCCCCGGTACATCAATGGTGGCAAGTTCCCAACTCCCAGTCTATGAGAGAACAAGATGGCTGCTCAGCAGTGGAACATTTGTAGGGACGGCAGCAGAGGAGACGGAAGCAGCCCTTTGAGCCCCGTTCAGTCCCATCAGGGCCTCAGGTGCTCACGGGAACACCTTGACATCCGCTCTCCCTGTTTCAAGGGAAGCGATTTGGGGTCAGACCTTGGGTGGCTTTCTCAGTATCCATCTCTTGACTCCACTGCAGCTCCTTCTTCTATGCCTTCCTGAACCTCCTGGTCAGTGCCTTTGTGGTCTTCCTGGTCTTCATTGCCAGCACCATCGTGAGTGTGGGCTTCACCATGTGGTGTGACACCATCACCGAGAAGGGCTCTGCTCCCCACAGGTATGCCTCGCCCCTGCTTCATCAGCCACCTACAAGACCCACCCCTTACGTGGGTCCCAAGATGTTTTTCTTCCTGAATCCCATTCTGAATCTGAGGCTTTGCCCACCTGTGCCCCACCCCCCACACCTGTTGCCTTGTCACTAAGACCCGCCCACTCAATGTCAGGCACCTCTTTGGTCTAGTAGCCCTACAGCATCACACATGGAAGGTCCCTGTGAGCCAAGAGGCACCAGGTGGGACTCTAGTTGTCACTGCCTGGCTCACTTGCTAGCTTCAGCTCCCACTGAAGCTAACTTCACTGCCAAGCAGTGGGAGTTAGTTTGTGGTTGGTGAGTAGAGACTGCCCTGGTTGTGTCCCCGTGACACTTATGCAGGGACACTGTGCAAGTCCCTCAGGGGCATCACTTCCATCTCAGACTGGGAATTGAAGGACTGACTAGACAGAGCTGCTCATGACCCTGAGTGCCAGACAGACAGTAATAAGGTAGCTGAGGCTGGCCCTTGTGCTCAGGGCCAGTTGGAAAGGTTTGCAGCTCCTCTTCTTTGAAGCCTGTCTTGCTCTACCCAGTAAGGAGTCAAAGCTGATCCCCAGTGGAATTCCTAGAGACACCTGTCCCTTTGGGGACCGTCCCCTCTGTCTTAGGGTTATGATTGCTACAATGAAACACCATGACCAAAGCAGCTCAAGGAGCTCAAGGAGGGTTTATTCAGCTTACATTTCAATGATCACAGTTCTGCATCAAAGAAAGCCAAGACATTAACTCAAGCAGGGCAGGAACCTGGAGGCAGGACCTGATGCAGAGGCCACTGGAGGGGTGCTGCTTACTGGCTTGCTCCCTGTGGTCTGCTCAGCCAGCCTACGGGGTGGCCCCGCCCATAAGGCTATTTCCCCACCAATCACTAATTAAGAAAATGTTTTAAAGGCTTGTCTGCAGCCTGATCTTGTGGAAGAATTTTCTTAATTGAGGTTCCCTCCTCTCATGACTTTAGCTTGTATCAGGTTGATCTGTTTAGGGGAAGTATTCTCTGCTTCCTAGCCCGATGCTCTGCTGCCTTTTGACTCAGGGGCTCGGGGCCTCAGGGGCTCACAAGTCACCAGCCACTTGGCTTCATGCTATTTTAGCTGCGAGGAGTTCCAGGAAACCGACTTGGAGCTGAACGTGGACAACTCTGCCTTCTACCATCAGTTTGCTATCGCCCAGGTAGGCGGGTCTGGGGCAGGTAGGTGGGGTCTCGGGCAGGTAGGTGGGGTCTTCGGCAGGTAGGCGGGGTCTCTTGGGCAGGAAGAGAATGGCTGTGTTGGGGATAGGGGTGAGACCTCGACAGAGAGAACAGACTCCCAATCCCAGGCAAGGAAACAGACTCAGATATGGTGGGGCCATGCCGGGGAGGTGCAGGCTGTGGGAGCAGGAGGAGATTTCCTAGGAGACAGTGGGAGATCAGGGTCTCTGAGCAGGACTTGTGTGTGTGTGGAGGGTGTAGAGGAGGCAGAGATATAAGAAGGTATGGCAGACATGAGGAGTGAGTTCAGGAGCCAGAGAATGGAAAGTTCTGGGTGCCTGGGAGGGAATGGAGGGGAGAAATGGGAGGTGGCAGGAAGTGCTGAAAATGGGGCCTAAGATCAGTGGTTGCTAGTGGGACAGATTCTAGTCTGGTTCCATTCAGGGAATGCTGGAGGGTTCCTGGGCCACTTGCTGCTGTGTCTGAGGGTGAAATGAGGGGGTCTAGGGAGATCCCAGCCTCACCTTGCTCTACCTTGCATGTGACTTTGGGGACCTCAAGGGCCCTGGGACCCTGGGAAAGCTTTAGAATTTTCCTGTCCCTCGACTTTGCATTTGTGCCCCAATCAGAGGTGGTACAGGCTAGGGGCACCTGGGTGGGGCATAGACCCTTGTCCCTTCCCACAGTGCCTGTGGCTTTCATCCTCCATGGTACCCTTCCATGCTCCATACTGGTTTCTGGAGGCTCAGGTTTGTCAAAAGCTAGGCTGAGATGATTCTTGTCACTGCTAACGCCCTTGGATGTCCAAAAGTTCTTTGCAGAGATGAGCTGAAACGGTCAAAGAGACCTTCACGCCAACTTTAGCTTAAGATGCTTTAGGACTAATTTGGACCAATTAGACAGAGGCATGAGCAGTCTGAGCACCAGCACGCTCAAATGAGAATTGGTTTGATGCAGCGCAGACCTGGAGCTGATTACATTGTTTCTCCTTCAGCTGTTTGGAAACAGCAGATAAAGGTCAATTTATTCCCCTGACTAGAGGGACTCCCTGATCTATAGGCATTCCTTAGACCCCAGAGTCCCGGTGGGAGAGGAGAGTTCTGCCCAGGTCCTGCTCCTCCTCAAGGAATCTCGCCAGTTTAGGTGAGAATGGCTGAGTATCCCAAGCTTCTGCACGAAGCTGGGTTCTTGTGGATATAGGACAGAACGATCCCAGCAGAGAATAAGCCAAATGTGAGTGTGCATGGGCTCTCAGGTCCCTGCCACCTCCTCCTGCCTTAGTCTTCCCTTCCCTTCCCTGCAGAGCTAGATCAAGGAGGTGGGTACTGAGCACACTGGGCAACGAGCCACACCCTCTGACACTGCTCTGTCTTCTATGCAGTTTGGACTGTGGGCCTCCTGGCTGGCCTGGCTGGCCATCACCACTCTGGCTTTCCTGAAGGTGTATCACAACTACCGCCAGGAGGACCTGTTGGACAGCCTGGTTCATGAGAAGGAGCTTCTGCTGGCCAGGCCAGCTTCCCGTACCTCCTTCCAGGGGGAGAAGAGTGCTGTCATCTAGACCGTGCAAGGGTGGCCCCCTTTCCTGAGGCCTGCATGGGGGGGCTAAGGACCCACCCAGGCTGGCCAACGTAGCTCTGCATGTGTCTCTTGGCCCCACCCACTGTGAGCAGAGCGCCCGTGTCCCCATGGAGAGCCTGACAGTGATGGGGCAGAGACCCAGAGACGTAGGGAGGGGGTGACTTCTGGCTTCCAGGCCTGGCCTTGGTTAGTGTGATGCATACACCTTCTCTCGTGTGATCATTTGTCCATATATGTGCATGTGTGTGTGTGGATGGGAGTGTGACTGCAGAACAGCGGTGACGCCAGGTTAGCAGCCTTTGCACCACCACAGGCTCTAACATACCCAAGTCTCTGCCCCTCCCATAAGGGGCTACCCTCCCATCCTACAGCATTCAGCCAAGGTCCCCAGAAGGGACTCGAGAAGGCAGCAGGTAAAGGATCCTGGTAGGAATGTGGGACCCTGGGCTGGGCTCTGTCCCCTGCTCTGAAAGGACATCTGGGATTGCTTGGCTGTACTGGGAGAGTTCCACCCTCTGCTATCTGGGGAGGTCAGAGTCAGGCCAAGTGATACTCCAGCCTTCTCTGAGGGCTTTGTTGTGGCCTTGCTGAGCTCCCAGCAGAGGATCTGGGTGCTGGAGGAGTGTTTTGAGGTCTCCAAACTGACCTGGTCTCTTCTCCAGACCCTCACACAAGCCCTAATCTATGGGAAATGGGACACTGTCTAGCCCTGGGACTCCTCCTTTGTCTCCCCAGGATTGGCCCCTTCATCTACTGCACATCCTTACTAAGGCTGTAGTCATAGGAACTGAAGGAACAGGAGGCAGGGTGGAGCCTCTGGGACCTAGGATCTGCCTCAGGTGTGGGCTTGCCCTTGGCAGCTGCCTCTTGTGGATTCTGGAGAGATAGTCTGGGATCTGGTCAGATCTAGAGACCTTTATTCACCTATAGATGCCTAGACTTGTCCCCCAGATGTTGATGTCCCAGGGACTCCTGGGGAAGGACCGCTGGCCTAGGAGTGTTGACAGGACCTGCTGGCTGTAGCCATGGGCAGGGGTGTCGGTCCAAGAGAGGTCTTATGGGATGAATGGCAAGAAGCAGGCAGAGGCTGCAGAGTGGTCCCCAGGTTTCCTGCAAGACACCTCTGCTCCTTTCCAGCTTGCTACAGGGAAACCCTGGTTTCAATCTTCCTGGTGAAGCTGATCGTGATGCTTCCATGTGTCTGGTCCTCAAGTCAAAATAAAATAAAGAGAAAACATTTGAGGCGCTGTGTGGATGGGGTGTCTGTGTCTTTGCTAGCCAGGCAGTCCGCTCCAGGCCCTCACCTCTGGTCCCCACCCCCCTTCCTACCGGTTCTCAGGCTTTATCTGTTTGGGATTTAAACAGTCTGTCTGGTTCCAGGTCTCATGGGTGGTCCTTCATGCTGTGCACTGTGAGGAGTTTGACTCTTGCAGCCCTCCCACCCCTACACACCCCCAGCCCAGGCATTAGGATGGGTTTTGATGAAACCTCTGGAGCACATGCATCTCTGTGTATGTATTTGAACGTTTATTCTAAGGCAAAACACGGCTAGGGGTGTAGCAGTGGCAGACTCTTTGCCTAGCTGTGCTGGGTTCACACTGTAAAAATGAAACAAAGCAAAGTGAAACCTAAAGGTAGCTGGGACAGTTTTGTGGCCCTTACAGAGTGAGCGGGGGGCACACTTTTTCTGTGGCCTTTGCAGCAAATGCTAACTATGAGGTGGGAAGCCCTGGCTCTTCCTTGTAAAACATGGGGTGACCAGTTCGTCCCCCTCCTGAAGGGCATTCACCCTCAGAAGCAGGGATGGAAGAGTGGTCTGTCATCTCACCTCGTAAGTGTCTGCTTCCATATCTGGAATACAAGCCAATAATGAGCCTGTCTTTGACCTTGGTAGGATGAGATGGAGCAGGTCCTAGGGTAGCTGGATTGGTGCAGGCATCAGTAACCATGGTGATGGCCAATCCTGGTGAGACTACTCCTAGAAGCAGGGTTTCTCTCCACTGGGCTCTCCCCTACTGTGCCCCAAATATTGTATCTGGAGACCACTGTGTGGGGCACCTGAAGGCCAGAGAGGGTCAGATTGCACCTCAGTGATCTGGGAATCTTGGCATGTCTTGCTGGGGAGGATGTGGTCCTGGAGGCATGGTGGGTCCCCCAACTTCTCGTGAATGATAGCTGCAAGAGACCAGTGGGCTGTGGGGGTGAGTGGGTAGAGGGGTAAGGGTGTGCTTTGGTACTTAGATTAACATGTTTAGACTTGGAGGGATTCCTTACCAAGTGTCTCACTCTGTTCATTTTGTAATAACCCTGAGGTTGAAGAGGCTGCAGGGATTTAACATGGGGTCTCTGTCTGCCCACAGAAGTAGAGGGGCACCTTAGGGGGACAAGCTCAAGTCTCACCCTGGATCCCAAACCTTGCTCATTGTTCTGGGGTGGTGCAGGGTCCCCCTGGTGGATCCTCCCGGGGGCAACTGAGCCTCCCTGCTGTGCTCAGGGCTCCCCTCCTGGTAGGTCTAGGAAGTCCTGAAGCTGTTGCTATGTGCTTGCTTCCCTTTGCCTATCAACACGAGTGACAGACAGAACAGTGTTTACATAGGTTCAGGAGACTCAGCTCCTGCAGCCGGTGGGCAGGCCTGATGACTTTGGGCTTGTGTGTGGCCCTGGAAGTAGGACCTTGATGCCACCCGTTTGTTCTGAGAGCAAATGTGTTCAGATCTGGACTCTGTTCCCACACCACAGTGACCCCTAACAGATCTTGGCATTAAGTGATGGAATTCAGACCTGGGCTCAGAGAATAGGACCACAGTTCTCACAGGCTCCATGAACTGCAGAGGAAGGCACCCTGTTTCCTGATGGTGTGGCAAAAGCTGGGCCCAGCCCTCAAAGCAGCAGGAGCTTGGGGCTTGCATTCCCAAACGTCCCTCAAAGGCAGGGGATGATGCTCACCCTCAAAGAGCCATGTATGCTGACATCCGGGTTATGGCTCCCAAGATGGAGAACTGGGTAAGAACATAGAATCCTCAGCTATGATGGCCAAGTTCTTTCTCTGACTCAGTCTTAAAATCCCAAGATCTCAGTCTGTGCTGACTGGAATAGGAGGTACCTGGAGTGTCAAGCCAGAGCCTCGCTCTCTTTCCACTTAAATCTTTACAACAGTCTCTTGGAGTTCCTGGGTTTGTCAAGCATTGGCTAGCAGAGTTCTGTCCTGGGGTTAGCCTTAGTGCCTGGGCTCCCCCACCATGCACAATCCCCAAAGCTGCTCTGGTCCCCCAACAGCATCAACCTCCAGTGCTCTCCAGAGGTGAAGTCGCCATTCAGCCATGTGTCAGAGCGGCAGGAGGCAGTGCCAACAGGTGAGGACTACACGCCACAGGCGTAAGATTAGGATGAGGAGCTGAGCCCAGAGGTCCTCCAGGGCTACTGTGACATGTTTGGCCTGGCCATAGTACAGGCCCAGCACCACTCCCAGCAGAACACACAGAGCCAGCCACAGGAATAAGGAGCCGCTGCAGAATGCTGGCTGGAGTGGAGAGCCACCATGGGAGGCTGGCCGGTTGGGGACTGTAGGAGAGACACAGGTCAGTTCAGCAGTCCCCCAGTGAGGTCCTGCAAAGTGCACCCTCTGCTAGTGAGACTAATGTGGAGGGAGACTTGAGGTGTCTGGCTGTAGTTGTCAACTTGTAGATGATCAACTTGTAGTTAGCTATCAAGGTGATGGTCAGGTAGGGTCCTGGGGTGAGTTTCATGGAATCCATGGGACAGGGACTCTTGTTCTCACCTGCCTAAGGAAGATGGCACCCATTTAGGGGTGCTCCTGCCCACCCACATGTGAGAAACTTGGGGCATAGCCCCATGGGGATGGGATCAATCCTAAGGCAGTCAGGGGAGACTGAGTCAGGGTCTAGAGAGGCTGGGATGTGGGGACAGGGTGTGTTTGAGGCTGTGTCTGGTTCTGCCCTGTGGAGGTAGAGACCCAGGACCTGCTGGCTGATGGGGGCTCCTCCTCTGAACTCACCCTTGATGGCAGCTGTCTTGTCCTTGCTGGCAATATCTGGGAAGGAAATCACAGATGGTTTAGTCAGGAAACAAGCTCTCCCACACCACCATACAAAGATACTGAGACAAGCCTCGCTGTCCTGGCCTGGGAAATGAGACACCCAGAACCTGGCCTCTCCCTAGAGGGTAATGATAGAGAGGCCACAATCACATTCTCCTCTGTTGGCTGCTGTCCCACCGACCATGGCCCATCCCCATGACCCCATTTACAGGTTTACTGGGACTCTGTCTGGGATGACAGAGTAAGGAACAGATGGCCCCAGATGATGCCATAGTTGCAAAGGTACCTGCCCACCTACCCCACCCAGACCCTCACATCAAGGCCCCTGCCCCTCTTACAGTGGACAGTCACTTCCAGGGGCTCTCGGAACCACACATGCCTCGACGTTCTCGGTGGCTCACCCCCATGGCATCCACATTCTTGCCGTCTGGGTCTCAGGATAGAGGGAGGGCACTTCCTGTCACCATCCTAGGGTGGAGATAGGGAACAGATGACTGTGAGCCCTTCCTGCTCGAGACTGGCATCCTAGGCTGTTGTGTCTACAGACTCCTCTGGACTTAATGCAGAGGACCTGCTGTGGAGGAGCAGAGAGGAGCACGGAGACCTCAGGACCAGCCATCAACCTCCCAAGCTCCCCCTACACTGCTGCTCCACGGAATGAAGCCTGGACAGATCGGAGTGAGCTCAGTCCCAGGCTTTGTCCCCCTGCCAGTCCCGGAGGTCCTGAGGGATGACAGTTGTGGACTATGGATGCCAAAGATAACCCCAGCAACTGAAGACAGCCTGTACACAACCACACTGACCCCTGGGGATACTGTTCAGAGGCCACAGGGCCCAGGCGTCGAGAGCCTCGTGGCCAGCGAACATGAATGGCATGGACCAGGTACAGAGCTCAGACAACTGCCCTGCACCATGTGCTTGGCTTGAGACACACTTGGCCTCTGACACAGCCCCTTGGGCAGGGTTGCCAGGCAACTCAGACCTCACCTTGCAGCCTCAGAGATTGATTGTTGGGTCCTCTGAGAGGAAATGTAGCTCTCTGTTCCCCTCAACTTCTGTACATTAGCCCAGATGCCAGGCTATTGTTCAGACCCCAGTAGGGACTGCGAGGGGAAACTGGGACTTAGGGAAGCAACCTTGGTTTAGGGGCCAGAGAGTCTAAGTCCCCTCCAGTGGGACCCCAGGCCAAGGAGGTAACCAGAGCTGATTGATGGCTCTAGGTTAGGGTCTATCCTGTATGAAAATCCCCCTCCCTTCACCTAGGTTGCAGTTCAGGGTGACTGGCAGGTGGAGGAAGGCAGTGCTCACACGCTCCATGCCCAGAGGCTACCTTCCCACCCTGCTCCAGTCACCCTGGGGCGTCAGCTCCTGTGAACCTCTGGGTCTTCATCTCCAACTTGAGACAGCAGGCTGTTGGTGGGACAAAGCATGGGGAAGCCAGGGCCATTTTTAAGTTGCCTCTGGCATGGCACTGGACTGTGCACAGCTTGATGAGAAGCCCTGGGGGTCTGCCCTGCTCCACCTATGACTGCCTGTGCTAAGGTTAGCCTGGTATATCATTGCCTCTTTCTTGGCTTGGCAGCAAGCTTAGGGTCAACAGAGCCTTGGGTGTCATAGGTCTGGGCTCCCTCCTACTTGGAACCTGTCTCTTGCTCTTTGAATCTCTCCCCTCTGCTGTCTTCTTGCTTACTCCTGGACTGAGCTGTTACCAGCCTCTGCCAGTCCTGTGTGCGTCCTTCTCATCGCTGTCATCTTGTCCCTAAGCTAACCAGCTCTGCAGCTATCCATGGTTCTCCTTTCTCCCCCCATTTCTACCCAGCATCCTCCCCTGTCCCTCCAACTTCTTCAGTCTGATTGTCATATCTCTGCCCTCTCATGCTATGGTTCCCTGGCCTGGTGCAGAGCAGAGCCTGGCCTCATACTTTTGTCAACCTCTCGTGCCTTTGGCTGTGTTATGCCACACCCGGTGCTTTGGCAAAACCAAACCTTTCAACATGGGACTATTTCCCTGCCTCCCACCCAGCTCCAGGCTAAATCTCAGAGTTCCAAGGATTGAGGATAAAGACCTCAAGAGCAAAGACAGGGATCCTGTCTGTCTTTCTGGCCCCTGCCTCTCTTCCCTATTCCCAGCAGCAGCCCACGTCCCCAGAGCTGGTGTCGCAGGCTGTGTGTGACCTTACCCTCTCAGGCCTGGGAGGCTGTGAGCCCCACGTGGTCCCCTCATTCTCTCTGGTTGGATGGCGTGTCCTCGGGTGGGAATTAGAGCGAGAGACTCGAGCTGCAGACCTCATTTACTGGAACATGGTCCTACGATAAGAAAGACGTTATTTATTGGGCAAGCCGCACACGCCGAGATAAAGATAAAGGGAGGAGAAAATTCCTCCCTGGAAGCCAGGCTAGCTTCCTTAGCTCGCATCTTTCTCACAGACTGGTAGACACCAGCTTCCCTTTGTAGGGCTCACAGTGCAGATAAATCCCATGCCCTGCCAGCCCCAAAGCCTAGCTGTCAGCAATTTCCTCTGCAAGCGTAGTCTTCATAATTGCCACCTTTGACGGCTGTGTAATATTCCTTTGGGCTGATGCCCTGAGATTTACAGCCACTCACCCACCCACTGTCATGGGTGACTCAGGAAGGTTGCAGTTTATTGCAGGAGTTTGTGGCGCCCTGAGATTGTTGATAAGGCTGCAGTAAACACTTCTGTCAATATGATAAGACCCACAGCCGAGACACTGGGAACAGATGACAGCAGAGGCTGTTCTGGAAGGTGTGCTGCCTCTAGTTGGCCTTTGTGTTGGGTGGGGCGGGGCACAATAAAGCCCAATCCATTTGTCTTTCTTCTTTGTCTTCCCCTGTATATCTCTGGCCATCCCTGCATATGTGCATAATTCTCAGCCTCTCTCTCTCTCTCTCTCTCTCTCTCTCTCTCTCTCTCTCTCTCTCTCTGCCAGTCCCCCGGTCTGTATTTCCCTTTCTGTGAATATCCATCTCTCTCCCCTCTTACATTTGGCTGAACTGGTGTCTCCTCTGCCTGTAGCGCAATGACCCTTTCCCTCCTCCACTCCCCAGGGCAGCCCACTGGAATGATTATTTCCCATAGCTTCAGCCATGCCTTCTGAGCCCTCCTGTCCTCTCCTGGGTGCAGACCCTGCTTGGAGCCTGGGCATGGGAGCCAGGTATGCGACCACCATCCTCCTTCTTGGTATGAGGAGACATAGAGGTTAGGGCTGCTGGCAGGGTGGTCCCCTTCGTTCCCCAGTTGAAAGGGACACTGTGGGGCAAATGTCTTCCTTCTCCCAGACCTAGGTTCTCCCAGGTCTCTGGCCTGGAACTCTTAGTGGGCTTCACTACCCCCTTGAAATAAGGGCAAATGCTAGGTTCAAGGGACATTGCTCTGCCTCCCATAGACTTTCCAGAGGCCTTGCCCTTGAAGACTGAGAGGAGACAAGAGTGAAGCACTTGCCCTGACTCCAAGGAGGACCCCCTGACGGTCTCCCCAGAAATGGCTGCTTTGAAGGTTAACCCAGTGGCATCTGTAGTCTTCCATAGAGGATAACAGAGCGGCCAGTCTTATGCTCAGTGGGTGTAAATACAGCAGGTGGCTGAGGCCCTGTTAACGACATCTGCCTGGATGCATTTGCACGACTCGATTACTTCAGAAGGGAACACATTTGCCTATCACAGCATCAGGTTTTATTGCAGTGGGGTAGAGAAGGGGCAGGCCACAGGGAGCAGAAAGAGAAGGGAGGTAGGAGGGAGGGGTGGCTTCTGCTCCAGGCTTATGCTTGGGGAAGGTAGCCCTCAGTCTGCGGGCCTCAGTGGCCAGGGTCGCTGAGGGATTGTAAGACAATATGTGTGAGTGTTTTTAAAACAGTTACTTAACTTACTTTTTATGTATGTGAGTTTTTGCCTGCATGTATGTATGTGTACCGTGTGCGAGCAGGTTGCTCACTGAGATCAGAAAAGGCTATCAGATCCTATGGATGGCGGTGAGCCACCACATGGGTGCTAGGAACTAAACCCCGGCCCTCTGAAAGAGCAACACTCTTCTAGACTTGTGTGTGTGTGTGTGTGTGTGTGTGTGTGTGTGTGTGTGTGATGTGTGCATGTGTGTATGTATATGTGTGTGAGTGCGTGTGTGGTATGTGTATGTGGTGTGCACGTATAAGTGTGTGGTATGTATATATGTGAATGTGTGTGTGAATGTGTATATGTGAGTGTGTGAGTGGATATGAGTCTGTGGTGTGTGTGTGTGAGTGTGTGTGAGTGTGTGTGTCTGTGACTGTGTGAGCGTGTGTGTATGAGTGTGTAAGCGTGTGAACATGTGATTGTGTGTGTGTGTGTGTGTGTGTGTGTGTTATATCTGTCTTGGATCCTTATTTCTGTGGCCTCATCAAGTAGAGAGAGCTCTCTGGCTTTTACACTCCCAGTAAGTGTCCAGAGAAATGCATCTCTGGCTCACATAGTGGATGCAGGCAAGCCTGCTTGTATCCCCTCCTGTTAGCCCCAGATCGGAGGCCTTGGCCCAGCAGGGACAGGCTGTAACTTGAGTGCCAGCTCAGAGGCTGGCTCGTGACAGATAAGTGATAAAGGGCAGAAAATAGTTCCAGGAGCCTGGGGCCTGTTGAGTGTCATGGCTACACCATGCTGGTTAGGAAGGGGCTTGCATCTAGGGCCGTGTACTTCACTCGGGGAAACAACCCAGCAGCTGTCTCCCCCCACCCCTAGTCTCAAGGCCCAGTTCTTTCAGTCCAGGGGTAAACAAGGGTAAAGACCCAGGTAAAGAACGCCACCAGCCAGGTGTCAGAGCCAAGCTTGGACGTTGCACCCTCAAGTCCAGTCAGGTGAGCATGGTGGGATGGCAGGAGCACAGACAGTCCCAGAGAGAGAGCTCTGTCTGGAAGTCAGGCCTGGTGGCTGGAACTGGGGTCTTGGAATCTCCTGTTTCTTTATTAGATCCCACATCTCACCAAAGCCCCAGCCTGAAGATCCTCTAGTGTCTAGCTTCTATACTGTCTTGCAGGGTCTGTCCAAAGCCCCCCTGCAGCTCGAAGTTTCTGGGAGTCAACAGTGACCCTCATACCACATCCTGCTCATCAGCCTGGCTATACCTTTGCTACTGCCATTTCCCTCCTTACGGACCTCCACGGTTTGTGATGTGTCTTGGGAAGCCTCTGGGGGGCGGGGGGCGGCACAGTGTGCCAAGGACAACAGCTGGCACATGAGTAATTTCAGTACCCTTCCAGCCTCACACAGGGAAGGTCCTTCCTTCCTCAGCCCTGGCCAGTGGCTGGCACTGTGCTTGGCAGCCATGGCTTCCCCCTGTACACCCCTTCCACTTGTTCTATGCTGGGGATCTGGAAGGACAGGGTGTTCCCATGTCTGATCAGTACTGGATTTCTTGGCTATCTTGCTGCAAAACCACCTCTCCTGGAGACACCCTGGGAGGGACTGAAGGTAGCCCAGAGTGCTGGGAAGCCAGAGCCTCTATGGGGTTCTCTTTACATGTACATGCACACACAGACACAGGGGTCCATGTGCATGAACACACTCCCTCTCACTCCCTCTCACACATGCACACCAAGACCAGCCCCACCTGGCTCCTGTGTCCTGCGACTGCTTGCCCACCTGTCTTGTCTGGCGATCTGCTGCCTCTTAGAGCCCCGTATGGGGCAGGAACCCGAGATGTTGCACACAGAGCAGCTGAGAAGTTTCCATTACAGCGATGTGGGGGCAGTGGCCTCAGCAGCCTTGAAGTGAAGAGGGGGCAGTGGCCTCAGCAGCCTTGAAGGCTGGCAGAGGGTTGGCCTCTAGTCAGCTGGATCTATGGGGGAGCTGCTGTACACAGGGCCTTGTGCCCCCCACCCCCAGAGTTGAGTCTAGTCCCAGGCTGCTCCGAGACTTGACTACAAGCCTTCAGAGGGGTGCAGAGAAGGCAGAGGCTGCTGTATGCTGTTGCTCTTCCCAGCTGGAAAGGAAACAGGAAGCTGTGGACACTCCCTCCCCAACTCACCTCCCTGGGAGGCAGCCTGCAGGCCAGGAAGGCAGTGGGGTTCCTGGAAGGGTTGGTGTTCCTAACTCCATGCTCCAGCCAGGAATAATCTGGAAGCTCTTCAGATACCAAACATTCCTGATTTAGGTGAGAGGGAATGTTCTCAGGAAAGCTCCCTACTAGGCTGCTGGCTTTACTCACATACCCCTGGCCAGGGACCCAGGAGCAGGGGCAGGTACTGGCCTCATGCCTCCAATCCCCTGGGGGTCTTGTTCATGAGAGATGTAGGGTCTGCACAGCTCAGTTGTGCTGAAGAGGTTGGGGGGGGTGCCTTGGAGTGAAGCAGAGTTGATCTAGGCCCTGAAAGCCTTAGCTGCAGAGTGTGGACCTTCCCCTAAGCAGGGCCTAGACTAAGGTGAACACAGTAGGCTGCGAGTCATTCGCCAGCTGCCAGGTACTGGGCAGGCCAGCCTAATGGGACATGCCTATGGAGGGAAATCTGACTGTAGCATGCTGACTCAGCTCCGTGCTGCCCCTGGAGCAGCCCCTGGTTCTGTGCTCTGTCTGATGCAGGGCTTTGTATATGGCCAGAGGCCAGTCCTCCAGCATCTAGGTTTGAACTGGTCACTCCCCTGCTCCTCCCAAAGATGGCCTGGCTTTGGACAGGGGATGGGCTTAGGGCTATTGCAGCTCTAGGTCAGGCGTAGCCTCCAAAAGCCTGTGAGCACCAGGTATCTGGGTTGAGACCCAGCTTCTCCTCAACTCCCAGTACACACCTGTCATTCTGGTTTTACCAGCTTCTGTGGTTTATCTATGATTGTTCCCACTTTGGGAAGTCCTTCAGACCTTGTGCAAGGGAATCATAGCCATCCTCGAGAGTGTCCGTGGTGACTTGTGTGATCTCTGCTCAGACTGTCTTCATCCTGATGCCCACCACTTGGCTCCTTGCCTTGCCTGCACCTGTCACCAGAAATCTTGATTCCAAGAGGGAAGGTCACTCAGATCAGGTCCCCAGAGCTGGATTACTCACCTGGCAGCCTCCTGGGTCCACGAAGGAAGAAGCAACAATGCTCTGCAGGATGGCTGTGGGGGAACAGGCCAGCATGAACCTGGTAGGTTTTGGTCAGCAGTGCTCAAGAGGGAGGCCCTGTGTGGCACCTGTAGGTCATGCCGCTCCTCACAGAAGTCCTTCTGAGGGGCTGCCTACCCATATCCAGAGCACAGTTATTGCTGGTCTGTGTTGCCTATCGAGGTCCTCGTGCTGAACCACAGAGCCAAACAGATAGCAAGGGTTGAGTTATGACTGCCTCCCCCTTAGACAGAAATTGCGACAATCCTACAGACAGGCCACTGGCTGCAGATTTGGGAGGTACCATTTCCCAAGGCACCAGTGGACTGCAGGCCAGGCCTGCGCATGGGTCAGCTCCACTATTCTTGTCCACCTTGGCACAATTTGTTCATACCAGGCCAGTTTCGAAGCTGGGAACCTCTTGAAAAAGCTATACTGTGGCATTAAGGGTAGATTGCATGCGTGAGGCTGTGGAGGTGTGGGGTGATGGCAGAGTCCAGTCCCTGATTCTGCTTTACAGTAGAGCTTTGGGCTGGAAATGGTTCCTAGTCTGCCCGAAGCTTCATGCTTTATATGGTGTCCTGTCCTGGGTGTACAGGATCCAAATTACAGATGTGGGCATGTTGGCTGACTCCGATAGAACCCTGAGATGAAGGCGATGATGGTCGCATTGTAACCCCCTTACCCACATCTCCTGCGCCTCCAGCCTAGTCTCTGCTGGGAGAGAGAAAGCTTACTCCAAGAACACTGTGATTCTGGGTCCTCAGATCATTCTGGTTGTCACTTGTCCAGGGAATCCTGGGGAGGGGAGCTAGCCTTTTAGGTTTGCCTATAGATAGCTGTATTCCATTGTGAGCCATGATCCTGACAAGGATGAGGAGGCCCAGGCTTGGTTCAAGCAGATGACTCAGTAGCAACAATCATGGCCTCTCTTCTGAAGGTGGGAATGACCAGACTCATGCACCAGACTGTCCACCCCTGCTCTTAGCTCTGCATTACATTGCAGTCTTATGTCATCTGAGTGACATGGACCAAAAAGTCACTGGCCTCATGCAGGATAAAGATTTTGTATGGCCACAGGCAGTGACCACTTGAGAAGGGATGGTGCTGTTTTCCTTCCTGGGGCAGAGACCATGGGGCTCTGTAGTCGCAGCCTCTCTGGACACAGTGAACATTGCAGTGACCTTTGTGTTATCGGCCCTTGGCTGTTTTCCGGTTCCTCCCACTGCTGTGCTATGCTGGCCTAGCTGCCAAGGCCTTCTCTGGCCTTGTCTGGCTGGAATGCAGAGGTCCCTTCTACAGAGGAAGGATGAGTGGGAAGGGCATAGACTATGGACTACCACACTGGTTCCCTGGGTGAGCAGCAAGTAGTGATTGAGGTACAGGGGGTTGGGGACAGGCAGGAGTTAGCCCCTGGGTCTGGGGCAGGGCTGGGGCTGGGGAGTAGAATCCTACCTGCTACAGCAGAAGGATCTCCCAGGTAGGAAATTTCCAACCGCTTTGGTCTAGTGGGTGAGGCTGGAGCCTAGTGGCCATTGCTAGCACTATGAGACGCAGCCCTGGGATGCTGTCAGTGAAGTTAGACTTCTTCAGATCCGTGGCCTTGGGACTTCATTCAGAGGTGCTCTCTGGCCCACTCTTGCAGCCAAAGGGTAAAGGATTGCAAACCTGGACCAGACGGCCACTGGTGTGTCAGGCCTTTCTGATTGTAGTGTCAGTCATTAGCCTTGGATCTTCTGAAAGACTCTGAGATGGTGTGTGCACATGTGTGTGCATGTGTGTGTATCTGTGCATGGGGATGTGTGTGCACAAGAGTACATGAGCATGTGTGCGTGTGTCTGTGCATGTTTATATGTGCATGTGTGTGTGTGTGGGAAATGCTTGTCTGTGCATGTTTATATGTGCATGCATGTGTGTGCACAAGAGTACACATTTGTGTGTGCACGTGTGGGTGTGTGCATGTGTACAGCATGTGTGTGCCTGAGCGCGCGCGCATGCGTGAGCCTGTGTGAAGTGTCTGTGACTAGGAATGAGCAGCAGGAACAATGCAGAGAGGCAATGGGTTAGGAATGGCCTTTAGGCAGCAACCACAGGACCGCGGGCAAGAAGGAATTTGACTGCTCAGTTTTGATGACTCCCCCACTGGATACTGAAAAGGACTTGGATAGGGATCGGTCAGGGCACAGGTGAGTCATGGGCTGGCTTATTCCTCTGGGGCAAGCAGGGTGGGGACTCTGTAAGAAGGTAGGAGAGCTCCTGCTGAAGGCTTGGCAGAGACTGAAGGGACCCGCTGAGGATGAGACAGGGTGCTGGTGGCTGCAAGGCTTCTGGCTTAGATGTTTATTGACCAGGTATGTGAGCAGGCATTCTGGGCTGTTCTCTACTGCTGCTAGACTGAGTGCTGCTAACTGGGTTAGCCCTTCTCTCTTCAGAGTTGAGTCATGGATTGACAGCAAGGCACAAAGTACTTCAGGATACCCTCAAGGCTCTGGGGATGGCTCCTATATGTTCTTTCCTTGCTTGGACACCTGCTTGTGGCCTCTCCCAGCTTGGAAGCCAACAATGGAAGAGGTCAACTTAACAACTTCTTTGTAGTTCTCATGGGTAAGGACCCAGCGAAGCCTCCTATCCCCCGTATACACACACACACACACACCTTCAAGACAGTCTATTGAACCTATAGCTCCTAAGCCTCCAGCCTTTGTTCTCTATCATCTAGTGACCAAGTGTTCTGTTCCTGTCTGGAGAGTGACTTCATTAAACACATAGCAAACGACAGGGAAGTGACAGCAGGTGACAGATAGAAGCAGTCAATGTCCCCAAAGCTCCATCAAATCAGGGCCATACGGAAACATGACTGAGAGTGAATGGAGGTAAAAATCATTAAAGTGGGGCTTACCACATCTGGCCAAATAGGCTGGGGAAACCAAGGCAGCTAGCTGGAGTTTCTGATCCACATTTGCCTCTGTAGATGGGCTCTGGCTTCTTCCACAGCAGGCGTTTCTACATGCTGTAATAAACAAAGGTAGACTCTGTGGAAGGGCTTTGCTTTCTAGCTGTTTGCTGGTTTTCTCTCACCCATTTCAGAGCTCAGGATGACCTAGAACTGGGGGCTTTGGAGGAGACAAGAGCCTGCCTACTTGCCCCCAGAGTTCTCTGGACACTGTGTATGCCCAGGCTCTGGGAGCGAGGATGGAGACTGCTTCCCACAGGTGACAGATGAGTGGGTTTGGTGTCACAGGGATTAGAAGATGAGATCTGGGTAAAGACCCAGATGGATGGAGACCTCCAAGGGCCGCGGGTCCATGTACACATCTTGGCATTCTCATAATATCCAAATGGAGGTGAGGTTTGGGTCACCCTCTGTGGCAGACTGAACAGTGGTACCCCAAAGAGATCTCCATGAGGTTTCAGGAGTCTGTGAATAAAGCTCTGGAATGATTTTTGCAAGGAAACAGAGATAAAGACCTTGAGATGGAAAGGGGACACTGGACTGTCTGTCCAGTGCACCGTCACACAGATCCTGAGAGGCAGGGGTCAGGGGTCAGATGCAGACGAGGAGAAGGTGTGACCCCAGGGTGTGTGACAGCAGAGCCCCAGGCCTTGAGTGCCAGTGGCCACCAGAAGCCAAAGATGCAGGAAGGTCTCCCCATCGCCGGAGGACCCTAAGTTACCATGGCCTGGGTTTGGACATTCCCTTAGGTTCCCGAAACCTGGATGCTCAGAAACAAAGGCACATAGTGATTACATGGGGTCCTTGGTGTTCTGGCCTGAGGGGTTCAGGCTGGTGAGGAGAAACCAGAGACAGAGTTGGCTCCTGCATGTGGCGTGTTGGGGCTCCAAGGCCTGAGGGAGAAGGGGGGGGTGTCAAGAGTTCCAAAGTCCCACTGGACATGGAGGAGTGGCTGACAGGTGGCTTGGCCGGGGTGGATGGTAGATGTGTGGCGTGAGGAAAGGGGGCCCAGGAGAGAGAGAGGAAAGAGATGACAGGTCCTGTCAGAGCAGGCTGTGGAATGCTCTGGCTGAGACACAACTCCATTGAGTACGGTAGGAGCCTGGGCTGGGTCCTCGGCCTGGAAATAAGGGGGACTTGTGGGCAGATTGGGGAATTTTTAGTAGACAACTGTCTGAGGAAGAACTTCCAGCAGTGAGGTAGTGAGTCCTCCATCACTGGAGTGATGCAAGGGTGCTTCTTGCGTCTTGCAATCCTCAAGGGTCACACAAGGCTAACACATCACAGGGAGAGCAGGCAGCAGGAGGGAAAACTCGTGCCTGCCGTGTGACATGTGAATATCATCTGGGACTCGCTCTTCAGTGTGACACTGGGAGTTGACACATCTCTGGCTTGCAGTGTGAAGGTCTTGCCTGAGTCACAGCCTAGATATGGAGTTGACACTTGCTAGTCTCAGGCTGAAGCAGGGACCTTAGACAGTTAAACCTGGTCACCTGTCATTGAGCCTGAACCCTCAGTAATATGAAGACACTGGGCAGTGTTTCTGGCCCCCAACAGGGTAGGCTCCTGGGTGTCAGAGGCTAGTCTCCTTCAGTGGGACCCTCAGAATGGCCAGCCACAGCGCCACCCGCAGGCAGATGATGGGAACCTCTGGGCCCTATTGTACACTAACAAAAGCGACTTGGTTCCATTCTCCTAAATTATTCATGACCTCCAAGAGGCCATAAAAGTCCTCAGCTCTCTCCAGGAACCATAATTACAATGATAAATTTTATTTATAAAGTCAGTCCCTCCCCACAAGCCTGCCGCCTGGGGGGCTGTACATAAGCCATAACGGAGATAGGGGCTGCCTAAAGCCGCTGCGACAGCTGTTTCTCCGAAAGGGACTTGGGGCTGGCTGGAGTAGACTCAGGGATGTTGGAGGGGTAGGGGGTCACCTCCAGCCTTCTGAGGGTGTAAGGCTCAGGGAGGTCTGGCTGTAATGTCATTGCAGAGTCAGGTTCTTGCCCACAACCTGTTAGGCAGATTCTTGTGTGGGCTCTGCTGGCTTTCCATCCTTGGTCTCTGGGCCACAAGGACCACCATGGGGTGGCAACTTGGCTGTGCTTGTCCCAGGTCAGAACCTTCACATGTAGCACCTGTGCTCCACTTTGTGTATGAGAGCATTAGCTCACATGGGCCATACTGTCAGTCACAGAAGTGTTTGAGGGCTGGACTATAAGAAGGTCCTTTGTCTGCCTGCTCGGATCCCCACTGACCTTCAGTCATGGCCTCACTGGCTGACAAACATAGGGCTCTGAGGAGGCAGTGTCATGTACAAAGGCAGAGGGGTGGCAGGTGACAGAGTCACACCAGAGCCATGCAGCTGCTAGACATGGTGTGAGATACCCTAGAGCCAGGGGCAGGGCCCCAGCTCACTATTGCTTTACTGTGTTATGAGACAACCAATGCCCAGCTGAGCTCAGCTGAGCCTTCCAATGTGGGAACCCTTGCTTTGCTAAGTGTACTGAAGTCCAGGTAGGGAGGGCACATGGACACCCAGAATGAGACTATGCTGGTACCATAGTGGTGACAGCCAAGAGCATACAACTGCATCTCTGGTGGCTCAGTAGAGCTTTCTGTGTGTGCTTCCTTCCTTGGACACTGGCTGAGTTCCTCATTGGAGTCCCTAGCCCAGATGAAGGGTACTTTACACCATCTACAGGGGTAGCCTCACAGAGCCGTCCAGGCCCCATGAATCAAGGCAGCAGGAGAGACGCAACAGAAGCCATATGCAAGGAGGGAGAAGTGCCCAGATGTTTTGAAACTATTGGATACAGAGTCTGAGTTGACATTAGGGCCATGGTTAGAGTGAGGGCTTAGAGCAGTGCTTCTCACCCTTCCTAATACTGTGACCCTTTAATACAGTTTCTCATGCTGTGGTGACTCCCACAAAATATTTTCATTGCTACTTCATAACTGTACATTTGCAGTGCCATGAATTGTAATGTAATATATAATATGGAGGGTATCTGATACGAGACCCCTGTGAAGGAGTGGGTGGTTTGACCCCCCAAAGGGGTCTCAACTCATAGGTTGAGAGTCACTGGCTTAGAGGTCAGTGGTAAATGAGCCGGATGAACTCCAGCATAGTGGGTACAGGATCTTAAGACATCTCTAGAGTCATCCCCAGGCTCCTGGTACATACATAATTGCGGCTATTTGCACTTAGGGCTGGTATAGCCCTCACATCAATTCCTTGGCCCAGGAAATAAGGGCCTCCGGGCATGATGAAACCAGAGAGATGGCTTATTCTACCTTTGGCCAAGAAAGTAAGGCTGTATTGGCTAGTTTTATATGTCAACTTGACACAAGCTGGAATTATCACAGAGAAAGGAACCTCCCTTGAGGAAATGTCTCCATGAGATCCAGATGTAAGGCATTTTTTCAATTAGTGATCAAGGAGGGAGGGCCCATGGTGGGTGGTGCCATCCCTGGGCTGGTAGTCTTGGGCTCTGTAAGAAAGCAGGCTGAGCCAGCCAGAGGAAGCAAGCCAGTAAGGAACATCCCTCCATGGCCTCTGCATCAGCTCCTGCTTCCTGACCTGCTTGAGTTCCAGTCCTGACTTCCTTTGGTGATGAACAGCAGTATGGAAGTGTAAGCTGAATAAACCCTTTCCTCCCCAACTGTGTCTTGGTCATGGTGTTTTATGCAGGAAAATAAACTCTGCCTAAGACAAAGGCCATAGCCCATAAGGGACATACAAAACCTAGGATCATTTCAAAGACCAGAAGAATGCAGGCTGTGGTCTGACTGCATCTCTACTCAGCTCTACTGTATGGGATCTGATGAACAGACGAGTCCTGCCAGGTGTTAGGTCATCCATCCCAGTGACAGATGAGGATGGATCACCTAGGCTGGACCAATGGCAGATCACAATGGATTACCTGGCTTAGCTCAAAGGCAGGTGATGATGGATCACCTATCCTAGTCCAAATGGCAGATGATGAAGGATGACTCTGTCTACCCTAGAGGCAGGTGGTGGTGAGTCACCTGGTCTAGCCTAGCGTCAGCTTCTACTAACCTGTTCTTGTAAGTGTGGTGCCCAGTGGCACAAGGTCTCTGTATCCCATGGGCTTCCCAGGAACCACCAGCAGGAGAGCCAAGTCTGTTGCTTTTCATTTTGAGTGGCACAGCGAACATAGCCTTGCTGGTGTAATTCTTTCCTTGTCTAGTCTCTGAGACCACTCCTGGCCTGCACAGAATCATATGGGTCAGCTACACCGAGCTTTGACCTAACAATGTTAGTGGTACCATAGTAAAGCTGGAGCTGCGTGGTGTTTTTGATAGACCCTCGAGAGAAAGGCTGAACATGGTGCATTTAGGACCAGGAACAGTGTTATGCTTCCCCACTGGAAATGGAAGGCTCCTGTCCACTGGGTCTGCCCATCACAGAAGTGACTGGTGTCCCCCTCAGAGCATAGCTCAGGGGGCCATCTCAGAGGCAGGGGTAACGACCGTCCACTTGTAGAGACCGCCTTAAAAGATTAGGGATCTCTCACAGACTAAGGGATGCTGACGGCAGACTCAAATGATGGTGCAGGGGACTGGGAAGAACAGGGTCTATAGGAGTGGCTGCAAGATCTCAGCATGGGCGCAGGGTGCATGCCTTGAGTCTGTGCCTGCTGGAGAATATAGGCTGGCTGAGGGGGGAGGCAAAGCAGGGCGCTGGAGGTCCTGGGATGTACGAAGAAAGAAGATGTCTCCTTTTGGCAGTTCCTACTTCTTTCCCTGTCCAGAGCTTACCTCCCGACAGGAGAGGGAGGGAGCCAGATGTGGCCTGATTTCCTGGGCTCCTGAGGCCACAGGGTGGGTATATAGCACAGGTAAGTCCTGCAGAAGGCTAAGCCAGGGGCAGCACAGGTGAGAGTCCAGGGAAGGAGGGAGGGTGCTGTCACAGCCTAGGACATCTTTCTGAGTTGAGGACCCCATCCACAGAGCTGGTTTTTCCTTGTCAGGTCCCATTTCTAATCTTACTAACAACAAAGTTGATTGGCTGTGCCAGGAACTTTCATCTTAACAGAGCTCCCTGGCTTCTCCAGTCTTTCCGTATATCTGCAGGATAAAACCAGTCAGGCAAGTTTCACAGGAAAGGTAATTTAAAAAGTGGCCCATGCAAGACCCCTCTGAGGAATAAGTGACAGCCACTGAGAGGACTGTCTACAGGCTGTAAAGGCTGCACAGGGAACAGTCAGGGCCAGATCCAGGAGCAGGAGGAAGAATTTGGTCCTGGGCAGAACGTACAGAAAGCTATGCAGGATGAAGGGCTTTAAGGCTAGGACATGGGGCGAAGCTAAGAGCAGGGACCTGGGCTACGCTTCTGTCTTATAGAAAAGTAGCTCTTTTGAATGCCTTAGGAGAACACTGAATGGATCTCTCTCTCTCTCTCTCTCTCTCTCTCTCTCTCTCTCTCTCACACACACACACACACACACACTATTGCACAGAGAGCAGCAAACCTGGGATCCTTTGCTGGATGTCACAGATGCCTTGTGGTGGTCTGCTCTGGGTCCCACATCCCTTGAGCTGCACACAGGCCTTGACTCTATTCGCTTATAAGGTGAGTACCCAGATGCATTCATCTTCAGAAGCAAACAGGTATGGGTGCAGCCTATGGCAGGTCACTTCTTCGAGTGTTGTAGGCATACGTACATACAGGGTCCCATGGGTGTCACTTTAAGAGCTACTTATGCAAGTCTAACTATGTGGAGGGGGCATGCTCCTTTATAAAATAGTTGTAAGTCCTCTTGGTGCACAGTGACAAGCAAGAACTCCAGATGCCCGTCGAGCTCAGGACGGAACCACCCTCTTCCCTGGTGGCAACAGACAGGTATGGCTCTGCAGCATGTCTTGTGTATACGCCAAGCTTGTAGCTGACAGGGGTACACATACTGCCACATGCTGAGCTCACAGCAGCTAAGGTGTCTCCTTGGGTTAGTGTGTCCTTCTCCTTCCCAGGGTTGGGGGAAAGTAAAAGGGGAACAGGTCCAGGAGAGTGAGGACCTCATGCCTTGTGCAGGCATGTGCCCACCTAGGCAGAGCCGAGAGCAATGTTTGAGCATTGCTTCGTGCTCTGCAGGCCATAGGCTCTGAACTCCAGTTTGCACAGCAGTTGTTTTAGGGACCTGTGGGCCGTGATCAGGTATAGTTATTCAAGTTCCTGATAATTTGATGATAAATTTGCTGGAGGAAGGGGCAGAGTCACTATGAGATCACTTGTGTATGGGAAACACAGGGGAGATATCTAGATCAGAACACATGCGTGGGCTGTCAGAAGAATCTTCCCCAGCCTGGCTCACCATGGCCCTCTGACCTCATCTCTCTGGCCTCACCTGGCTGTATGCTCTCCTGTGCTATGTTCATGCCCACTGTCCTCTGTGCAAAATGTCCATGTTAGTCTTCCTCACAGATCCCTTCTTTCTACACAGGTTTGAGGAGGTTCAGCAGTTCCATGGACCAAGCATCCCTGAGCGGAGGTGTCCAAGGGGCAGGAGAGGCAGATGCTAGCTCCCTCCCACCTTCTAGCTCTGGCCTTTCTAGTTTATGGCCCTAGCCCATCCCCCCAAGTTCCATGCTGCCAACGATGCCTTGGCCCCTGTTCAGGCTCTGTGTTGCACGAGGCAATGCTTGCCTTATAAGCAGAGGCAACCCACAGCCAGTGGGTCTGCTGTGTGGTGTACAAAAGTGCCAGCACTGACAAGTGACATAGTTAACCTGTTTTTTCATGTGTCCACCTTGCAGTCACTCTCTCAGTGGCTGGCATGTCCCATGGGATCCCACTCATACACGGTTGTGTCTGGAACAAAGCCTTCTCAGAGCAAATGTGAAGGGAGTGTTGTGTCAGACTGTCTGAGGAAATGATTTACAGAGGAAGGATTTATTTGAGCTCACGATTCATAGGTTTCAGCCCATGCTATGCTGGCTCCACTGTGGCAGAGTCCAGTCTGAGTGTCACAGAGAAGAGGACATGATGCTGCTGAGCCATTCATGTCTTGGCAACTGGGAACCAGAGACAGAGACAGGAAGGGGCATGGGAGAAGGCATCCTTCTCTCTCCAGCCAGGCTCTACTTGCTAATGCTTCCATCACCCTCAGTAGAAAGTGATTCACTTTAGTGATTCAGTTAATCCTCATAGCTCTGTCCTGAACTCTGCTTCATAAATCTATAGGGAAAACTTCATATCTAAGCCACAGCAAAGTGTCCTTTAACCCCAAAACATCAGGACCCTAGACTGGATGGGTCCTGTGCCTACTTGCCTGGCAGGAATATGGAGCCTGGAAATGCCCAGTTTCTTGCTCTCAGTGTTCTGACTACCTGGTCATAAATCCACACAGATCCTGCCTGTCAGAGCGAGAGGCTTCCTGGGTACCATCTATACAAAAATCTAGGTCTCAGCAGCCTGAGGGCTGATGGGACTAATTAAGTTCTAGATTTTATAGTTCCTAGAATAGGGAGTATAAAATAGCCACTCCATGGGAAATGGGTGTGGGGCAGTGGTCTGTGGCAGGCAGTCTGGCACCCGGTCGAGCACAGGCTTAAATTCTGGGCAACCCAGTGGAGCAATTCGCAAGGGACCAGAAAACGTTTTTGCCAACGCTCACGGAAGGCTCTTGTCAAACAGCTACAACCTCCACAGCCCCCTGTAGAGAGGTCTGTCATGTGAGATTTGTCACGTAGGAGCAGCCCCAAGCCCTCCCACATGCAAATAAGGTGCCCTTAAATTCTCAGACCAAGCCAATGGGAAGTACCTGTTGTCAGACCCTGACCCATCCCAAACTGTATATTAGACCATCCCAACCTGTGTAGGAGAGATCCCCATCCAGAAGGAATAAAGGTGTGAGAACTACTCCGTCGTCTGAGAGCTTCTATCATAAGAGCTGTAACACTGCTGCTCAGGAAGAGTTCTGCTCTCCCGAAGTCTTGGAGCAACTGAAGTGGCCATTGCAGAGACCGAGGTGGAGGAGACTCCGTCCCTGCTTGCACTCTCCCCTTTGCCTGAACCCTCGCATTTGGCCGGGTCAGAGATCCCCGAGGAAAGCCTCCAGCATGAAGGTCCACAACTGGGCAATGTCGCTGTCTGTGTAGAGTTGGCCGTAAATGCAGGCAAGGAGGGAGCGAGGCAGCTTGGAGTATGTAGGGTGAGTTTATGGCTCACTGTTTGAAAAAATAATGGAGTCATTAAGAAAAATACCTTTTCCGAGCATTAAAATTAGAGGTGAATTGATTCTGTGGTAAAAGGCTGGGTTTCCCTTTTGGAGAGTTATTTAGTGCTTTTAGGGGGCATTCTCCGTGTAATAGTGTCTAAAAGCATAGCTGTTGGGAAACTGTCACCTTCTGGAGTTAGCTTGCCCCTCTGAGAGGCGGGACCACGCTGTGGTGGTGGTGGTGGTGGTGTGGGCTGGAGGGACAGCAGTTCAGGAATCCTGTCTCAGGTCCCAACAGGGATACACAGACTGTCCACCAGTACGCCCGTGCCCAGGGTCCCACAGAACCCTGACAGATAGGGGTTGAGCTCAGGCAGGGCTGCTTCCTGAAGAGGTCTCCAACCTGTGAGCCTGCCTGGTACTTCTTCCTTGCAGGGAACATGAGCCCATTGAGTTGTACATCCCATTTTGCCAGAGTGAGTCTGGTACTATGAGTCAGGGGCGATGCCACAGCTGCCACAGACAGGACTGCCACAGCATGGCGGGTCCATAGCGAGCAATGGGGGAACTCTGACTGTGAGTAAGGAACTCTGACCATGTAACTTGAGTATACAGCAGTGCTGGGTGGGCTTCTAGAATGTTCCTAGGAAGCTGGTGCCCATGGAGCTTAGAGCAGGTAGCACGTTTGAGTGACAAGGTCAAGTTTGGGTCTCCCTGGCCATGTTTGACTTGCAGAGATCATGGGCAGAGCCTGGTGGCTATATCTTCTGTGTAAGTTTACCATGACCTCAAGTCTTCAGATTCTGTCTATACTTCGAGGTGGCAAATACTGATGACTTCAGCCTGTCCTTCCATGTATCAGGCAAGTATACAGGTAGAAAGGCCTACAAGAAACAGCATGGTGACCTGGCCTCCACCTACAAAGGTCTCAGCCTGTAGTGGTGCTGCTCAATAGCCTCTTTGTCCAATCCCCTACCCTGTCTCCAAGCAGGTTGTTAGAAATAAAGCCCAGTGGAAGGCCACAATGGGTGTTCTGTCCCTCCCCACCCCCCATCAGTCCTGTCCACGGCTAGGAGGATGCTATGGTGGGCCGCTGCCTTCTGGCCCCGATCTGAGTTTATCTGGAGCTCATCTTCACTGAGTTATGGCTCATTTCTGCAGCGAGGGACGGCTCACTTTATTAGCCCCATATCGAAGGATCATGCATTTTAATCTCCGAGGCGGTTGGGAAGGCTACCTGATGGATTTCTCCCGTCCTATCTTTGTCTGTTTGCCTCCTTAAAGGGAGCAAACGTTTCTCAGCTCCCACACACACCATCATGAGGTGGCTCTTACGAAAGATGTGGATTCCAGGCCTCTTGGGGGAGAGAATTGGAGCCCAGGGAGGTAGACTGAGTGGCTGCCCTGCCCCTCCCTTCCTTACCAGCCTTGGCTCTCCCTCTGGTTCCTGAGCTGTTTTTACCTGCTCTACAGCCTGGGCCTGGGCCATCTTATCACTGACTCTCACCTCCAGGCTGTCCCCACCCCATTCCCCCCCTGCCCACCCCACAACAGAGCTGTGGGACAGCTTTCCTTCAACCCTCTGTGATCTACTTCCGTTCTGGACATCTTTTCCTGTTAACTTTCCCCATCTGCACCCTAACCCTGGCTCAGAAGAGTAGGCTGTGGAGTTTGGGGAATGCTGCTCAAACGCCTTTGTTGTAGGAGTCCATCTGTCCTCAGCTGGGGTGGGAGAAAGGAACCAGCAGGGGAGGGGGAGGAGCAGGGCAGGGCAGTCAGGCACCTTAACAGAAGGCCTGGTGCCTGACCCAAATCCCCGTCTTAAGCACAGTCCCCATGACTCCACCTCAGTGGGGCTCTGCTCTACTCAGATTGTTCTCTTCCCATTCTGACATAAAAGCTGCCAACATTTCCAGAGTACAGTAGTCCCTCTCTGGAGACTGCCACCAGCTTGTCCCTTAAAGGTGCGCTGGCAGGTGGGCCCTGGGTCTGACAGGTAAGCATGCCTGGAAGATTTCTCTCTGTTCGGGGCTCCAGCTTGTGTGCCTTCAGAGTGGGTGCATGGGGAGAGATAGGGTGTCTTCCCCTCTCACAGTCACACAGAATGTCTTCCTGAGTGGCCCTCGAACACCTGCTAGTTTACACCCCACAGGACCCTGATCACCAGCACCTTCGCACCTTATATTCCTGCAGTGGTAATGACAAATGAATGCTGTTTGGGGTGGTTTTTCAGGGTCCTGGAGGAGGAGGGGCCACATGTACCCTGAGAATACTGTTGGTTCCCTGGAGACAGACATGGGCTTCATGGGCCCCAGACCCATCTAAAATACTCACAGGCTTCACCTTCAAACAGCCACTGGCTGAACTACTGATGGGTGTTAAGACTCTGGGCGGCTCAGCAGTCACCCCGAGACATGTCCCTCTCTCCTGAATATCTCAGACTTGCCTCTGCTTGAGGTAAAGAACAACCTCCAGTCTCCAGAGGCTCCCTGGTTGGACTTCCTGTCATCTGCGGTCTTCTAGTCTGCTTAGATCTGCTGCCCTGCAGTTGGGGTGCTCAAAGGAAGAAAAGAAGCAGTCTGTAGGGGCTGCTTAGCCAGGTTGTCTGTGGTGACATTGCTGCTTAGGGTGCCCACAGCTCTGCCTATGGCTGCTTTGGGCATAGACAACTCTATCTGCTTTCCACACTAGTCCCTCCAGCAGCTGGGCTCTGCAGTATGGGATCAAGGCTCATAGATGCCAGCAGACCCATCGGGCAATGCTCAGTGAAGGACTACTGCCAGGGACCTGAACCCCATTATAACCATCAGGATTCCTGTGAGGCCCTGAGGGAGGGGGCCTGTGGTCTGTGCTGTACCAGCCAGCTTGGGCTTTGCTTTGGACTGTGATACATGCTCAGAGACCCCATCAGCCTGCTTTCCCATGATCCTCTCAGTGTTAGGCTTCTTCTCACTGCAGGAAGATGGATTCTCTGGAGGTCCACTAAAGAGCTGCAGTGGGTGCTGGGTGCATGGTCACCTGAATGTTAGCTCTAGCCTGTGACTACCACCTGCCCACATCTGCATTCTCCTCTGTGAGCACCTGGTACCAAGGTAAGAGTCTGATGCATGGCTGACCTGGTACAGGATGGTCTGGCCTCAGGTAGTGTGGGTTCCTGAGATGGGCCAGGATGGACATTGGCCATGGTTTTCAGGTCCTGAGCACAGTCTGCAGGCTGACTTACGACCTCACTGCTGGGCCCTTAGCTGCATGCCCAGTCAAGTGTCAGCACAGCTGGCCTCCTAGCTGCATCCTGTCCTTCTGTGAGGTATCCAAATGAAATAGGAAGTCAGGATGAAACTGGGCTGCACTGGCCAGGGTGAGCTAGGACAACGGCAAGTGCTGACATCAGGACTACCAACTTTTCAAGGGCCTCTGGTCCCGGCTGCCCTAGTAGAAGAGTGTCCATCAATCACTACAGCCCCAGGCCTCATTTTTAGCATTCAATAGCCAGCAAAAGCAATGAGGTTGAAAGGAGGCAGGCAGGGCCTCATAAAGGCCCCTCACTTCCCCAGACCCGCACAGGAGGAGGCAGGCAGCATGCAAGCCCGTTGCCATTTAAGACCAGTGTTGATTAGAATTTTTATAAGTTTTTTTTATAAGAGTAATAACAGCTCTTTGGAGACAATAACGTGGCTCAGGAAGGGTTTTAAAGAGCTTCAGGAATGAGGATGTGATTAGCAATCAGGAGCCGCTCTGCCTGGGCCGCTGATGTCTTGCATTTGTGTTTATTGTCATTTGCCCTCTGGGGATGGAGCTCTGGTGACAATCAGGACTCCTCAAGAATGAAGGTGATGCTCCAGAAACCAGCTCAGTGCCTGGGGTCCTTCGGTTTCCTCAAACGCTGGCCCCTGCTGATGTCTGCAAGGCCAGTCAGAACGGTGGCCCAACCTCGCAGGGGATGGACCTGCATCCCTTGGTGCTGACTTTCTCATGTGTGGAGGTAGCCACCAGGTGGCGATGGAGGACTGATCAGAGAAGGTCAGGAAGCATCCTTAGCTGGGCTGGCTGGAGGCAGCTGTCCCACAGCTGGTGGGGCTATTCTAGGCCATCCTATGGTCCAGTAGCCCTTATCTCCAAGGGGAACCCTGTGGGGGCAATATGTTGCTCAGAGTCTGGGCCACCAAGGGTGACTTTCAGGTCTGAAAGGAGCCACACAGTTGCCTGGATCAGGGCAGCCTTTGCATTGGGAGAAACTACAAAATCACTGATCTATCCTATGGGGGCTTACAGCCTGTGGGGCTGAGAGTGGCTTGGTGCCATGTACTTCCTTAGAGGCTTAGGCCATGCTCTAGGGTACCAGTAATCCTGCCTCATCTGAATGACCTTGCCTGGTTGGGATAAAGGGAATGGCATGTAGTCAGGGGCCTCCCTAGCAGGGGCTGCAGACACTTTTGGGAGCCTTGTGGGCTCCTGGCCTGGTCTGCAGAATTCTGATTGTTGTCCTGTGGTTCCCAGTGTCAGAGAGAGCTTGTTGGTCCGGGTCCTCCTTCCCATCACTAGCTAGGTGTCAGATAGGTGCTTCTGCTGTTTCCGGAGCAGCAGAGACCAAGGGTGACCTGCATTTCCATAACTAGGCATCTGGGCTGGCTCCCCTCCTGTCAGCTGAGGAAGAACACTGGGGTCTGGAGGCTACACCGGCAGCCTTTCCACGACCTGCATGACTGTAATAGTCACACCGCCATTCTGAGCCTGCGGCAGGGACTTTTGGCTCCATTTGAAATGAGTCCTAGATCCCAGCCTGTATGGACACTTGATCTCAACTCATAGCACTTGGACCTCAGCCTTATATTTGAATCCTCGCTTTTGTAAACTTGAGCCCTGATCCCAGCACTAACTGAGCCTTGATCCCAGCCTACATGGAGCTCCACAGTTGACCCGCAAAACCTGGCTCTAGGCAGAGATCTGAGAATCCGAGTGGAGAGACGGACATTGTTAGGTAACACATCTTTCTGCTAAAGGTGGTGGTGATCTGAAATGTGTCTGAGGTAACATTTAGCCTCTTTCCTTGCTTGGCTCCTACTGGATATGGAGCCGATGGCCTGTGACTTGGCGGAGAGAGAACACAGCTTGAGCATGCTCTGGGCTCTTGTCTGGATATTTGAACCCACCATTAGTATGTCCTCCCTAGCCACATGTTGCTTGCCCACAAGGACATCTGGGAAGGTGGGGAACTAGCCCCAGAGGTTGTGCTGCATCTGTGTCTTAGCCTGTTCCAATAGGAGACTGAGCTTTCACATGATCAGCCGGGTGGAGCCCTAGGATCAAGAAGACCTTGGCAGGGACACTCTGTGCCCTAGCATTGCCAGAGTGATCATCCACCACCAGCAGCCTCATCTCCAACTCCACAATGGTTCCAGAGATGACAGTGCTGTTACACTCTCACCCCGTCTCAATTCACTCACTCTGCACCCCATCCACGGCCCTGCATAACCACGCTGCTGACTGCGTGTGAGTCGGGGGGGGGGGATTCTGAAAAATTACCTGCCACCAACGCTTGTTTAAATCCCTGGTGATTTATGAGTGTGGACAGTTTTAAGGCCACTGTGGAGCAGATCCTCAGCCAGACTGCTGAACTGACAGTTTCCAAAGTGAACGCAAAGGCACTGGTGGCTGCTTGCTGCCCGCCCCTGCAACACAACCCCTGCCCACTGCAATCATGATCAGGCCTCCTTCGAAGAATCTGCAGGTCTCAGCAGGGGACCTGAGGGAGTCCCCATAGAGCAGTCTGCCCTGGGAAGGAGGAGCAGGGGACACACATGTGACCCAGCAGTGTTGAGTGACAGTTTGGGGGAGGGTCAAATGATGGGGTTCGATTATTCCAAATCTGAGAAGGTTGATTTGGTAAAACCGGACGCAGGTTAAACGAATGGCTTTCTCTTTCCTTTGGCGAGGACATTGGTGGCAAGAACGGGTGGTCCACAGAAGCTGGGGTATATGGGTATTTTCATAGGTTCTGCCTGGGACACAGGGAGGGGAAAGGAAGGGAGACTTAGAAGTCTAAAATAAGGATCAATGACCATCAGGGACACAAAGTGAGATCACTGAGGATACAGGTTCAGGGTGGGAGAAGAGGGGAGGGGACCAAGTAGGACTGCTTGTCTGAGCTTACAAAAGCCTGTCTGGTACATCTGACTCTACCCAGTCTTAGACGTAAGCCCACCCTTCCCAAACCTTAATCCTGAACGAACCTGATCCCTAGCCATCTAGCCATTCGTAGAACCTTAAACCTTACAGAAGCCTGTTCCTCTTCTTACTTTATAACCTAGACCTACAAATCACCTGAACCCTAACCCCAGTCACAAAGCTAACCCTAGCACTAGCTCCAAACCTTCCCATAATGACAACCCTAACCCGAGTCCTAGCCCAAACTCTAGTCCTAACCCTGACCCTAGTTGTAGCCTTAACCCTGTCCTAGGCCAGTCCTAGCCACAGGCCTCGTCCTGGCCCTGATCCTGTTCCTAGCTCTGCCTCTAGCTCTGACCCTACCCTTAGTCCTGGCCCTAACCCTATATCTCTTGGTAGTATTGGCTCTAGCCCATTCCCTGGCCAGGATACCCGGCGTGAATCTTTCCCCTCCTCTGGCTCAGTTTCTCTGCTGTACCCTGGGGCTGTTTCCCAGTTGGACCCCAAGGATGAGACCCAAGAAGGCACCAGTGTTGGGACATTTTGGGGTTTCTATGTGGCCATGTGTGTGTGAGGGTGCACACATACCATCTGTGCAATACTGTTGTGTGCACATGTCTGTCTGCAATACTTGTGCCACATATGGACTTGTACACAAGTCAGCATTTGTATTTATGGATGTGGTGTGCATGTACATGCTGTGTATAAGTGAAGTGTGTGCATGAGTATTTGTATGCATTTGTGTGCATAATGCATGGAGATGTATATATGCGATATATCTATATCTATATCTATATCTATATCTATATCTATCTATCTATCTATCTTTATCTTTCTGGCCAGAGAGATTTCTTTCACCTTCCCCACCCAGCAACAGAGCTCCAAACTTGACACAACTAGAGATCAACTTTCAAGTATCGTCTTCAGGCATTCCCTAGTAACATCCACAATGGGGACCAAGATACACACACACACACACACACATTTATATGTTGGAGAGCAAAACTGACCTCTGCAGAGTTGTGAGCTACCTATGCATGAGGTTGGTTGTTACTGGGTGTTTCTGTGTCCCATGCCTCTCGTGGCTGCGGTGGCATTTCAGGGTGTTTGGTGTTGTCTTAGTTGGGGTTTCTATTCCTGCACAAACATCATGACCAAGAGGCAAGTTGGAGAGGAAAGGGTTTATTCAGCTTATACTTCCACATTGCTGTTCATCACCAAAGGAAGTCAGGACTGGAACTCAAGCAGATCAGGAAGCAGGAACTGATGCAGAGGCCATGGAGGGATGTTCCTTACTGGCTTGCTTCTCCTGGCTGGCTCAGCCTGCTTTCATATAGAGCCCAAGACTACCAGCCCAGGGATGGCACCACCCACAAGGGACCCTCCGCCCTTGATCACTAATTGAGAAAATACCTTACACCTGGATCTCATGGAGGCATTTTTCTCAACTGAAGCTCCTTTCTCTGTGATAACTCCAGCTTGTGTCAAGTTGACACAAAACCAGCCAGTACAGATGTGTTATCAGTCACTTCCATCACTATCTTGGCCCTCACTGTGGATGTTACATGGGTGGCTTCCTTTGAATAATCAATGACGAGGACATGACCTGGACAGAGCATCTGAGTTTCTGAAGGAGAGGCTGATCACAAGGAACAGGAATGGGAGGCCTGGAACTTGGGCCTGGAAGATCTTGGTCTTGGTTGCACGTCAGAGCAGAGAGCAGTGAGAAATTCTGGGACCTGGTCATTGGATGTGGACCCTTGGGGTGAGGATGGAAGACTAGGGTGGGGGCAGGGAGATGTTGGGCTAGCTGCTGCTGCTAACTACCATCTGAGAGCTCGGAAGGGTCCCAGGGTTGCCCTACACACTGCAGCAGCCCTAGACAGCGTGAGCTGGACTGTGGTGTGTGTTGGTTCACGGCCTGGGAGGTATGGAAGATCTTGTACAGTGGTCTCAAGACCAGCACCCCCATGTGTCTAAACCTTGAGGGCCACCACTGCTGCCCTGCACAGAAATGAGCAGTGAGGTCCCAAGTGCAAACCCACAGCTAGTGAATATTTAACATCTCCTAACAAAAGCGCATGCATAATTAACCAGGCGGCAGAGGAGCTGGAATAATTTGTCTTCTTAAAGGGGATTTGGTAATTTGTTAAGCTGTTTTGAAATCTGCAGTCTAGCTGCGGGAGCTGCTCTGATTTCTAAATTAATTTGTGTGATTTAGAAAGTGGGAGCCTCCTGGTCTTGGTTCTGGGGGGGGGTGGAGGCGCGGGGCAGGCAATCTCTGCTGGGTCAGCTCTCAGGTGTGCTGTGTGGACCGAATGATTGTTGTTGACCAAATGACTGATGCTGATGTTTATGGAGATCCCTGCTAGGTTCTGTCCTCTGCACCCCATTTCTGCTGCCACTTTGGCTTCCATTTTCAGAGCCCAGTGGCTTCCGCTTTCCACCCGGTTCATGTGCAGGTGTTGAGGTGCTGTGGACATGTGGCCTGGCTTCCCCCTTTCCTACTTTGTCACATGCTTCTTGCTGTGTTGCTTGGGCACCTCTTGGGCATGGAAGGGAGAGCCCTCTGTGCTCTATAAGTAGTGAGCTGAGGTTGGTTAGCCCATCTGTGAGCTAAGGACCAAGCAGAGAGAGTCTACAAAGAGAGGCTGGACTTAGAAAGTCATTGCAGGTAGCTAGGAGAAGCCTATCTGTTTCTAGCCTTAGGTCCCAGACCATGAATCCTGGCTGCAGGCCAGTGATGGAGGTAGTGGATCACATTCGGCAGGTTCCTATTCACCCTTTGTAGCATTATTGCACAATCATCATCAAAGGTCATCATCAAATCTGCTCTTCAAAGGCCATGCTGCTGTTTCCTTAGGTGGGTGGCTGCAGAATGGGGGAGGGGTGTGTGTCTCAGTTCCTTTTCTTGTTGGGATAAGAAACAACTTAAGGGAGAAAGGGTTTATTCTGCCCATAGTTCATGGCAGAAGTCAAAGTGGCAGGCTCTTGGAGCAGTGGGTGACACTGCATCCAGAGTCAGGAGAAGAGACAATCCAAGCACACTGCTCCGTTCCCTTTCTCTATGTTGTGCAGCATAGGATCCCACTCGGGGAACGACACTACCCAAATTAAGATGAGTCTCCCACATCAATTAACACAACCAACGTAATTTCTCACAGGTAATGAGCCTGTGTTCATCTATTGTAAACCTGGTTCCACTTTCCAGCTAAGACTGGACTCATCGACCCTGCTGAGATCCTATGCTGAACTTGGTTTTTCTCCTGTCTGAGCCTGGGTCCATGTCCTGTGTAGAGTTGGAGTCTGTGTCTCTTGCTGAGCCCCAGGACAGTCCAAGTGAGAGGGGACCTTGCTGATTCCCAAGCATAGCTGTAGAGAGCCAGGATCTATTCCTTGGGGTTGTGATAGCTGCTTAGGAAATAACCTCTGGACGTGAAGCACAGAGAGTTCGGTGACTGTCACCACCAAGTCTAGCTATGGGAACAGGCATCAGTCCTTATGGTCCCTTCCACGCAGGCCTGGGGCCCCTGATCTCTGGACTCTGGCTAAAGTCATCTTGGTGTATTCTTGTCCCTTGAGGAAAAGTGGGAATCCTTGGCCTCTGCACCATGTCTCTTACAAGGTCCAGGGATTATCAGGATCACCTTCCACCTGGCCTCTTCCAGGCAAGATGCCAGGCGTCAAAAAGAGGAGGGCAGGCTCCCAAATTCTGCTAATGGAATGAGTGTGGGGCAGGATCTCCCAGGGAGCTGATAGTTAGTTCTGGGGTCAGAACTCATGGACATATTTGCGGGTTTTGTTTGTTTATTTTGTTTTTTATTTTGTGAGATTCTTGGGGAGCCAAAGGGCCAGAGGTCCCTCTATAGGATGAGTGAACAGCCACAGTGAATAAAAGTAATCAGGTCTGCCTCCTGATGCTGGGCAAGGAGGTTGTACCAAGATTCCTGCAGACTCTGAGCTCCCACAGACCCTGGGCTCCCATAAACCCTGAGTTCCTGCAGCCCCTCGATTCTGCAGACCCTGGGCTCCCACAGACCCTTGATTCTGCAGACCCTCAATCCTGCAGACCCTCTGCAGACCCTAGCTCCTTGCAGACTCTGGACTCCCACAGACCCTAGGTCCTGGAGACCCTTCATTCTGCAGACCTGCCTTTATACGTCACACTTTCCCTCATCCATTATTACATCCTGCTCCTTGTGGCCTGTGGCCATGTCTTGATGTGGGCTTTCTTATCAGCTGGGTGGGATGCTCTTGAGGGAATGGCTTTAGGCTTCTTCCTGTCCTTGGGAGAAAGACCTAGCCACCTGATGAGTGCCAAGAGCCCTTAGGGTCAAAAGTCAGTGGGCCCAGGCCAGGCAAAATGACCACTTCCTTTAGTCTCTGAGGTGAGGCTGGGCAGGATCTGCATTGGAAGGAATATCAAAGGCAGAGCAGAACCCCAGCCTCTGTGTGGCACCTACCATTCCTGAGGCGACCCCCTCACTCCTCCCTGTGAACCCAGGATAGGGTGCATTCCTCAGGTGAAGATCTCGAGATCATCTCCCTCCTTAAAGCTTTGTACAGGAAGGAAAACTGAGGCTGGGAGAGGTTTGCCCAGGACTTCCAGCCAGCAGAGTGAGAGCTTTTAGTCATCATGGACTGCCGCTTAGTCCTCTGTTACTCACTTAGGCAAACCCTCCCTGTGCCAGTCAGGGGGTCTCTTCCTCAGATCTCTTCACCAGAGCGGCCAAACCTCTAGCCTCTCTTTGTTCTGGCCCCAGAGCCCTCCACTGCACTTTCTCCACGGCTGGGTGGGTCCTGAAATTCTCTTTCCATTAAAAATAAATGCCCCATTTTATCTGCCTGGAACGGCTCTGCTCTGATTGTCTTTTCCATGAGGCTGTATATGGAGAACTATAAAATCATAATACAGCTATTAATCCCCTGTATCTGCTTGTACCTAATTTTTATTAAAAATATCCTGGGCTCCAGCTGTCTTGTAAATTACAGCATTCGAATGAGAGAGAGCCGAGCCACCGGGTTCGTTCCAGCCCTAGGCTGTGCCCAGGTGACCTAGTGTGGCTCCAGGACCTACTTGGCTGGGCACCACTCAGGGTCTTGAGGCTCACTGTGCCTGTCCTCCTGCCCAGCATGATTCCCTGGCTCCAGGGGGTCAGACAAATGTGAAACCCAGGAACTCAGGGTCTGGTGGGCCCAGCCTGATACTAAGGGGTCCCCTTAGCCAACTTAGGCTGGGGTCTGGCAGAAAGCTTTTGTGTCATCTGACTCACAGTAGGCAGACTATCCACCACAGGAGACACCATGGTAGGCAGGGACAGGCACATAGATCATAGGGGTTCAGGTAGGGTTTCTTGTAGTCTAAGTTCTGTGTGACTTGCTGTATAGGACAGGAGGCATCATGGTGGCTGGGATAACCAGTGGCACCTACAACCACCAGCAGGATGGGAAAGCAATTCCTGGGAGTCCAGGCCTCGGATGCAGCATCAGAGTGGGGTTAAGAGGTAGAGGGCTGCTGGGCACAGGAATCCTGAATGCCTTGTCCTGCACTCTTACCCCAGATTCAGGAGAACATGCACAGTGGCCTCCAGGTATAGCACCACGGCACACATAGGACTCAAGTAATAGCCAAAGCCCGGCTCATGAAGTTGTGTGGCTCCATGCTCAGTGTGTGCCCCCAGAGTGAAGTCACACTGTAGTACCCCTCACTGGGCAGCCACTTCCAGTCCACACCAACCAAGATTCATTTGCTCCACTTAGCTTTTGGCCAGGGGTGCTTTCTCTGAGGCATCTCATTTGTGTTGTAATTTCAGTTGGCTCGAGGCATCCGCCAGTTCTGCACCAGTGGGTTGGACTGAGATGGGAAGCACTGAAGATATACCACGTCCGGAGGAATATCCGAAAACGTTTCTCATTGTCATTATCTCTTATCGGTACAGAGAGACAACCAAGACAGAGGGCAACTTTGTGCTAGGTGTCCTAAGGCGTGGAGGTATGATAGTGTTCTAGAAGGTTAGGGCTGTGCGCAGACACCCCACTCGAGGAAACCTGAGTCTCTGAGATGCTTGTTGGGTCTAGGGGAGGATCTTGTACTATGCCCAGGGAGTGTGGGCTACAGGACAAGTTTCTGTATAGGTACCAGGCCAGCATGCCACACGGTGGGCTTCTGCCCTCTACAGAGCCCTGGTCACTTTGTCACTTAAAAACCTCTCTCTTTAGGTGACAGGTGCATACCATGCAGGTGGGGTTCACAGCTGACTTTTCCATGAGATCTACATTTGTAACAGAGCCCCAGCCATGGATGAGAAATCTTTCTGGGTCTCCAGCCTCACCACTGTCTGCTCTATCTGAGAGACTCTTTGGGGCTTCTACTGATCCAGCTGGGCCCAGGAGAGAGGAGGTGATGAAGCCCACTGGGGTCTTCTTTGTCTTTAGCCAGACCCTGTGATGGAAGAGGTTGTTTTGATTAGCAGGCGACCCACTCTGCCCTCAGCAGCCCCTAGCATGCTCTGCACAATGGAAGGAGGGTTTTGCGCCCCCACAAGATGACCAGCCTGGTGACCTATCCACATGGAGGATCCCTCAAAACCCCCTCTAAGTGCAAACTTCTGAAATGAGGCCCCAAAGACAGGTACTGAGTCCAGACGGGCTTTTCTGCCCAGATTGCTGCCTGGCCCATGCCCACAGTGAGGCCACTGGCTTTCCCAAGGCTCATGTAAATGGGGATGAGTAGGTTGTGGAGTGACAAGCAGTCTCCTTTCTCCTTATCTTTAGCTTTCCCTCAATCCCTGAGCCTCTAGGCCTTGCCCACATTCCTAGAGAGGCTGTGCTGCTGAGGGGTAGACATGGGACATGGGGAGCATTTGGGCATCCTTGAAACTGCAACTTCTTTAAGGCTTTAGGGCTGTGGGGCACGGCCCCCTGCAAAGCCCCTGAGGCCTTGTGCCTGCCTCTCTCAGACTCACATAGGGACATAAAAAGCGATTTCCCGCAGAAGCGGAGCCTTTAATCGACATTTGCCTTTATGAACAGTTTTATTACAAAGTAGATTTCCCGCAGCCCTTCTCCATCAGCCGACCTGCCTGTGTCGGTGAGGGTTGCTAATTGCAGGGGAGGGGTCGGGATGGGGTAAGTTCCTTGTGTCAAGGCTGGCCCACCCCTGGCTCAGAAATCCCCTGGGTCCTGATCTCCTGGGCAGGCCCTCAGGATAGAGGTAGCATGTGATACCATGGCACTTTAAGGACAAGAAGATGCAGGGGGTAGCGTCTGTGGCTTCAGGAAGCACCAGTATCTCTTACTGCAAGTGGCCCCTTGTGACTTTTGCCAGGTCACACGGTGTGACACAGTGTGCATGTCAAGGTCCTAGCCATTCTCCTGTTTACACCAGCTTCATCACCAGGCAAGGAAGGGTCTTTGAGGCCTAGCAGTTCTCTGGAAGTCCTGAGTGGGCAGTGGTAGTATAGACAGGATTGTCTCACTTCAGGGCCTGAGTCCATGCCTCCTAGCATCAGCTGCCAGCAGTGGAGCCATGGCCTGTCTATGGATCTTGAGCAGTGGGATTTAGTTACATGGGGGATACTTTGGCCTTGAGGGAGAGAGGGTTTTCAGATCTGGCCTTGGATGGTATCTTAGTCAGATATCTGTCAATGCAACAGAATATCTGAGGTAACCAGGAGGGAATGCTCATTTTGTCTTCAGAAACTTCAGCCCTGTTGCTTGGGCCTGTGGTGCACAGTGCACTGTGGTAGCCTATGCACAATAGAGGAAGGTCTTACCTCATGGGAGCTGGGACAAGAAGGAATTGGGGTCCCAGTCAGATAACCTAACTTCCTCCTATGAGACTCCACTTTCTGAATTTCATACTACTTCCCTGGTCAGGTGCACGCATGACTGACCAGGCCTTTGTCACACAGGCCTTAGGAGAACCTACCTAAGTATGTGGGTAGCCAGCTGGGCTGAGGAGACCTGGCTGCAGTCTGGGCTGTAGTCTTGGTGACTGATGTCATGTTCACCAAGTGTGCTCCCAGAACCCTGTTTGGGCAGAGTCTCTAAAGAGACCTGCATATGGCCAGAAAGGGGCAGGGACATCTGGTGGCCCCTCATCTCTGAGAGAGTCATTGCAAACTGTGGGGCAGGCCTTCTTCAGAGCTGAGAAGGCATCAGGTAGACTTGAGGTCAGCGGGGAAGGCAGGGGAACCAGCTAAGGGTGGGAAGCTGGGCCTGGGCTATAATCTAGCCCCCTATTCCCCAATGTGTTGGTTTTAGTTGTATCAGTCAGCAAAGAGTAGACTATGTCACGGTGATAAACATCCCCCAAACTCAGAGCCACAGCCCACATCATTCCTGTACCAGCCTGAGAGGGGTCCCAGGGAGCTGCCCCCCAAGATAAGATACAACCTGAAAGATGTCCTTGTGGGATATGCCTTGGTACCCTGGGCCCTTGGAACCTGTTGTCCCAGGGATTCCATTGTTCTTGAGGCTATATTTTGGGCTTGCTGGCCTTGGTATATGGCCTATTTTCTCCATGGAGAATTTGCAGCTATTAGAATTGTGCCAAGAGTGTGGGTGCCATGCATATGATGACCCGGCTGGTGAGTGGCGAGCCCTGTGGAGACTGTCCTCCTGCCTGGAGCTACACATGGGCCACACTACCTGTGTGCGACCACTCTGCTGCTCTCCTGCCCCTTCCACCCACCCTGACCCCTTGAGGAGTAACAAGAGAAGAGTCGGGCTGTGTGGAATACATGTCCCCTACTCGATGACTCCCTGTAATTAACACTTCCATGAGCTTGCCAGGAAGGCTGGCTGATTAGGTTTTTTTTTTTTTATTAAAATAATGACGCCTTCAAGGCAATCAGGGGCAAGCACATGAAACTCAGCAGTTTTCTTGCTTATTTATGGGGCTTCTGCAGTGGACAGCCTCATTACCCGTCTGTAAATACCCTGGGCCATGTCCTTGCTCTGAGATATGGCCTTCCTGGGCCAGGGGGCGTGGCTGTGACTCTCCCGGGACTATAAACCCCTGAAAGTGATTATCCTGTGCCTTCAAAGAGCATTTGACAATCTCATTTGGCATGGGGCAGGCCTCTGAGGAGCCTGGACACCCACCGTGGTGAGAGAGAGAGACAGATCGGAGATGGAAGTGAACAGTAGGGGTGGACGCAGGCTGGCGCCTCACTTACTCAGGACTGAGCTTGGATGGGGCTTTTGCATTGCTGTCCTGTGTCAGAGTGGAGATGGGACCATAGATCTCTGCAGCTCCCATGCCCTCCTGTCCCGTCTGGGGTTGTGTGGATTCAGGACAAGGCTGGGGCATCCCCCAGACACAGCTTGCTGCCTTTGCCCAAGTCAGAAGAGAATGCACAGGTGGTGAGAATTGAGTTGTTGAATTCAGGCCAAGCATGACTGTCTTTCTGGAAGAGAATGGATGGATGCTGAACCATCTAATGAGCCTGTCACCTGGGAGGGTCCTTCAGGGTGGTCTTGGTGAGGGGAAGTGCTCCAGGCAGGCTGGCAGTCTCTACAGGGCATCCTACCCACCAGCTAATTCAGAGCATCCACCCCATTCTTTGGAGCCTCACCCAATGTGTTCATACCAGGACTATCGCAGCAGATCTGGCCACCACCTTCTTCCTCTGGCCTCTGTTCTCTACCATATATCTTGTACCTTCTCCAAGGCTAGCCATTAGCCACTTTTGACAATACTTAATCCAAGGCTCCGAGCTATTCCAGTTTATGGAAGAGTGGCTGTCACGACACCACTCAAGTCTGCCTGTTGGGTGATGTTGTCGACTGTCCATAGTGCCACTGTGGTAAGTCAGCCTTGGAGGCATGGAGGAAACCGCAGGCTTTGCAGTGGACAGAGGAGGACTTTCAGGGCTGTCTCAAGGTGATGGGACTGGGCTTATTCCAACAGTCCCTACCTGGAAGTGGACCAGGGTGGTGGGCTGGTCTTGTTCACACAGCCCCTATGTGGGGATGGACTGGAGTGGTGGGCTGGTCTTGCTCCACAGCCTTTGCATGAGTGTGGAGGGCACATTGTGAGCACAACTTAAATTGGGTGGCACAGGGCATCAGCTGACATGCGAGCCATTTTGACTCTTTTTATATTTGTGCACTGTATCAGATGTACATAGCCGCTTGGCTTGCCACCACCCACCTACTGTAGCAGCCTCTGCGCCCAGTTTCCTCTCAGCCCATTTTGGACATTGGTGATGGCCTTGGTTACCAGGGGCTGATACTCCTGCTGGCTTTGCCCCCTGTTGTCTCCCAGCAGGGGCAGTTTTCTCTTTCTCTGCTGAGGTCTTCCCTAGGAAGCACCTGGGCTCCATCTACACTTGGCACCTAGGGCTCAGAGATATGAGTGTGGCTTCCATCTATGACCCATTCTCTGACAGCGGCACTTACCTTCTGTCTGAATCACCTACATCTTACATGTCCTTCCCTATCGGCATAGGCCAAATTTGGGGGGGGGGAGGCCCTTCTGGATTACTCTAGCATCACCCCAGGAGGAGTAGAACTCTTTTGAGTAGGGGGCACCACAGCCTGCTGCTGCTGCCAGGCCAACTACCCCCACCCAACCTATCTATGCTTCACTCCATCTAGCACGAAGACCTGAGCTTGTCTCGACCTGGTGGCAGGTCACTGGTCCCCCAGGATTCACTTAGGCAGAGAGGGATTCATTGGCCATGCATTAGGGAGCTTGAAGGAGAAGTTTGGGATGAAGATCTGGAAAGGGAGCAGTGGCTCAGGTCTGGTGACAAGGAAGCTGCCTCCTCATTGCCAGGGAGGCGTTTGTTAAGTTCTAAGGACACCAGCACTGCTGGCTGCGCTGCTGTCCAGTGTCTCTCATCTCAGCCCAATGCCATCTCCCCCCCCCCCCAATATGCTGCCGTCTGGATCCATGGATGGGGTTCCTTCCAACAAGAACAAACATGGTACCGCCTGGGACTCAGGTCCTTAGCTTCCTGTGTCCAAAAAAGAGATGGGGAACAGAAATTGGGAAGAAAAAATGATTCATTTATAGTTTAGCCAAGCAGGGGGAAAACAACCCTGTTTTCTTTCTGTGGTGACTGGGACACTTGTAACTTACAGGAAACCTCCAGATGAAGGCTGTGGGACAGGCTAAGGTCCCTCCCTGCAGGAGGGTGATGAGGCTGCAGGCTATCTTCAGGATCTGATTCCCACATGGAAGGCAATGTCTCTCTTCTGGAGTTGGCGTCTGTCCTGTCGGAGCTGCAGCCTGTTATCTCTTGGTGTCAAGGTGACCTGCTGCCATCTGAAAATCTTCCTGGGGGTGCCCAATGCATCTTCCTGAAAGACTTTGTCACCTTGTGGTTTTGCTCAAGACCTTCAGTAGTGCATATACAGCACGTTTAAGAAGTTGCACACATACATGCACACGCAGACAAACACACACAAGAGAAGGGAGAGAACATGGTTACTGTGTGTGATATAATCGCTTGAAAACATCTTCATGAAACTCAGCAGTGTCCAATGAAACCAAATGACAGTATGAAACCTCTGTTCAAAAGGAAAATACCTTTCGAAGGCCTCCTGTGGCTCCAGGTCTTGTAACTTGGCAAGGAGGGCTCCAGGATCAGGCTTCCTTGTCGATCCACACTTACACAGGGTCTGCAGCAACACCCAGCCTGCCAGGTCTCAGTCCTGGTTCTTCTGCCCTTCCTGTTCAGGTGCACCTCTGACTTCTTTTCAATTTTATTTTTGTCTGAATTCATGTCTGTGTGAGGCTGTCAGATTCCAGACAGTTGTGAGCTGCCATGTGGGTGCTGGGAATTGAACCTGGATCCTCTGGAAGTGCAGCTAGTGCTTAATCACGGAGCCATCTCTCCAGCCCTTTCTCTGAATCCTTGTAAGTTCATATCCTCCAGAAATAAGAAAGCTTCATCTTGCAACTCCAAGACACTTAAGAGTAGGGAAGGCTTCTATTAGTTTGTAGAAACCACAAGTGTTTCTCCCAACTTCCTAGGTGAGCTATCACTGAAGGCCACCGTTAGTCCAGGCTAGCCCTTTTCTGTCCAAATACTGGGGACAGAGAACAAGTTTGTCCTGGCATCTTCCTCCCAGTGCAGAAGGCCAGATGTTCCTGAGAGACTCTTCGAAACCCTGGAGCTTAATACATCTGGATGTACATGCTGGGAGCTCCATGAGCTGTTAACAGATGCTGGGAATGCTGAGGCGCTGTAGGCAGATGTTAAGAACTCTGGGCAGGAGCTGGAAGCACTGAGGGGCCGTGGGCAGGCCTGGGCTGTGAGTTGCATACATGGCTGACCATTCACCCTGTTACTCAGTATACATGGACAAGAGATTCCTTGTGGGTGCACATCTGGGAACTGTGATGTTGTGTCCAGTCTGGGACAGAGACTCCAAGGTATGGAAGGGACATGAGAGGCAGGACAGGAAAGGGCACAGCCTGGATCTCTCTGTGGGCTGGGTGAACAGCCTGGGTCTGTGTTTTAGCTGGGACCTTTGCCATCCTTAATATATGGCAGGCTCCCTGAATCCAGATGTCACCAATTCACCAAGTTTTCCTAGTAAGATGGAGTCAGTAGTCAGAGGCTAGCTCCTCCTTGTTGCTGTGGGGATCACCTTCTCTGGTCAGGGCAGAGTGTACAGCTATATACATTGGCAGTAATCTGAGGCCCGCAAGAATGATTGCTGAGGTAGTGAGTGTTATCAGAGGGATGGGCAGTGCAGGTCTGTAATTCCCCAGACATCACTTTAGGATGGCTTGCTTCAGAGGTATATACCCTAGCACTGCCAACTCCTGACCCAGGTGGAGCCAGCAGGGTGGCCAGAAAATGTCTTGGTGCAGTGTGGGTTACCCCAGGAAGCTGGGTGGTCACATGCTCAGGGAAGGTGAAAACAGGGCTATGGAAAGATGCTTTTCTTCTGCTTACCCATGTAACCACAAGGCCTGGGACTGATCCATCTTTGGCCAGTGAGTCCAGTCACTTTAGGGGTAGAGCAGCCAAGAGTTTGGGTTTTGTGTGCCCCGAGGGTGCTGACTTGGAAAGGGTGGTCACATGGTCACACACCCACTTCTCCTGCCCTGGAAGATCTTTTCTATGGGAAGGCCATCAAGGCTGGTGTCCACCAGGACTTCTCGGGCTACTGCTCTTGGTGGCTGTCTCAGTTCCATGTGGCAGTTCTGTCACAGGCTGATTCTGTGTTAGTGCTGACAGAGCTCAGGGCTGACACCGAAGCCTGGGTCCCAGATGTTCCTTCCCTCCCAGTTATCTTCTAGTATGTGACAGCTTCCCAGAGGAGCCCATTCCAGCTGGGAGTCATGGCCTCCAGGGGCCTGCTCTGGCACTGAGGTGCATGCCAGCCCTGCTGTGAGGCAGCCAAGGCAGCCTGGATGAGTCAGAATAAATTAGCATGCTAACGAACATGAACTGCACGGAACCATCTGGAACAAGGCAAGTTGTCATCTAAGAGCCAAATGGGTTCCAAAGCCATACTTAATGTTTCAAATTGATTGCTTTTCCCCTCCCACAAGCTCAGAAAGTTTGGCACTTGGGACGCAAGATGGGGGTGCTGCTCCTTCCTACAGAACTGTGTCCCATGCTGGCTCTGATCTCTCTTTGGTGTCCCATGCTGTCTCCAATGTCTCTCTGACTTTAGGTTTACTTAGCCAGGTGTAGTCAGGAGCCAGCTCTAGGGGCATCAAGATGGGAGTGGACCTCCTCATACCTAAAGGGGATTGCAGTGAGCGTGGAGCAGGAGGGCAGGAACTTAGTTCTAAGACTCAGTACGCCAGAAAGTCAGCCAACCAGATGCTGATAGACACATTCAGACAACTACAGCCACATAGACACATAGACACAGACACACAGAAATACAGACACACAGAGAGATCCAAAGACATACACGCACATACATTATACATACATGCACATAGATGCCCTCTCTGCATGAATATACACATAGATACAAAGATATAAAGACACATAGGCACGCATAGTCATAGACCCAAGGACACACACACACACGAAGACATAAAGGCACACCCCCTCCCACGTACACATGAATATACACAGACACAAAGACATAAAAACACACACACAGAGACACATAGCCACACATAGACATAGACACAAGGAATCATAGGCCTATATAAAGACAGCCACAGACACACAGACACACATAGGATGATACAATCTTACACAATCTCACACCTCCCTCTCCCATGCAAGCTGGGCTTGTCTCTATGCCAGGAGCAACTCAGAAGCAGGTGAGCAGCCACGGGCCTGGCTTGGGGCACAGTGGAGAGGAAGCTACACTTTAAACATGGCTCTCACTTGGTGGCAGCTGCCTGCTACTTTCTTTTGGATCCAGGCTCTAGGTTTCCTGCTCATCTTAGAACACTAGGCCTCTGCCCACCTCATTGTCCACTGGATCAGCAAAGCTGTGCCCTGACTTCCTGGAGGAAGACTATGAAAGTGTTTCAAGTCCTGTGGTGATGCCTTCCTCTAGGAAGGACGCCCTGGAATGAAGGGGCTGGAGAGACCAGGCAGGGCTAGTGAGTCTGAAGGAGATCGGGAGAGGCAGCGGTGCCAACAGGAAAGCATCAGACTCCACTCCAGACAGAAGGGCTTTGGGTCTCCTGCTGCCCTCTCAAGTTGTAAACTCCTCCCTCAGTTTTCAGGAGCATGGCTCTGGAATCTGAGGTCAGAGAGCAAGAGGAAGGGTCACCCCGGCTCCAATCTGGGTTCTGTGGACTCCCTGGCAAGGTGCAACAGTGGAAGCCTCAGATTGGGTCAGGAGCCAGTAGCCATAAATGTGTGACTCCCAGAGAGTCACAGAATCTTGAGAGGCAATGGGTGGTTTCTCAGGAGTGATGTCCTTGGGCTTACAGGATGTCCGAGACTGGTGGGGCTGGGTGGATGTCTGGCTTTGTTCTTTCCAACATCTGCAGCTGCATTGTAGAGGCAGAGTTTGTCTCTGAATGCCTCAGTATAGACATCTATCTAAACAGAAAGACAGGGGTTGGGGGACAAAGTAATTACCCTTAAACACGTGTATGACAGCTCTGGCTGCTAGCACCAAAATCTGCCAAGGGGCAGATACCAGCCCCTCACAGGATGACGTAGGGAGGGGGCTCTCAGTTTGGAGGGCCTAGAAAGATGTGTAGTCTCTGGTTGGATTCAGAGCTTGTGTGAACACACTCCTGCATTCTCTCAGCCCTAAGCCCACAGAGTCCTCTCTGCCTGCCGCTGTCCCTGAGGTGCTGCACACACTGAGAGCAGAGAATAGCCACCGCTGGAGAGTGTACAATTTCCCTGCTCATTCAAGCCAATCTTTGTATTAAAAATCAAGACCTGACAGAATCAAACCAAATGGAATTTTATGTAACTTATGGCCAAGGGGAACATTTACGTGTGAAGCTGTTAATTTGCTAAGACATTTCTCATACTATTTTGCCAACTCTCCCTCTCTCTCTCTCCCTCTCTCTCTCTCCCTCTCTCTCTCTCTCTCTCTATATATATATATATATATATACACGTATATATATATATACATATATATATACACATATATATATGCATGCATGTTATTGGATCTTGCATAATTTCTCGTTGTCAAGCTTCTTTGTTCTTTTACAAATTTATCTGATATTAATTAGAATGGCATTATCAATTCTTTTTCTAATGTTTTAATTTGTCTAATGTGATGATTCATTTTGATTATCAGTGACTGGACTAAAACACTTCTGAAGGGGTCAAGAGATGGCTCAGTGGTTAAGAGGGCTTGATGCTCTTCCAGAGGATCTGAGTCTGGGTCCTATCCCTCAAGTTGGGCACCTCCAGGAGACTGATGTCTTCTTCTGGCCTCTGTAGGCAACACACACACACACACACACACACACACACACACACACACACCTTTGGGAGGGTCTGTGAAGGTGTTTCCAAAGAAGGTTAACTGAGGAGGAACGACCCATTGTCCATTGTCATTTGTGGTTTGAATGAGGTGTCCCCAGTCTAGGAGTTTGAACAGTTGGTCCCCAGGTGGTGGCACTGTTTGGAGGTTTAGGAGACATGGCCTTGCTGGAAGAAGTGTGTCACTGGGGCAGACTTTGAGAGCTTAGAGACTTGAACAGCTCCTCCCAGCTTGCTGCCTGCGCTCCATGCTTACTTCAGAGATGCGAGCCCTTGGCTTCTGTCCTTGCCGCAGAGCCTTTACTCTGCTGTCAGGTGCTCTTACCCTCTAGACCTCTGAGCCCTAATAAATTCCTGTTTCTGTAAGTTGCCTTAGTCCCGGTGTTTTATCACAGTGTTAGCAAAGTAACAAATACATCCATCCTGAATGTGGGTGCTGTCATGCAAGGGGCTGGGAAACCAGGCTGAGTCAAAAGGGGAAAAGGAGCGGAGCATGTGAGCACCGGGGTTTCCTTCTTCTGCTTCCCGGTCTGCTCAGGTGTGAGCAAGTCACCGTGGAATGCTCCTGCTGGCACAGCTGCAAGCCGCTCCAACCCCTGTGCATTCCCACCATGATGCATGGAATTGCCTTGAACCCTGAGTCAAAAGATTCCTTCCTTCCCTTAAGTTGCCTTAGCTGGTGCTGAGGTAAAGCAGCTCACACACCTGACACATCCTCATTTTCTTTCCTTCTGGACATCCAGCTATTTTATTTTAAATGTACCTGGAGCAAAGGATACATGTATGGGTGGATTCCTTTAGACAAAGTGAGTGTGTCAGAATGGCCATGTTTGTTGACACATCCGTTATTTGTGCTTTGTTTTCCTCTCTGTCTGTGGCTCACGAGCTGTTTTCCTTAGTATTTATTTTTTTCTCTGCTGTGTTGGAAGGACTGCTTCTCATTTGTATTCCCTTGGTAAATCGTAAGTTTAAAATGTATTTTAAACATCTTTGTTGAGGTCTAATTGACATGCAATTAACTACACATATTTAAAATGGGTAATTTGATGCATTTTGATGTATGTAAAAGCCTGTGAAACTGTGCCACAATCAGGATGAGCTAACCAGCTAGCTTGCCAGTCCCCAGGTGCCATTGAGCCTTGCATAACCTCCCTCCATTCTGCCCCTCTTCCCTCTCTCCTCCACGGGCTCACTGCGTCAACATAGGTTACTTTGCGTCATCTGGAATTTGAGCCACATAAAATTACAAAACAGGTTCTCCTTTTCAAATCCAACTGTTGTCACTAAGGGTACTTACTCTGAGATATGTGTCCTCACATAGACTCAACCTGCTCTTCCTGGCAAGCAGGCTCCCACTGCAGGATGAAGGAGCATGCCACTCTCCTGCCAGGGGGCAAACCAGTGGTTTCTGGATTAGTCATTGGAAGACTGCTATGGGCATTTGTGTGTTCAAACAGACTTGTTTCTCTTGGATAGATGTTAGCAGTAGAATGGCTAGGTTACACAGGAGTGTGTGTGTGTGTGTGTGTGTGTGTGTGTGTGTGTTTAACTTTCTAAGACAAAGCCTGTCAATCTGTTCCTAGAGGGTTTGTGCCCTGTGTTCTCAGTAGTGGTAGACAGCTCTGGGCCATCCCATCTGCACCAGCCCAATAAGGTAGCACATCAGCCATTCTAGAAAACACATGGGGGGGTTGCATCTACTAGAGGTTTTTGTAATAGTAAAACAAAGCAGAGAATATTTTCACATGTTTATTTGCCACTTGAATATAATCTTTGACAGAATGTTTATCCAACCCCCTGTCCCATCTCTTTCAGTTGGATTTGGAAGAACAGAAGCACATGTGCAGGTCCTCCCAGAATTCAAAGAATGTAAAAAATGACTCACACATCCACATTAGGAGACGACATTCTCAGACTGGATAAAAAAGCAAGTACATAGATTATTCCAAGACAAAACATGTAGTTTAAAGACATGTGGAAGCAGACTGGGCATGCTGGCTTACATCTTTAATTCTAGCATTTGGGAGGCAGAGACAGGCTGATCTCTGAGTTCAAGGCCAACCTAGTCTATAGTGTGATTCTGTCTCAAGGGTGTGTGTGTGGGGGGAGACATATTATAAGTTTAATGTGAATGTTAAAAGCAAAACTGGTTTCATTGTGAAAGTAGGTTCTCAACAAAGACTGTTAAGATGCAGGTCATTCCAAGACAGAAGTGTTACTTCTGAAGACATAAATCTGCGAATGCTTATGAATCCAGTAACAGAGATCTGAAATGCATAGAACAAAACCATGGGGAAATAGCACCACAGTTGAAATCATCTCTCATTGCAGGGCCGTGGTAGGCAGTCTGTTTTCTGGTAGAGCTAAGGTTTGAACCCTGCAGGCCTAAAAGGCTGTCCCAAGCAGAAGACAGCCTATAAGGGATGGCAGACGTTTGACAAAGCTCCTAGAATACAGCTTCTAACAAGTGCCTATATCTCTCCATAGATCTGTGACAATTGGTCATGTAAAAAAGGTCACGCCCCCTCAAGCCCCTCCTCAGGTAGAGGTGTGGCCACACCCCCAAAGCCTGCCACAGGTAGAGGCGTGGCCACGTAGCCTCAACCTCCTCATGTTAATGAGACATCTAGAGGCTTGGCCACGCCCCTTCCCAGTTACTATTTCAACCTCCCCCTTCCCTGAGGGGGGTACGGTCTCACCCACGCCATTCTCCACATGACGTCAATAAACACCTTAGAAGAACTATGGACTGTCTCTCTTCATCTCCATCTGCCGTGGGAAACAATGGATCCGGCCTTCACCTAATGAGCTGCACGTCTACCCTCCCACCGAAGCTGTCTCAGTGTTCCCAGCCAAAGCCTGTCCTGGTGGGGACCCAGCCACACTCCTCCCCCCAACCCCCACTTTGGCCCAGGCTTGATCTAGCCATCTGTGGTGCTTCCCCTGGGAACAAGCGGACCTTCTTCCACCCACGAGCTGTGTCTCCGCAGAGGCTTCTCACACAGCCTGACTGGCCCGGAGGACAGTGGAAGAGCATCAGGGTCACTTCCCAAGTGTCCTGCCCCTGAGAGCGCTCAGGGAGGACGCACAGGACCTCACTCTATCCCGCGCCAGTTGATCCAACATCTCATCAACTGATAGAACCGATAGAAGACAAAAATCCTGTTGACTGATGACACTATGCCACTGTTTCCAGGACACAATGCACAGAGTAGTGCACATGCTCTTCTCAAGCAAATGGGGACATTTGTCAGGACATACTGAGTCATGAGCTGCAGGTCTAATCCCCATTCATTAAGAAATATTCAAATCATACAGTTTTCTCTGACACCATAGGTTTAAACTGGAACCCAACAACAAAAGGAAATCTATAGAGTCCCAAACCACTTAAGTGGATAGCAGACCTACAATAACCAATGGTCTGTTTTATTAAGTATTTTAATATTTAAAATGAAAACCTACCAGGTCAGACTTTGCGACTTGGTGCTAAAGTTGCCCATGAGAGAAACTGGGATCTCAAGACTCTGTAAAAAGAAAGAAGGTGTTAAACCCCATCCTGTCTTCCAAAACCAAACCAAAACAGACAAACAAGAGCCTGGACCTAGAGTTAACAGCAGGGTAGAGACAGTAAAGGTCAGAGATCCACGGAGTAGAAAGCAACAGAGAAAGTAGGAAGGTAGGCAGGATCTACTGAGACACCGTGGGTAACCGCATGGTGGGGAGCAGAGCGGCGCTTCTAGTCACATCCGTCAGGAAGGAGAGAGAGGGCGAATTTTTCATCTTAGGAACAGGAAGGTGAGCTCACTGCAGGGCTTTACAAATATTTAAAAGGATAATGAAAACCGTTAAGAATTTTCTGCCACTGTGTTTGGTAACTTTTATGAAATGAGCAGGTTTCTTGAAGGTACAAACTGCCAGAACCAAGTCAAGAACAGCAGGGAGCTGGGGAGGTGTGTCTTACCCAGGGTTCTGTTGTGAAGACACCGTGACCACAGTGACGCTTCTAAAGAAGCACATTTAACTGAGGCTTGCGTACGTTTTCAGAGGCTTGGTCCATTATCCCATGATGAGGAGCGTAGCGGCGCCTACACAGACATGGTGCTGTATAAAATGAATTATTTTTAATACAGTGTAAGTAATGATTTAATCTGGTGACTGGGTTTCTTACCTTTGCTAGTCCCCAATAACCACACAGAGAAATCAAGATTTGTTTCAAGCTGCACCTCAATACTGGGCATATAAAAGATTCATAAAAACCCCTAAGCCTATCTGGCTACCTCCCAGCTCCATCCCATGATACTTGCATATTATTATTGATCTGGATCTTTGGGCTCCAGATGTTCTTTCTCATAGTGTCTTCTCAGACCTTCTCCTCCTCGAGGCTGATCTGAATCTCCCTTCCCCTCCTCCTCAGTCTCTCTACTTCCTTCCAGCTGGCAGATGCAAGCTACCCTATTCTGCCTTCTGCCCAGCCATTGGGTGATCAATTGACAGGGCAGAGAGCAAATGGTAAGAACTGTTTTCACAAAGTTGAGACAGGAGATTCTTGGTATGAGGACCGAGAAATCATCATTTGAAAAACTCAAGGACAACCTTTATACAGTGTACAAAACAGTGTGCCCACAATGCTGGAGAAGTGGCTGAGAGTTTTACATCTGCATCCTCAGGTAGCAGGCAGAGAGAGAGCCACTGGGCCTGGCTTGGGCTTCTGAAACCCTAAATCCCATTCTCGGGGACACTCTTCCTCTCACAAGGTCACACCTACCCCAATAAGGCCACACCTTCTAATTCCTTCAAATATTGCCATTCCCTGGTGACCAAGCATTTGAATCTTTGAGCCTACAAGGAGAATAATTCATATTTAAACCACCAAAAGGTGGCTCAGTGTTCAGAACATTGGCTGTTCCAGTAGAGGACCCCCGATCATTTCTGAGTGCCCATGTGGCAGCTTACCATGTGTAACTTCAGTCCCAGGGATCCAGCACCACCCTCTGGCCTCTTCTGGCACTCAACGCACATGCAGTGTGCATGCACACACATACAGTGAACACATTTATGCAAGACATCCATACACATAAAATAAGCTTTAAAAATTTGGGACTAACAATGAAGTTTCTCATGCGCGTGCATGCGTTTGTGCGTGCGTGCATGCGTGCCAGTATTCTCTGTGTGGCTCCATGCAGCACTCCTTCTGTGTGACAACCAAAAGTGTCTGCAGGCACTACTACCTGTCCTCGGAGCAGTCACCCTCAGATGAGAACAGTCTTGATGCCAGGGTAAGCTGGTGTTCTGTGACCTGTCAGAGTGCTGTCCATAGTCCCTGACTCTGTCGATTTGGGGACAGGAGAATGGTTCTGATGCTCCTGTCAGCCATGGTACCCTGACTCCTGCTCTTCTGTGTTCAGTGAGCTCAAGGAAGGACAGCTGCCCTGCCCCCAAATCTGTGACTTTCAGGAAAGCTCCCTGCTCCTTTGCAAGGATCCCAGGCCTCCATGTTCCTGGGCTCCATTCCATGTAAATGGAACTGCTGTGATCCAGACCCCAACAGAGCAGCCTGATCTACCCAAACTCTGGCTGTATGATAATACAAGATGCAGGACATGGAGACCACTGAGCCAGAAGTAAAGCCAACCCATCAAGAAGGTGGATACAGAATACTATGCAGTTACCGACCCAACACTTCCCCCAAAGCTTGACCCATGAAGGAAAATGGACTTTGACTAACGTAAATGTGCTCTTGGAAAGCACTGTTGGAAAATGAGAACTGGGCATGTTACGATGTCCTGCTTGGGTTGCCCACTTTGGGGGCAGGTCTCCTCTGGAAGGCACTGTTGAAAAGCCTCACTTTCAACATTACCCTCAGCAGGTTATGCCATGGCTGGAGATACCCCATGGGGCTGATGGCTTGGAATACAAACAGCCAGCTTCTGGGATGTGCCCTTTGTGGGAAGGCTGGTCCTGGGTTCTGGGTGGAAAGTGGGGAACAAGATCATGGAAGCTTCCAGGTAATGGAGTCCGGCTGTCTGTACTGATAGCTACAGAGTCTATTGTGTGGCTTCTTGATGCTGCTGACCTAATTTTCTGAAAGCCCAGCATACAGCAGGAGGCTTCCTGGCTGGTTGGGGTGGAAAGAGATCTGTTTTCTAGGCTGCTTGCCGCGGGCTGTGGGTTAGAGTGTTTATAGATATGTTCTGTCCATTCTGTATGTTCAACCTCTCATGCTGTGCTTAGAAAATCTACAAAGAAACCTCGACACTAAGCAATCAGGAAACAAACAGCCTGATTAACAATGGGGAGAGATCTGGAGAGACTGCTCACCACAGAGGACAGACAGATGGCGAGTAAGCACGTGAGAAGACATTCACAGCCGTTGTTACGATGGAATTGCAAATCCAAACACGGAGATGCCACCACACACAGATTAAAAGGAAAAAAAAGCCCAAAACAAAACAAAAGCTTCAAAAACTGCCAGCACCAAATGCTTGTGATCGTGTCAAGCAACAGGAATGACTGTGCACAGGCTGGTGATGTGCAGCATGGTACTGTCACTGTGGAAAATAGTTTGGCATTTTCTTATGAAGTACACACTCTCCTGCCATAAGACCCAGAGACAGTGCCCTCTGTGTTCATCTCACTGAGTTGAAAACTTGCATCAACACAAAAGGCTCCACATGAATGTTTACACCAGCTTTCTTCACAAGCTTCCAACAGGAAGCAGCCTGAGGCCGTCAGCAGGTGCAGAGGTAAACACCCTTGCATCTATAGTGGGAACACCCAGGAAAGAGAGAACACCGGTCCCCAGGGCACAGAAACACACAGCCGGGCACAGAAGCCAGTCTGGAGAGGTTGCATGCTAGATCATTCTGAGTGTATCTTCCGGGCTTTCGAGGTGGCTTAGACTGGAGACCCGAGTTCAATTCCCAGGACTCATCTAAAGGTGGAAGGAAAGAGCTAGATTACCCTTTGACTTCCGCGTGCACACTGTGGCACGTGTGCTCATGCACACATAGCAGGGGCACACACAATAAGAAAACCTTTTGAAAGACTCCAACTTTGTCTTTCTGCAAAAGGGGAAATCATAGTCATGAGACCTGAGGCTTCCCGGAACTGAGGAGTGGGTAAGTTTTCTTATCACTGTGACAACATACTTGACAGACACAGCTTGTCTTCTTGGTTGGGGTCTATTACAGCAGGAAGGTATGCCGAAGCCTTGGTTCTAGAGTGTGCAGCAGACACCTCATGCTTCACAGTGGATCGGAAAGCAGAGAACTCGGCACAATGAGTGGGGACCACCTTCAAAGGCTCACCCCAGTGACCTATTTCTGCTAGCTAGGCCCCGCCTCCTAAATGTTCCACGGTCTCTCCAAACAGTTCCACCAACTGGGTAGCAGACATCCAAAAACACAAGGCCGAGGAATTTCAGATTCAAATTCTGTAAAGGAGAAGAGAGGGATGAAGATGGAAGATAAAACCCATCCATGAAGACATTCCGTACCCAGGGAAGCATGGTATGCTGCATTTTCAAAATGCACAGGACTGACTCTGTAGCCAAGGGTAACTATCCAATGTGCGTGTTAAAATGTTACTTACAGGATGGTTAGGAGCCCTGGCTGTTCTTCCAGAGGACCCAGGTTCGATTCTCAGCACCCACATGGTAATGCACAACTGTGTGTAACTTCAGTTCTGGGGGGTCCAGTATCATCTTCCAGCAAGCGCCAGACATGCACATGGTGCATAGACATACCTGCAGACAAAACACTGATACACATGAAAATGAGAGAGAGGGAGAGAGACAGAGGGAGACAGAGAGAGATATCCCATTACTTAGGATGTCAGGGATCTTAAGAAGGGCCTAACACCGTACCTAATGACACTGCTCATGTGTGCATGGAATAGGTTCACTGCAGAGGCAGAGCAGGGACTGCCAGGGCCACTTAGGGAGTAAATAGAGTCTGTAAAACTAAAGGCAAGAGAGTACCACACACCCTGCAGATCAGTTGGCAATGTGCTTCCACAGGAGAAGGGCTCCCAGGGACAGCCCCTCACTTCACACACACACACACACACACACACACACACACACACACACACACGCTCAAGGACTGAATGGACTGGTCTGGTGGAGTCAGGCTTTTCATGGTTCAGCAGACAAAGGAAGGTGAGTCAGGGAACTGGTGCAATCATCAATATGGATTTCTGTTACCACAATGTATGTAAGACTGGGGAGTTTAGAGGAACAGAGCTGATATCTGTATCTTACAGAGGGAATTTATTGTATTCCCTTACATGGTACGAACTGGGTAGTCTAACAATGGCCATTGCATGCTGCAGAGGCTAAGGGCCTGGTGGCTCTTCAGTTCACAAGGTCTGGATGCCTTAGCAGTCCCAATGTCATGCTGAAGGTCTGGAGGATGTGTGGAGAGTCACTGGTCTTCAGTCCACATCAGAAGGCTGAAGAATCTAAGTCTGAAGGCAGCCGAGTTTGGTGGCAGCATCAGTGGCTGACACATTACTCAGGAAGAAATGAAGACAGACAGGCAACACTTTTCTCCTCAGACCTCTTTACATCTGGGCTGTCTGCTGGAAGGTGTCACTCACTCTGAGGACAGATTTTTCTTCCTCAGGTCGTCTTCTCTGGAAGACATCTCATGACAAGCACAGTGGTGTGTCTCTGAGGTGACTTCAGAGCCCATCAAGTTGGCAATCAAGGTTACAGGTCACAATGTAGGTGCACATGGCTGCACACAGGAGCACCACAGACACTTGTGCACATGGCTGTGCAGACTGGAGTCTCTGCTCTGTCTGGAGGCCTCTATGTGGGACATCCTGGCTCAGTGATGCACTCAGTACACCTGGATTTTGGCTCTGTGTTCTCTGGGGAACTTCAGTGGAGACATGACTGACTGCAGATGAGAAAGAAATAGACAAGGGGGCAAGTCAGGAAATGCTGGAAACTCAGTCCTACTACCTGTCACAATGGTCACTGCTGAATAAGACAGATGGGTAGAGTGGAAAGTGGACATGGCTGTAGTGACATGAGATCGTGATTTGCCAAAAATACATCTCCATGTCACATGTTTAAGTCTAACAAAATTTCATGTGGAGTCATGAGGAGCTGTGAGGAGAAAGCTGAAATCTGCTGTGAAAGTCATGTTGTGTCTTGTACAGTCTATTATTATTATTATTATTATTATTAATTATTATTATTATATTATTTTGCGTATGAGTGTTTGGCCTCAATGTATGTGCACTATTTTATGGCTGGTGCCCTCAGAGGGTGTTGGAGCTACATTTGAGCCATCATATGGGAGTTGGGACTAGAACTCTGGTTCTCTGAAAGAACATCCAATGCTCTGAATCACCGAATGATGAGGATGATTCAGAGATCTCTCCAATCTTTGTGTCTTAGTTAGGGCTTCATTGCTATGAAAAGACACCAGACCAAGGCAACTCTTGTAAAGGCAAACATTTCACTGGGGCTGGCTTACAGTTTCAGAGGTTTAGTCCATTTTCGTCATGGATGGAAGAACAGAGGCATGCAGGCAGACATGGTGCTGGAGGAACTGAAAGTTCTATATCTTGATCCATAGACAGCCAGGAGGAGACTATCTTCTTTATTGGGTGGAGCTTGAGCATATACATGACCTCAAAGCCCGCCTCCACAGTGACACCCTTCCTCAGACAAGGCCACACCTCCTCCAATAAAGCCACACCTCCTAATTGTGTCACTCCCTATGGCCAAGCATTCAAATACATGAATCTATGGGGCCAAATGTATTCAAACCACCACACCCTGTATGTTCTTTTCCCAAACTGTATTAGTTACTTTCCCTGTGATTAAATACTTGACAAAACACAAGGAAGAAAGGGTTTATTTTGGCTCAGAGTTCACAGTTCAGAGGAATGAAGTCCATCATGGGGAAGAAGGCATGGTGGGTGTGGCTAGATCCAGCATGCTGACCAGGAAGTAGAGAAAGGCGACCTTTGCTGTCTACATTCATGGTGGGTCTTCCCTACCCAGTTAAACCTCTTAGAAAACACCTTCTGAGTCTCCTGGAGGTGTGTCTCCTAGGTGGCTCTAAACCCAACAAGCTGATAGTCAAGATTAACCAACCACATACTAATCTCTCTACGATTCTCAGTTTTACTAACTTAATTTGATTTCACGTCTTATCAACGCTTGTCGCTTTAACTCTTATGTCTCTCTTGGTTTCTCCTGTTACCTGGATCCAGTGTCACAGCCAGATGGGCTCAGAGCCCAGCCCCTGCTCTGCTGTGTTTCTGCATCTCTGAGGTCTGTTGGTCCTCCGATTATCTAGAAGCTCACAGGCTGGCAGACCACACCATTTGTCATCCAATCTGGAGCATTTGCTTCTTTGTTTTTTTTCTAATAATTGATTTGTACTGTAACAAGAAGCCACAGCAAATTATAAAGCAAGGAGCAGCCCTGTTGACTTTTTCTAGGTCTGCCTGTTGCTTGATACTATGTGCTTTGGCAGGTGTGTTCTGAGGATGGGGCTGTCAGCAGGGACATGCACCTCTTTGATCAAACGCACTCACTCTCAGCCAGTATTGAGTCCATATTCGGATTCTGCCTGTTCCTTTCATCCTTGAAGCCCACTTCCCCTCTGAAAGCAGAGAGTTTCTGAGAAGAGAAGTGTGCTGTGAACAGTGGTGTGGGGGACCGGGAGATCCCTGACCACTCTGGGCTTTCTTTATACTTCAAGGCAGGTTTAATGCACTTCCTTGGTCACAGAGTTTTTGTTTTTTGCCCTTGGAAATTTCTAATTTCCTGATCCCGCTAGTCTTTTGGATATTTACAGAAGGGCTGTAGGCCACCTATGAGCCCTTGTGCAGGTGTGACCACGGAGGAGTCAGCCTGTGAGTGTCTCTGTCTCACCCGTAGAAGCTGAGTGTTAGCAGCAGACCCTCGTTGGAGTGACTGTTAGAACTTCCCTCATCTTCTTCCTTCAGGAGCTCCTGGTGAGTGTGTGTGTTGGGTCTCTGTGATTGATTTCTGCCTATGCTTTATTTTTTAAAAAAATGTTGTGTATTTTCATTTTTCTCTGTGTGGTTTTCCTCCTGTGCTGTGTCCCCAGTGTTCTCTCTTGTTCCAGGTGGTGGCATCTCCAAGGAAGCATAAAATTAATATCTGTGAATCCATCATGGTACAAACAAGTGATTAGACAAATAAGTAAATAACCAAGACAAGATACACTTTCTATGCGGAGACTCGGACGTCAATGCAGATCCTCTGAGCCCATGTCCTCCTCCCCAGTTGCCCGGAGGAGGAAAGAAAGGACGGCTTTGTGAAGGGGAATCCTGATAGACAGGGACCTCAACGGGTGACTAAAATCTACTTCAGCAGAGGCAGGGCCTACGAACAACACGTGCCCTTGACCTGTTGGGAGAAAAACAGCACTGTGCCCTAAGATCTTCCTAAATTAAATCTTTCCCCTTTCCATTTCCTCCTGTATATTCCCTTGCTCTTTTTCAAATTCATGACCTTTTCGTTAATTGTTGTTATACATAACACATATGTGTGTGTGTATGCATAAATACATAAGTACAGCCTGCTCAGTCTGTATAATGGTATTTTTAAGTATGTCTTCAGGGGTGACCTGGTATTGGATAACCAATTGGTAGGGTCTTCCCAGGGAAGACTTGAAGGAGAACCACCACTTTATTAAATCAATGCGAATCCTAAGTATATTCTAAATATTTGTCCTTAAACCCACAGGTAAATATAGTCCTCACCCCACATCAAGAAACCTTCTCTTTGCCACAGATGGAGACGATTACAGAAAACTAAGACCAATGGCTCTTCACTGGCCTTGTCTGGTTCTCAGCTGGGAGTATCTCCATGTCTCTTTGTGAAAATCAGGTGACTTTTGAGCTCTCTTTTCTCCTTAGGATCAGGTTGTGATGAGTACAGAAATCCTGCCCAAAGCTCCTTGGTATTCTCTGGTGATTCCTCTGGTAATGGCTGCTCACCTTTTGCCTTTTATACATAAATCTCCAAGCTAGTTTTTTCAAGTATTTATGCAAAGGTGTGAGGTGACCTGCCTAAAGATAATTAACCTTTGATAGAAGTGTGCTGGTGTGTGAGCTTGTGGATGTGTGTGTGCCTGCGTGCACACCACACACACACACACACACACACACACACACACACACATCACACACATTTAAGTTCAGGTGAAATAATGAAATGGACACTTAATTATTTTATCATTCTTTGTCTATGTGTTCAGGTGTGTGCATATTCATGTGTAAGTGCACATGAGTCCGTCTGTGCATGCACACACATGTGTAAGCCAGAGAACCACCTTAGGTCCTTTAGGATCATCCACGTTGTATTTTGAGACAGGATCTCTTACTAGGGCTTGGCATTCACTGGCTAGGCTGGCTAGTGAGTTTCAGGGATCTGCCTGTCTCTGGATCCCCAGCATGGTGACGAGCATATGCCACCATACCTGGATCTTTATGTGGATTCTGAGACTCAGACTCAAGTCCTCATGTTTGCGCTTTACTGACTGAGCCTTCTCCACAGGACCCAGAATGCACATTACTGACCCCACAGTCCGGAGAGTTGATTATGCAGCCCTCAGGGTCACCCATGCCTATGAAGGGATAGCAGACCTCTGCTCTAGAAGCTTCTTTAGGTCTCTTCGTACATCCTTCCCTTCCAGGGCAATGACTGTGCCTTTGTGTAGCTAGTGCTAGGACTGCACCCCAGGAAACCCTCTGCTGCCAGTGCCTTGCTAGGCAGGCTGTAGATGCTCACAAGTCTGTTTCCTGGATCCTGGGCTCTTATGTGGCTCATGGATACCTCCAGTCTAGAGCAGTGTTTCCTTAGCAAGGGCCACTGAGATTCCCTGTTCTCCTTCAGATTCAAGTTTGACTGTGGGCTTGACTGTAGAGAGGAGAACGGTTGGGGATCCCCACACAGTTCTCTATGTGAATGAGTCTCCTCTTGGTGAGTCCCAGGGAAGGAGTGATAGGCACAGAACAGCTCTGCCTACCCACTCAGGTACTGCTCAGGGACCTCAATTTCCTGAATTTAGGACATTTCCAAGCTCACAGCTGTCATCTCCTATTACATGGTTTTAGTTTCAGTTCTGTCTCAGTGACAGACTATCCTGACCAGAAGCAACACAGGGGACTGTGTTTGACTTGCACTTCCAAGCTGCTGGTCATTGTTTTAGGAACCTAAGCAGCTAGTCGCATCACATCCACAGTCAAGAGGAGAGAAAAAGAATGCACCGTGATACCTGTTGGCTCCGACTTTTCTCCTGTTAAGTACATTCAGGACCTTCTGAGTAGGGAATGGTGCTGCCCACAGTAGCAGTGGTCTTCCTACATCATTAACAATAAAGACAGTGCTTCTCAGACACAGCTGAAGACCAGCCATTATTTTTCTCAAGTCATTGTAAATCGTGGCAAGATGACATTTAAAACTGTCATGGACATTTTAAAAGAATAACTCCAGGCTCTCCCTTAAAATGAAGTTCCCATTTGGGTTGGGTGGATGGTCATGGAAGAAGATAGGGTGAGCTCAGCTCAGATTGAAATCTGGACTCAATAAAGAGAAGCCAGGGTGCTGGTATACACAGTTGGACCTGTGTGTCTGTTCTGGGACTCCCTGGAGAGATAAGCTCTTGTCCCTTGGTCAATGGACACCCTTCCAGTGTCTGCCACACTCTGTCCTCTCATTGTCCCAAGCAAATCTGCATGCTATCATTATCATGAGCCTGGTGCAGAGTCCCATGTGGGTACCATGACAGATGGGAGCCACAGGATAGTGCCCAGTTTCAAGGCCCATAGCTAGTAGTCTGGTCTCTGCTACCCAGACCACTAGCCATGGGCCTTCAGACATGAAGCTTACACTTGACTTCAGTCAGCATAGGCAGCTCTTTGGAAGAAGCTATGGCAGCAGAAGAGGTAGAGAGGATCCTTTTCAGAAGCACCAGAGGGAGCACTGGTCTCGCTCACATGCACTTAGTTTGGGAGCGTGGCTTCCAGAACCATAAGGAAATAAATGAATGCCTCTCGTAAAGCTGACTGGAGCAGCCCGTTGCCCGATCTGGCCTGCTCTGCCCTGAGCACTGTCCACTGGCTCTTCTAGGTGACTATGGGTCATTCCAGCCATTGATGTAGCCTTCCTGGGTCCTCTCCTTGAATGTGAAAACAGAAAGAGGACCAGCTGTTGCTGGGCAGAGTCCTCTGAAGGCAGTGGTTGTGGGTACCAGCCATGCCACCCCAGGAGCCTGAGAAGATGCTGGCCCCATCTCCACATGGTATATCTGCCTTAGCTGTGAGATCTATAAAGGGAGCTAGCGGCCTTTCAAGCCTGTGTTTGTTTGTTTTGGGGATCCCGCTGTCGTCTGAACCAACAGCTTGAAGCTATTTGAATGTTTCTGTAGTTGGTGTGGGTATGCAGTCTGCCTTCATTCTGGGAACAGCTCCTCTGCCAGTCTGATTTGTCTAGCTGGGGACCCTGCCACGCTGGCCACCAGCAGGAGTGTCAAGCCTCCTCATACAAGGCCGACTGAGGAGCCCAGGCATAGAAGAGAAATCCCATAGTACAAGACTCCCAGGGACACCTGCCTGCAGGAGGATATAGGGTACCAATGGGGCTGGACAAGGCAAGCCAAAGTCATGATGGGAAGACAGTGGGGACCTCAGGAAACCCTGAGGCTCCTTCAGAAGGGACAAGGTACCCAGAGGCTCACACAGCAGAGGCAGGGAGACCTGGAGCATGATCAGTTGGTATAGGTAACCCCATAGTCTCTTCCAGGTCTTGTCTCCAGACGTACCAGCCTGAGACACAGAAAAACAGTAGTAGCAATAGCTGAGCAGAAGCACTGGCACGTTGTGTTCCCAGGGTGGTGTCTAACTTCCAGGCACGGCATGGGGCAGGACAGGTGCTGGAGGTGCCAGTCTTACAGGTGGTGACATAACTTCCATTGTGAGCCTGCTTTCTCTGAAAGCACCTAGTGCATCAAACTACTTCCCCTATACATGTACACACACACACACACACACACACACACACACACATATTACATCTGCATGCACATGTACACGCAGGTACATGCACACGTAGGCGCACACACACGCACACATGCAATGCACACACAATGTATACATACATGCACATATATCACATGAGCATGCACACACGCCCATGCAATGCACACACACGGATACATGCACACACATCACATGTGCATACGCACATGAAATACACACACAATGCACACATACACACAAGTAGATGCACACACACACACGCACACATGCACACATGTGCATGTGATGCCTGAGAGATACAGGAACAAACTTTCAGTGCTCCCATGAACAGAACTGAAATTGCAGCAATAAAACACACTTACGGATTTTAATCCAAAGCATAAAATTAATATCTGTGAATCCATCATGGTACAAACAAGTGATTAGACAAATAAGTAAATAACCAAGACAAGATACACTTTCCATGCGGAGACTCGGACGTCAATGCAGATCCTCTGAGCCCATGTCCTCCTCCCCAGTTGCCCGGAGGAGGAAAGAAAGGACGGCTTTGTGAAGGGGAATCCTGATAGACAGGGACCTCAACGGGTGACTAAAATCTACTTCAGCAGAGGCAGGGCCTACGAACAACAGGTGCCCTTGACCTGTTGGGAGAAAAACAGCACTGTGCCCTAAGATCTTCCTAAAACCCACAAGCCAATTTAACTGTGAGAAAAATCATTACAGAAGTCCAAAAGGAGGGTCATCACTCAGCCCTCCTCCCCTGTCAGGCAAGCTCTCCAAACTGTTGAGTTCATCAAAAGCAAGGGGTCTGGGAAGGAAGAGCTGGATGACCTGGGTCATGAGAGGTCCCTGGGGTCCTGACTGGGATCCTGGAAGAGAGAGCCGACACCAGAGAAAGACTAGAAAATTCGAGTGAAACCTGGCTTTCCATTAACAATGTGCTAATACTGGCTCCTAAACTGTAACAAGTAGACCACAGGGACCAAAACAGCAACGTAGGAAAACAAGGGTGTGTGACGCACAGCCTGGGTGGACCATGGTTTCATCTAGCAGAGCCCTGCAAGGAAGGAACACTGGGAAGCAAGCAAGACAGTACAGAGAGGCTTGGGCCCCGGACCTGGGAGCATTGCTTCCAAATCAAGCCTCACCCCGGAACAGCCTGCAGGATGGGCTTTAAGAGGCTCTGGGAGCTCTAGGCAAATGGCGTGCCACTAAGAAGGTCCCGAGGCTGCATATCACCAGACAACCTTGGGGGATTTGAGACAGAGTGTGTGTGGATTTTCCAAAGAAAGTTTAGCTAATCTCAGGCTGTTAAGATTTGCTATCTTCCCTGTCTCTCCCTCCCTCACCCCAACCTGCTTTCTAGATGCAAGAGAAGTGAGAGATGAGGGGGACTGTGTGGACCAGGGTACTGAGCCCCACACATGCTCATGGATGCGGTGGGAGTCTCCTCCCACATCCAAGTGCAGATAAACCCAGGGCTCAAGCCAGGGCACTGGGACCTGTTGCATCTCCCAAGTGAGGGCTGGGTATGGAGGATCCCATGTGGCTGTGTGGGATAGGCCATGAAGGGATTCCAAAACCGACAGGAAGAAGAGGAGATAGAGAGAAATGGATGGAAAGGAAGAGGGACCGAGGGGGAGGGGAGAGAGGATGAGGAGGGGAGGGGAGAAAGGAGAAGAAAGAGAATGCTTTTGAGGACCAGGCCTCAGAGCAGAGGGGTCACCAGAGTCCCCTCTCATAAGTGGGAACAGGGTGGGGCAGCAGCTGCCCAGGGAGGGAGCCCGTTTGTCTCCTGCAGGCTCTCCATATGGTTCTCAGCAGGAGCCAGGCATTCCACCTTCCAGATGGGGCTGTGTGTATAACTCCAGACAGTGCAGGATTGTGGGGGCTGCCCAGGCCCTCACTCAGGAAAGCAGAAACCTGCCTCGCCCAGTACCTGTGCAGGTGCCAAGAAGACAGACAGACGGATGCATCGAGAGGAATGCTCTGGGAGGGGCTCTATTTAACACAGCCACACCCTAACTCTACCAGGTCCTGTACCCAAGAGCCAGGAACATGGGGATGCAGTGCCCTGGTTGACTCAGCCCCCACCCCTAGAGCAGGAGGGAGAGGACTACCAGCGGCAAGATGCTGGGGTCTCTTTGGTCTTGCTTCGTGTATGCTAGAGCACTTTTAAAAAGTCCCTGTGGTTCTCTGTGAGTTTTAGGCTCCCTGGGCTTTCTTTTTTCTTTCTCTTTGGAATGTCTCTTGACTTTGTCCAGCTCACGTTTGGGAAGTCACGTTGGTAAGACCGTATGGGTATAGCTTCTGACACGGTCTCACAGTAACCCCCCTGATCCTTGGCTCTTACCATCTTTCTGTCCCATCCGCAATGATTCCTGAGCCTTGGGTGGGAGTTGTTTTGTAAATGTGTCCGCAGGACTGGGCTCCACAACTTTGCGTTTTGATTGGTCGTAGTTTTCTGTAATGGTCTCCATCTGTGGCAAAGAGAAGGTTTCTTGATGTGGGGTGAGGATTATATTTGCCTGTGGGTTTAAGGACAAATATTTAGAATATACTTAGGATTCACATTGATTTAATAAAGTGGTGGTTCTTCTTCAAGTCTTCCCCGGGAAGACCCTACCAATTGGTTATCCAATGCCAGGTCACTCCTGAAGACATACTTAAAAATACCATTATACAGACTGAGCAGGCTGTACTTATGTATTTATGCACACACACACACATATGTGTTATGTATAGCAGCAATTAACGAAAAGGTCATGAATTTGAAAAATACAATATACAGGAGGAAATGGAAATGGGAAAGATAGAATTATGCTATCATCTCAAAATAAAGGATAATTTTAAAATGGACAGAGGTTGGATGGGTGCCCCAGGCCAGCTCTCCTGACCTGCTCCCCCACACCCCCCTGCACTCGACAGACTCAGGGCCAATACAGATTACACCACCCAGCATCACTGCCACCAACGTCCTCCTCGCCACCAACGTCCCTTTCCTGGATGTTTCCCAGGCGTAGAGCCACAGAAACACCCTTTCGTTCGTTCAGCTTCTCCCTGTGTTCCGATGCCTAGCTCTGCCTCGTAAGGGGATCAGTTTTCCTTCTTCTCCAGGCTGCGTAACTTTCTGTTGTTGGGATGAGCCATGGTTTGCTCATCTTGGGCTCTACTCCATTAGCCACCTTCCTTAATCCACCATCCTCTATCTTGTCTCAGTTTCCAATATGTCTTCCCAACGCCCCATACCAATGTCACTTCATGGGGACACTCTTCTCAGCCTCCAGCTGAGTGCCACGGCTACTTTGCTGACAGTGCACTCTCTTGAGGCCTCAGCTGAAAAACTTCAGGCCCTTGGGACAAGACCTCATTTCTCTTTACTACACCCCAACTCTTGAAGGGAGTCTGGTTATCTGGTAGCACCCACTGAACCCCAGCCAGGGTGCCTGTCTCAGCACAAGTGGTCACAATAGGCTGCACAGATTCCTGGAGAAGGTTACTGTGGTCCTCTTAAGAAATGGCAGTGGTGGAGCATGCCTTTAATCCCAGCACTTGGAGGCAGAGGCAGGTGGATTTCTGAGTTCGAGGCTAGCCTAGTCTACAGAGTTCCAGGACAGCCAGGGCTACACAGAAAAACCCTGTCTTGAAAAACCACAAAAAAAAAAAAAAAAAAAAAAAAAAAAAAGAAAAAAAAAAAAAAAAAAAAAAAAAAAAAAGAAAAAAAAAAAAGAAACGGCAGGATACAGCACTTTGAGGTATCATTGACAGGCAGCTTCTACTTGGCATCAGGATGCAAGCTGACATCTGGCAATGGGTCAGACACTCTCATCCAGTTGGCCTGTACACAGTGCTCTATACCCACAGCAAAAAAAAGGTGAAATATTTTTATTTAAAAAAAAAAATAACAAATCGCCGGGCAGTGTTGGCACACACCTTTAATCCCAGCACTCGGGAGGCAGAGGCAGGTGAATTTCATAGAGAAAATCTGTCTCGAAAAACCAAAAAAAAAAATGAACAAATCATTTGTGTGACTGCCACCAGCTACTATGTGACTAAATTAACCCCTTGTCTGCAGTAGGGACCCACCTTGTCTCACCTAACTTTAAGAAATAGCTGGCATGTTGGGTACTGTTTACAGTGTTATTCTGTTAACCACTGGGTAGGCAGGAAGCTCTGGAGAACCCTCAGGGCTGAGGCTCTGCCACAGACATGCCGAACAGTCCCCACTTTTTTGGTGCCTGGTGTGAACAGGATTCAGCCCTGGAAAGTAAGGGGAAAGGTGACCAGGGACAAAACCAGTTGGTGGCTCCCTGGCTTCAGCACCCCAGAGTTGTGTTGGCTGAGTTGCAGAGGTGTCTAAGGTGTGGCTTCCCTCAGGGTGGGTACTTGGTAAAGTACTGAGGGCTGCTTTGGTCTGCTGGAGTTCTGTACCAAGGTCACCTTCTCTGAAACACTCAAGGTCCTAGGTCCTAGACTCTCTGGAATAGCCCAAACTCTAATCCGTTTTCTTCCTGGTGCCTTCCACACGGCTGGTCCTAAACCCTGACTTACACTGTCCCTTGAGAGCTTTCTGCCAGCTGCACAAGGCCTTCCTTCTTCAGAACCTTGGAGCTCCTTTAGAGCAATCCAATTGTGTCTTCCTCCTAAGCCGTGTGTGTGTGTGTGTGTGTGTGTGTGTGTGTGTGTGCGTGCTTGCATGCATGCATATGTGTGTGTTTCTCTTCATGTGTAAAATGTCTCATGTGATGCCAAATCCTGCCCTCCACAGGAGGATCAGAGCACAGGGTGGCCTCTACTCACCTCCCTTGGCTGCTGGGCCTTTCCCTGCTAGGCCTCAGGCACTGTGTAGACTGACCCCTGACGAATGCCTTGGACACATGCCACAAGTCTGCTCTCAATCAGTCGCCTTGTGGGGCCAACTTGTCACAAGCCACATGTTGTCCTTAAAGCACATACTTTGGGCTTTGAAATACAGTGGAGGTTTTGCCAACAGGCTCACGTCCTTAAGCCTGCTGGTCCAGCTGGTACTCAGCCAGTTTGTATTGCATATGCATATGCCAGCCTCCAGAATGCCTCCATTTCCAGGGGCATCTCGGGTGCCCTTCCGTGCCAGGGCCCTGCCTGCTGTCTCTGGCTCCTGCTCTTGTGATTCTGTTACTAGCTCCCTCAGCATCCTCAGTTCCCAGAAGGACCTTGTGGCTCTCTGAGTCCCCCTGAGGGTCCCCTATGGCCCGAGCAGGCCCCCTGTTCTCAGGGTGTTCCTCAGTCAGAGTCTCCAGCTGTCTTTGTGTTACCGGAAGTTTGTTCTTTGCAAGAAAGGTGGTAGGCGGTCGATTCCAACCTTACAACTCAGGGTCACAGGATGGATGGGACCTGTGCCCCTCCCTGGGGTCACTTGCTTACAGGTATAGCTTATGAACACACCAGAGAAACCTGGAGGAACTCAGGATGACACTATGGAAGATGGACACCTTTAATGGTAGAGCCTGTTTTGGTAGAGCATTTGTATAATTTTAAGATAAGTACCTCTAGAAATAACAGTTTCTTCTTTAAAATAGCATATTGTATGTGTGTGAGTGAGTGTACGCGTGTGTGAGCGTAGGCGTGAGTGTGTGTGTGAGTGAGTGTATGCGTGTGAGTGTGTATAAGTGTATGCATGTGTGAGTGTGTGCACGCATGTGTGTGCGTGTGTGTGTGAGCGTAGGCGTGAGTGTGTGTGTGAGTGAGTGTATGCATGTGAGTGTGTGTAAGTGTATGCATGCTTGTGTGTGCACATGTGTGAGTGTGTGTGCACATGTGAGTGAGTGTGTGCACGTGTGTGAGTGTGTGTGCACATGTGTGAGTGTGTGTGTACATGTGTGAGTGTGTGTGTGTGTGTGTGTGTGTGTGTGTAGAAATGGCAACGTTCTTCTATTGCGTCCTTGCCTTTCCACTTGCCTCTGTGTCTGCGCACCAGCATGAGGGTAGGGAGGTCTGCACAGGTCTCGGTGCTCCCAGGCAGGTGTTAGCATGTGCACCTACTGTGTGCTGGATGGGGAGAAACTCATGTAAAGTATACAAGTCTGCATCTTTGTGTGTATGTGGAGGGGAACCAGGGTGGATGGTGCCAGGGGTGGGTATGAAGTAGCTCTGGACCTGCATGAGCGAGGCGTGTAAGCATGAGGGTGATTGTAGAGCTGGGAGACAGGCAAGGGTCTGGCAGCTTTGTGGGCAGGGCGGAGTGCAGCTGCTCTCCTGGCTGGGCCACTTCTCACCATGTCGCTGAGTCGGCAAGGCAAGCACAAGCCTTGATTTTGGCTGGGTGTGAGGCTGGATGTGCCAGGCACACTCGAGCCCTCCCCCCACGAGGCCCCCAGGACATATTGCACATCAAATCCCTGGACTGAGGCCCTTCCCAGATGGCGTGGCTTGTCTGTGGGGAGGGGTGGAGGAATGTTGAGCTTGGGCAGCCCCTTTCTGGCTTCTGGCCCCATGGGTCCCCTTTCCTGAGTGGGTTGTGGAGCAGCTTCTGGGACCTGTGATGCGGATAGTCCCTGTACTGTGACCTCCCAAGAGGTGCAGAAGCTACCACTTTGAGGGGACCCTCGGCTGTCTCTCTACCCCTCCCTCTTTTGTCTATGACTATTGAGAAGAATCTGAGTCTGTGTTCAAGCCCAGAATCAAATCGCGTTTGCAATTTGTCAAATTATGCAGAGGAGACAGCGGAGAGAAAGGGAAGCAGTTTGATTCTATTATGTGGAAATTAGCCTGAAACAGAGGCTGTTCGTCTCTTAGAGCAATTTCTATCCATTTGTTTCTGCAGAAAATTGCCTATGTGCCAGTTCTCCTCTGCTTCTGGCTGTCGGTCCCCAGTGTAATGAGGCAGGGTTGTAGGGTACCAGCCGTGGGTGGGCGACTCTCTTAGCCAGTAGGTGGCCCCAGAACAAGGGTGGGAAGTTACCCATGGTATGCGTTGGCACCAGGGGAAGGGGCAAGTGTCAAGTCCTCTATCTGCCCCTTGTCTGCCACTGAGCCATTTCATACATGCCTTGGGATGACCAGCAGCTGGCTTCCTGCAAGATGGGCCCAGCCATGGTGGGACAGAGAGCATGTTAAAAGGCGTCAGGCTGGAGGTGGGGGAAATTGTGTGTGAACTGACCTGGGGAGGACAGCTCTGCTGGAGGAGGCTTGGCAGCAGGAGGACCTGCCTCTATCAAAGGTCAGAAGACAGTCAGAGTAAGACCCAAAGGTGGAGCCTGGTATGGACTCCAAGGCCTGCAGGCTGGGTCTGTTTTATGGGACAAGGCTGTCTGGGGAAGCCTGGTAGTGGTGGCTTAATGCAGGCCCCTCCTCTTCACTGAGTCCTCGATGGCTCAACACTGGGAAGATACCACCCAGACCCTCTACCTCCACACTGTGCTTTGGTTCCTGATTATGGGTGGGAACCTAGGCTCAACAGGGAACTGCATCTCCCCAGAAAAGCCTATGTCAGTCCTGCTGACTCCAGTCTATACCCAAGAGCCCTGAGCAAAGCCAAGGTACCGAGGGTTGAGATCTGACCATGAGGTGATGGGGCAGAGATCCAAGGGCAGACTGCTTGGGTGGTGAGATCTTCGTTGCCCAGTTGATTGGGTTAGGGTTTGGAAAATGCCTGTGGAACTGGTAAAGCCTACCTCTGGGTGTGTCTGTGAGGATGTTTCCAGAGAGCATTGGACCTGATCAGTGGATTGATTATTTATTTTGGATACAGGGTTTCATTACTGTAACTTCACTGGTCTGGAACTTGCTATGTATGTAGAGCAGGCTGGCATCAAACTCATAGAGATCTGCCTGCCTCTGCCTCCTGAGCACTGGGATTAAAAATTGCACCACCATGCCCAGCCGGTGGATCATTTCTTGAGAGTGACATATCATAGCAATATAAGAAAATGTGTAAAGTGACCAAGTTGAAAGATGTTGGAAGAATGATGTCCCTAGTGAATGTGTCTTCTGTGTATGTACGCGCATGTGTGAGTGTCTGTCTATCCACAGTGATCAGGCATGGAGGTCAGATGACAATCCCAAGCAACTCTCATCAGGAGCCTTTCGCCATTGTGTATATATGACACACTAATTTTCTCACTAACCTGAAGCTCATCAAGTGAGGTGAGGCCAGCTATCCAGTGAGCCTGGGATTTTGAGGAAAGTGCCTTGACTCTACCCAGTCACAGGAAGCCCCCCTTCCCCTCATCCTCTGTCGAGTGAGCCCCTTCATTTCTCTGAGCAGTATTCTGTCATTCTGGGCTATATGTACAGTTAGGGAGCCATGTAGGCAGAACACTGAGCTGCAGTCTGGGGCAAGGTAGCTATGTGTCCATGACTCTGAGGTCTGTGAAGGTTCTGGATGGTGATATCTGCCATCAGAGTCCCAAGCAGATGCTACAGCCCGCAGCAATGTGCCATGAGACGCATGTTTCTCCCCATGATAACCCTAGTCCACTCTCTGAAACATGCCAACTGTCCTTGTTCAATGGGTCAGGAGAGGGGATGATCCTCAAATACTGATGCCCTTGAAGAGTACCTGGACCAACTCTGGCCTCTGTTTTGGCTTTCCTGGTTTGGTTACAGGTTGACAAAGACTGGCCTGGAAAGTTGAGCAGGGCTGTTCTCATCTGTTGTTATGGTTACAGGAGGGAAAACAATTTCCTGTGAGGTATCTCCTGATCACTCCTGTCGGATGCTGGGGCAGATTAGCCAAGCTCCGTGGCGACGACGGCTCTCGGCTCTGTCAGAGACCAAACGACATTTATTTTGACCTCATACATGGGGTTACCGTCTGCCAGCTCGGTCAGGGGAGATAGACGGAATCTCATTAAAACCATCAGAGAGGCATGTTGCTGGTTTTATTGCAGTGGTAAAATTGCCTGTGCCTTATTGTCTCCAAATGCCAGATCACAGACATCACAAAATGTGAAGGAACCTGGGGTGCATCCAGAGCAGGTGATAGGGAGTCACCCTGGTTGGGAGAAGTCCTTGCTGCAAGGAGTGGGCTCGCTCAGTCTGAAGCTCACACAACCTCCTAGTAAGGGCATGTGACTAGGTCACCTCCCAAATGACTGGGGTCCCAGAGCTTTGGAGTGGAAATAAACTAAGAAGTGCAATGAGCTGTTTAAGACTTTGTGCCTCAGAGTCAGTGGTGGCCACTGGTGGGCAGAGATGCAGACTGGGTTGCTTCCTTGGAGGGTGGGGCCTAGTAGTCAGGGCCACTTCAACCTGTGCCCTGTAGGCAGCCTGGAGCATGTTGTATTGTTCACAGGTGTATACAGCTCCAGGGATGGTGGAATCCATCTAGGCTGAGGTCAGCGATGAGTGAGGGGCAGCTCCTGCCTGAACCAATCATCCCTCACTCTTTTATTTTCATTTCTCAAGAACCCAGAGTGACTCAGTGGTCTCTTCTCACTTCAGTCTGACTATTGAAGTCCCCAGGCAGCCAGGTGATCCTCACCTGCAGGGACAGTGACTTTCTGTGGGTTGGAAATAGAAAAGGTGGTTGGATTTGGGGTGAAGGTCTGGGTTAAGGGGATAGAAGGGCGCTGCAGATGCAGTGCTTTCTAACAGGGAGCACAGTGAGCTCACCAGGGGATGACGGGTGTGTTAATGGTGAAGAAGATGGTTGCTGGATTCCCACACGGCAAAAGCTGATTAGAACTGACCAGGAGGAGGGGCTTTCACTCCCTGCCTCTCGGTGACCTTGAGGAACGAGGGTTGAGCAGATGGATGAAGGGACACTCCACTGACTTCAGAGGGAGAGCAACCAGGAAGGCTGTGTTCTGTGTGTTCCTCCTACTGAACACCGAGGAGGTTGGGTGGTGTCAGGGCTAGAGGGATCCTCTCTCCGTCCCAGTATGGGCTGCCCGAGCCTTCTGGCCTCTCATTTCAAGTTGGTATGAGTCAGTGGGCCTCTAACTCTCTCACCCAAGGTTCCTTTAGCTGAGAACTGGCTGAGAATAGCTCCTTCCTTAGTCTCCAGCAGGTGTAACATCTGCGATGAGCCGGGATCTGGGTCTGAAGTTGCCCACACCCAGATTGGTGTGGGCAGGGAGGGCGTGTGTGACAGAGAACCTTGTTCTGAGGACTGGCACTCGGGACTTGGGCCACATGGATATTTGAGTGGGAAAGGGGCTGCTACCACTCCTTGGTGTGTCAGCGTAGCCGGGCTGTGTCCTTAAGAGCTCCCTGGCCAGATAGTGCCTAGTAAAGAATTGCCCCCCCCCGTCTCTCTCTCTGTCTCTCTGTGTGTGTGTGTGTGTGTGTGTGTGCTGGACTGTGGAGTCGTAAGCAGAATCCAGAGCTATGAGCTCATGTGTAGGTTTGTGGAAGGACCAGGTAGACAAGAGTGGAATGTGGTCCAGGGCAAAGGAAGTAGGTGTAAGTCACGCATGGCCAGAAGCTGCCAAGAGCCTTTGACTTGCCCTTCCCGGTCTATCTGAATTCTGTTCCCATACTGTTCTACCCAGACTCCAGTTCACCAGGGATCTTGCTGTGCAAGTCTAGTAGAGACTGTTTTCAAGGCCTGTGAGTGGCATCCAGGTGGCTGTTGACTAGGTGGTAGGGGAGCAGGTAAGACAGAGACCAGGAAGGTCTGTTGGACTGAGTGAGGTACTTCCTGGGGCGATGAGGTTCTGTGGGGCTGAGAATTCTTCAGTTCTTCCCTCCGTTGTCCTTACAATGACCACTCTTTGTCCTGAGCCAGAAGGAGCCCATGCGACTTAGTGCTCATGCTAAGTTGCTGAGAGACAGACTCAGAGACTGAGAGGCTGAGATGGCTAGCTTCTGGAGAGGAGGATGCTAGAGAAGAAGGTGGAAAGAGCTCAGGTGATTTGCTCAGGGGACTTCACGGGAGCCTGCCTGAATGCCAGTGTCCCATGGAGGCCATGAACTCCAGAAGCAGCCTGGAGAAAGAGCAATAAGCAGAGAGCTGTAAGGTGGGTGTCTTAGAAGCATCTAAGTCCTTCCAACCATGTTCAGAGTGCTCCAAGGATACACAGTGTTCAGGAGAGACCTCAGAAGTGTCTGGTGGCACAGCTCACCCCAGGCTGGAGGATAGGCTACTCTGGACCGCTCCCAAAGCATCAAAAGAATCCTTTAGATCCTCCTCCTTTAGTAAACACAGCCAGGTGAAGCCCAACACTCTTCCAAGGAATGTAAGTCAGTCCAGAGCCCAACTCCATGTGCTCGCCAGGGCAGCACCCAGCATCAAACCAAGAACAGCAGACAACAGAGTCATAAGAAGACATTACCAGAAACAGGAGAGAGGAGGTCAGGAGCTAGAGGCACACGAGAAGTAACCGAGGTGGACGGAACAGTAGATAAAGGATTAAGACACTGGTTACAGGTGTGTCTGTGTTCATATGAGAAGAGTAAGGGGAACTTTGAAAACTACAACTTGAAGCTGGAGTAGGGCTGGGACCGGATGTTACAGACAAGGCACTGGGTCACACTAACAGATCAATGAGGCCTTACAAGGCCCTAACCTGGTGGCTCAACTTGGCCCATTGCTCATTTCTTACCAATAAAGTTTTATTACAGCGCAGCTGCATTCCCCAGCTTGTGCTGTCACCACAGGACATCAGAGGAGACAAGGAAGAAAGGCTGGCATGTTCCTACTGGTCCTGCTGAGCCTTGCCTCCAGTCTTGACCTCCCCACTCTACACTGTGAACCTTCGAGCGGGCGCCTCAGCTATCAAAGATAATGCGTGCGTTACGTTTCCGCTGGTGGTCGGACTCGTTCCAAATCATCAGAACACGAATCCCCGAGGGTGAAATTGTTACCTTGGTTTACAGCTTGGGCATGGAGGATCTGAAGAAGAAAACACACATAGAGGAGCAGCCATTCTGAGCTGCCCTCCAAGGCTTAATTCACTAGCATGGGTTCCCCGCACTCCAAGGCTTACTGCAGTCGGGGGAGCACTCCCTACCAGAGCCTGGGCTCCTCCTGGCAGGAACATCTGTCTCATCCTCTGCCCTGTGGTCAGAGCAAGTTAGCCTCAGGTTGCTGAGATGTGGGAAGATCAAGACTTGGATCCAGAGGGCTGGGCTGAGGGCTCCACTGTCCCTCTGGCGGCCTCACATGGGAGGGGCTGCTCGGCCTTTCTTTTCGATGGCAGCTGTTGCCTCTTCTTCTGATGCTCTCTTTTGTCGTTTTTTTTTTTTTTTTTTTTTAAGCTGACGTCTATAATTTGGAAAGCCATAAAAATGAATATAGATGAAATATTAGAGGGCAGCGGTATGAGAAAAGTGGGAACAAAGAGGCGCTTGCTGCTTTAAACAGGTCTTAAAACTGCTTTCATCTACGAGCTCGCCTCAGCCCAGTGAAATTGATTCATTGACCAAATTGGCCATTTAGATTCAAAAGGCTCAGCTTTCCGAGCACAGCCCCCTCCTCTCCAGATTTATGGGGCCGCAGAGAGGCACCCCCCAGTGTCTCAGTTTCTTTTTTAAGGATGATCTACACGGAGGCATCGGACCCCTTCTTTCTGGGGAGCACACACTTGCTGTCCACTGCAGCCTGAAGGGGGTGCTGTGCCAGAGGTCAGAGGGCAGCTTGCAGCGTCAGCCAAGCCCTCTCTGTGCTGGCCCTCCCCATCCAGGTCAGTCTGAAGCTGCCATGTCTGTTGGGAAGGGGTCTGAGGAACATGACCAAGGAAGAAGGGCCTGCCTCAGCTCACCCAGCAGTCCTGAGCAGAAATGCAGACTGCATGGGGCAGCCCCAGGCCTACAGGAAAGAATCACAGAAAGCCTGACTGCTTCTCCTGGGTGACAGGCAGTTGTGCACTGACCCCAGTGGGAGTTACTTTGCAGAGAACCACGCATCTTAGAACCTGCCACCTAGAAACAAGATCCTACCTGGGCAGAAGGTGGGACAGGGAAAAGGCAGTGGGGAACGGTCCCTGCAGAGCTCTGTTCTGGACATGGAGAATCCAGCAGCCCAGTTACAAACTTCCTGAGAAGAGCCACAGGTGCCATAAAAACAAGGGAAACTCTGGAAGTACTTGAGCTAGGAACAGGGCTCAGCATGAGACTAGGATTTCAGGATCTGTCTCAGATCAGGATTCCAGCTCAGCCTAAGACTGTGGTCAAGTCCAGGTGAGAGGGAAGGTTATGTCAGTCTGAGATGAAGCCTGAGAAGATATACCAGGGTTCAGTTTTGAGGTGCACAGTGCAGCTTTCCTCGTGTTAGGGAGGGAGTCTAGCTATGATTGATCCCTGGATCTATGGCTTTGCTCTGTGGAATTGCTCATAATTCCCTGGACTTGCCCCTCTGCAAGGTCACCCTTCTTGGCTGCACAGGGGCAGTCCATTCTGGTCACAGCACATCTGCTGTGGTCTGCCTACTCCTGGACTAGATCTGGACACCTGCGGTCCTGTACCTGGCACTGACTGGCACACATCAAGTTTGGCAACACCAGTTTGGGTGCTGCACCCTCCACGCACATCTGAGCAGCCTTTGTCCCTGGAGGTATTAGGTTGATGAGAGACTTGTAGCAGGCAAGGACTCATGAGAGGCACGTGGGGGGCCTGGAGTTACCCACCCACAGGGCAGAGGGCAGCGAGCTTCTGGGGTTGTTTATTTACAGGCACTCTAGTCAGTAATAGAGTCAGCAGGGGGAAGTGCATAGGGACAAGAGATCAGGGTTGGGTCAGATGATCAGGGATCATCAAAACAAGCAAACAAGCAAACACACCAAAACCAGATGGGGCTTTGCTAGCCATGGGTCCCTGGTCTCCAGAGCCTTTCACAGGCCTGCAGAGGGTCAGCCATATCAGGCCAGGCCTCTCATGGAGACCGTAGCTCCCAGAGGCCGCACTGCCTTTCCACATGGCCACTGTAAGTGGAGCCGGAACCTCCAGGCCCCCACCCCCACATGGCTCCATTTTCATTATTTTGCCTTATATTTTGTAACTTTAATTACATATTAAGTGACATGCTAAAAAACCGTCGTTAAAATTTAAACCTTTGGTAATGCCGTATTATTACATTTTGATGACTTTATAACTATGATACTTTATATTCCTTCTATGTTATTCTATGAAGGCTCAGTGAGGTTTTTAATATCTAATTACAGCACTGGGTGATCATTAAAGCAGATGCATGGTGAGTTCCAACCTGGATCCATGGAGGGCAAGGAAACCTTCCTCCGTGGGTCAGGGCGGGGAGGGCAGGGCATATGGGTGTTCTATACCCATCTGGAAAGCCATGTGGTTTAATTAGCACCAGGATATCTTTTCAAGAAGCTTTGGAAGGCCAGTGATCTGGTTCTCTTGGTGGTGGCTCTGGGTGGCCCAGCCTTGGATGACCTGCAGAGATGACCACCCTGCTAACCTCCTTCAGGAATTTGGAGGAGAACTCCATGGGTGTGTGAGAGGCACCTCCTTCCAGACTCTTCTCCACACTTCTTGCCTATCTCAGTCTTTCTCCTGGGGTCAAACAGTCTTAAGATCATTAGAATTGGGGGACAGCTGGAGTGGGGGGAACCACAGGGCTAGGCAGAGGTACAGAAAGAGGCGGACAGTTGGGTCAGGGGGTTCTCTGCCCTCTGTCTTCTCCAGAAAGAGACTCTCGGGGTGGGTGCCACAGATGGCCTTCCTGGGAGGCTGCACCACAGATTCTCGGAAGCCTTTCTCATCTCTGGAGCTGCAGGAAAGCCCCTCAGACCAGAGGGGCAGCCAGAGTAGTCACTGGGAGAAAGAGTCTAACACAATGTTGATAGAAGGTACTTGATCCTGGATGCTGCCTTCAAGGCCCAGTCTTCGCATCTGTGGCCACCTGCCTCCTTCTCTTCTGCCCTCCTGGGCTCCAGCACTGTGAGCTTTTGTGGTCTCCTTTGCCTGTTTTCCTGCTTGGTCTCTCGGTAGACTTCAAAGCCTGAGAGATCTCCTGCCCTCCATAAGCCTTACACCTGCCAGTGGGTTCTCCAACATCTCTGTTACCTGTTGAACCTGGGGTCAGCTATAAGGGCAAGCCACTAGGCAGGTGATATCGCTGCACGTAAGGACCACAATGCGACCGCTGCTGAGCTGAGCCCCATACTCCTGTCTGGAGCATGATAGTCTGGGTCCCTCTAGACTAGTATACCCCTGCATTCCCCTGGTAGACTCAGGAGACTCAGTCCCTGGGGACCAGGCATACATGGACCACACTGGCTATCTGGGGGCTCCCTAGGAGCATTGGGGACCAGATGCTGATGGTGGCCCTGGGGCTACAGGGCAGCCTAAGTAGCTTTTCTGCCTGGTTCCTTGCTCAGTACAGAGGTGAGAGCCCACACTGCCGTTGTCCATAACCCTTTGAGAAGTGTGACTCAGAGCAAGAGACTTTCTCTGTGGATGTAGGTGAGTGAGGCTGCACGTGAGCCATGGTCTCCAGAAGGCAGGATTGAGTGAGGTTTTCTCTGGGCTGTTGCCCAACTGGTGAGTCAGAAGTAAAATTCACCTCAGCGGGAAATGGGGGCATTTGAGATGGCTCATCAACAGGACAGTGCAAGGCCTCGGGGAGTAATCTTCTCCAGGTACACAGTGGCAGCACAGAGCTCATTCTGTGATCCTACGACTCAGTAACTGTGCTCAGGCCCTGGCAGGGTTTGATCATCCTAGAAATTATATTGCTCGCTGGTCCCATGTGAGGGAAACTCAATTACATAGAATTGGGAGCAATCAGCATTTCATTGGCTGTGGAGATGTGGGGTCCCTGAGCCGAGGCCAGCCTGCAGATCCTAGAATGCTGACGAGCGGAGTGTGGCCCAGCTCCCAGGATCCTGTGCATCTCACCTGTGGCTCACTGGAGGTGATAACAAGCCCTCAGACTGATGCCAGTAACCTTTCCCAGGCCTGAGGAGAAATCTGTCTATACCACATAGCACCTTAGTAGAAAGGACCACAGATATAGTGTGGGCCATTGCTGTCCTGGGCTTAGGCTGAGACTGGGGACAGATTTAGGTCACTCCGGGCAGTGACATGTCTATCCTTCCTGGGATATCCAGCATGCCTGGCCAGCCCAGGATATGGGGCTCCGAACTGGCAGGAGATGGCAGCTTTCCCATGCTGCAGCCCCAAACCCATTAGTGAGGATTCTATGCTTCTCAGACAGACGGGAGACTCGGTGTCTCAGCTGAGTCCAGGAGAGTGGGAGCAGCCATAGCTTTGGCTGTCTGCAGACCCTCAGGGAAGTGTCAGACTGGCTTTCTTGCTTATCTCTTCCTGTGGCAGCAGTTCAGTTCCCCTCTCTGCTGCTGCAGTTGTCTACAGGCACTGCTAGTGTCCCCCGAATGCTCCTGGTGAGGACAGAGCCAGCTATGAGCACCTCATTGGCAATGTTCCCTTCTGTATCTATCAGCACTTCCCCCATACCCAGCAGCACGCCCTCCTCCTACACCCACCAACACTGACCCCTCTTGGCCCCATCTACCCACCCAGTCACTGTCTGTGTCTGCACTATAGGACAATGTCGTTCACCATGGCGTGGCCTTTGTGAGTTGTTGTGGTCCCGAGTGTCTCAGTCCACGATCTTGTGTGGGTCAGCTCCCCTTTCCTTCCTTGCTGAACTGTTGTGAGTCATACACTGACTCCAGAGGAGGTACACACTGTAGTGTCCCAAGCCCCACCATGAGGCTCTTCCTGCTCCCATGTCCCAGTGGGTGTGGCATGGTGACTGAGGGACTGAGAACCTTTTATGAGCCTCCTGGCGGTCTTGTTCTCAGCGAGATTCATCCACACTTGCTGTGTTGAGGTTTTTAGGTGTTCTTGTAGCTCTCAGGAGTTTTGTGTGGCTACAAGATATAATCTCAGGAATTGTGCAGAGCTCACAAGGTAACTCCCCCGTGTGGGCTGCTGTCTGTGCTATGTTCCTTCTCCTTGGTGGGTGAGGACCCTCTTCATCTGTCATTGTTTCTGTCTTTTGTCCCTCCCTCTGCCCTTCAGCTCAGGCCTCCCTCCCCTAGATTAGCCTCTCAGCCTGAACACCATCTCATCTGGTCTCCAGCTCTTGAGTCAGCAATCACTGTGGTGCCTCCCCCTCTGGGGAGCCTGGTGTCCTCTGCACACTGCAGTGTCCTAGCATGAGGGTGCCCTTCACTTTAACCATGTGTAACAAGCAGCTTCTCCGTGGCTTTCCTGGTTTAGCATTTTAAGGTTCTTTCTCCTAGGAGCAAATGCCAGGGCTTGGAGCTTCCCTCTTGTATCTGTCTATATCAGCCGCTTGCTGTCTGCCAAAGCAGCTTGCTCTCTACCAGAGCAAGACTATACAGGCTGTTAGGAGCCGAGCTGGGTCTCCTCCAGTGATGGCTAGTTTTAAACTGTCAATCTAGAATCACCTGGAAAGGGAAGTGAAGTGCAGGATTGCTGGGATCAGGGTTGCCTATGGAAGATAACCTTGACTCGTGAGAAGGTCTGCCCCCTGTAGGTGGCATCATTCCCTGGGCAAGGAATCCTGGACTGTGTAAGAGAGAAGGTGCGCTGAGCACTAGCATGCATGTGTATATAGGCTCTCTGCTCCCTCCAACATGGGCATAACCGGGGACTGTGAACCAAATAAGCCCTTCCTCCCATATGTCACTTTTGTTGGAGTATTTTATCACAACAGGGAAGGAAACTAAGGCACCTTCAGATCATAGGTTGAACATGACTGTATTTAGACCTTTAAGGGAGTAATGGCAGTAAAATAAAACCAGTAGAGTGCCCCAATCCACTGGATTGATGTCCTTATAGAAGGAGGAGGTCAGGACAAAGACATACCCAGAGGGATGATGACCCCGTGAGACTCGGGAAGAAAGCAGGAGGGTGAGTGGCCATGCCTGGCGACCTCAGGCCTCCAGGACTGTGGGCAGGGAATGCCATCAGTGCAAACTTGCAGGCTGAGTGCTTCTGTAGCAGCAGAGCTCAGGAAGAGCCTGGAACCTGGGGCTTTGTGAGCCAAGATGGTTTTTCTTCAGACGGTGCTGGAATGCTGCTTTCTAGGATCACTGAGAGGCCCATTTCTCTGCCAGCATCCATGCTGGCCCCCTCCCTCAGAGCAATGTAGCAGTCTGTCAGTTTGCCAGGGTGGATTTCCAGTGAGAACCCCTCCCACCTCCATCTGTACTTTCCCAGTTACTGGAGGCTTCGAGCTCTTGCACTGATGTCGTGTGTGCTTGGTTTTCTTGTAGTATTTAAATTTTTATTTTGTCATTACTATTCTTTTAAAGAAGATTTGCTTGTTTTATTTTACGTGCGTGGCTATTTTCCCTGTAGGTATGTCTGTGCATCATGTGCATGCCTGGTTCCTGAGGAAGTAAGAAGGGGATGTTGGCTCCCCTCGAAATGGAGATATGGAGAGTTGTGAACTGCCATGTGGGTGTTGGGAATTGAACCTGGGTCCTCTGAAAGATCAGCCAGTGCTCTTAATCCCTAAGCCACCTCTCCAGCTATTACCATGATTCTTAATTATGTGCATTTGTGTGTGTGTCTCTCTCTGTGTGTGTCTGTGTGTGTGTATGTGTGTGTGTATGTGCATGTGTGTCTGTATCTCTGTGTGTGCGTGTGCGTGTTTGTGTGTGTATGTGCGCGCTCACGCATTTGAGTGCTAGTGCCCACAGGGGCTGTAAGTGTTGGATCTCCTGAGCAGGAGTTAGAGGCAGTTGTGTGGGTGCTGGGAACAGAACTCAGGTCTTCTGCAAGAGCAGTGTGTGCTCTGTACTCATAAGCTACTAATTTATTTTACTTTATTTTATGCAAACCTTAATGTCCACTTAGAGTTCATTTTAAAGACATGAGTGGTCCTGCTTTTATTTCTTTTAGAGGGAGCTAGCCACTGTCACCTTATTTATTAATGGAATAAAGTCCATGGTCCAGTATCAACTTATTCTGCTTATCCCAGGCTGATCTCCAGCCTTCCAGCCCATCCCACACCTGACCCAAGCTTCTCTCTGTTCTGTCAGCCCTCCCTGCTCATCCTGGGCCACTGGCTCCTGGGGACCCTCCTTTTGTGTGGACTTCATACATGTTAACAAGACACAAACTCTCCCTGAGCTCTGTTAGGATTCTGCAGGTATATGATGTACTTTGAAGCAGGGAAGCTGGGGAAAAAATTTTTTTTTTGTCTTAAAAGTGCCAGCCAGGAAGACCTTATGTATTCCTAGTGTTCTTCAATCAGGTGTCGTCATTTTCTTCATTGTAACTGTGTCAGCTGGGCGGTTACCTGGAAACCACACGCCACTCCAGTTACTCAAGCAGAGGGGATTCAATGTGGGAGCTGATGATAGCTCCGGAAAGGGGACCTTCTCGGGTGATGAGGCTCAGAGCCAGAGGTCACTTCTGTTCCAAGCTGGGCTAGATGGGTTACAGCCATGGGCAGAGCTCCTCAGCCCTGCCAGGGGGCAGCGAGAAAGGGGCTTTGGGTGAGAGCTGCAGCCACCAAGGATCCCCACTGCTGCCAGAGGTAATGTTGGGAAGCCTATGGGGCACAGGAAGGGAGGGAGAGGGAGGAAGAGCCCCTCCTTGCTGTGATTCCTTCCAGTTGGCTAAGGGGTGGATGGGTACCTGCAGAGCACAGTGGGGACACTAGGGAGACTTTTCCAAGCACAGACAGGGGCCGGGCACAGGGTTCTATGCCTGTCAATCATCCCCCAGTAGTTTATGATTTTCTCAATACTCATTTTCCCTCATTTTACATTTTTATTATTTGAAACAGATGATGTATTGATTTCTGTGTAATTATATGACACACTCTCAGCCTACCATACTTTCTTATTAATTCTAATTTTAAATACAATATCTGGATTTGTAAGAAACCAAGGCTTTGAGGTCCGGGTGCAGCTCAGTAGCAATGTGCTTGCCTGGCATGTGTCAGACTCTGGCTTTGATGGTTCCAAATACCACAAAACAATAAAGAAAGAAACCCTACTAATTTAGTGACTTCCAAATTTCATGTTTTGTTTTCTCGTCTATTCGTGCCTGTCAGAACCCTGAACATCATGTTAAATCGAATCCATGGTGTCCCCGACTAATTCTGATTTGCACTGAGGTAGCTCTGTGTTTTGCTAGTGGGATTTTGTTCCTGCAGAGTGGATATGCATTCTCTGAAGGCAGCTGGGGGCGGCTAGAGGGTTGGCTGACTCCCTTCTGTAGAGCGGATGGAAGGAGACAGTGCCCAAGGGGGTCAGACAGCATCTCCCTCCTACAGGCATCAAGACAAGGGCTGCACGGCCTTGATCAGCTCTAAGTCCCTGATCCCCCAGGATGACACCAAAGTGGAAGGGTCAGGCAATGGTGTGTGTGGCTGTGTCATTGTGGAGTCCCTGCAGTGGAATCCCACACAACCTTCACACAGGAGCTGCGGCTCCATGATGGCAGGCCAGTGTCAGGAAGCCAATAGGAACCAGGACCTGCCTGCCTTGTTCTCTTTCAGCTTTTCCTCCAGTGTACAAAGGGCCACAAGCAGGACCCATGTGAGATGCCACCAAGGAAGGCGGACATGAGGAGGTGGACACCCAAGCCTGTGGTGCCTTCGGCTGATGCCCTGCAGTGTATCCCTGGGCTTCAGAGGCCCTTCATTCAGCAGTCACGTTAGTACTGTCTGATTCAAGCTGCTTTTGTGGAACTGACTGCAGAGTTTTGTCAGAGGCCTTCTCTGCGTCTATGGATGGCTCGAACAGTAGGTAGCTACGGTTTGGATGTAAAATACTCTCCACAGGTTGGTGCTTTTGAATCTCTAGCTGGTGGGACTGTTTCGGGAGATGGTGGATCCTTTTAGAGGTGGGGCCTAGCTGGAGAGAGTGGGTGACTAGGGGCCAAGTCTTGTGGGTTATATCCTGGCCTTGCATGCCACCAAGCTTCTAATGACCGAGAGCTCTGCCGTACCCTCATGACCTTAACCCTGTGGAGCAGAGAGCCAAAACAATTCCTTCCTCCCTTGTTTCTTTTGGCTACTTCATCAGAACAATGAGAAAAGTAACCAATATAGTTAGACACAGGAAATTAAGAAGCAGTGTCACCAGGTACAGAACCACCCTGACATTAGTGCTCATAGCTCTGGACTCTATTTGATGATTTTTAGTTGATTTTCTAAAATTCTTCTTTCTTTCTTTCCTATATAAACAACAACTTGATTTATAATTATCTTTTCTCTTCTCTTCTAATTATATATAACTATATATATGAAGCTATATATAATATATATAACTATATACATAACTATATATATATGCAAAAACATTTCCTGAGCCTCAAAAATTATCCTAGAATTTTTTGTTCTTCCCCACATTCTAGAATTTTCAAAATAACTCTGGAATTATTTGGACAATCACAAAGGTACCTTAGTCTGGCCATGCTGTCTGAAAAATAGTGTAACCAAGATATGGTGCACATGCTATGTGCTTTACCCTCTTAAAGCATATAAATTGGTGTTTTTTGTGATCTCCACAAGATTGTGTGGCAAGACCATTATCTAATTTATGAACCAATACAGTTAGACACAGGAAATTAATTAAATTCCGTCATTCATAATGGAAACCTGTCTATTGCGCTCACCCCGGTTCCTCCCCCCTGGAGCACTCTAAAGCCTCGATTTTCCCTCTGCTTCCTCTTAGCACAGGAATGAGGCTCACTCTCAAGTGCAGCACAGATAAACACTTTCTATTTTCCTGCCACGAGGTCTCCATTGCATAGATGTAATATCTTCTACTCCCACCCCGGGGGCGGGAACCGATGGATGAAAATTTTGTCTGTTTCCGTGTAAACCTTCTTAAGGAAGCAGCAGCAATGAGACTGTACAGGTCAGTGAGTTGGTGAGTGTTTCACTTCTCTTGAGTATCCGCACTTAGGAGTGGGATTAGCAGGTCATACCGCAGATCTGTGTCCAGGGTTTAAAAACCACCAGGCTGTCTTCCTCAGTGACTTTGGGGGTTCTGCAGTCTCACCACCATCCATGCCTTGGGGGTTTGGCTTCTCTGCTCCTCCGCTGTACCTGCTGTTCTCAGGCTGTCTGGGTCCAGCCATGCCTGCTAGTGTGGCATGGAGCCTCATTGTGAGTCTGATTTGTGGTTTCGTAGGGAGTAATGGCACGAAGCAGCTCTTCATACGCATGCTGTTCGTATATTTTCTTTGAAGAAATGTCTACTCAAGCCCATTGGCCACCTTTAAATTGTGTTATTTGTCTTTTGCCATTGGGTTAGGAATGTGTGTGTTGAACAAATGTGTAATACAAGTACTTTATCACATAGCTGATTTGTAGGTATTTTCTCCTGGTCTGTGGGGCTCCCCCCCCCCCCGTTTTTTCTATGACGTCGTCATTGATAGCATATAATTTAAAATGCTGACGTAGTTTATCCACTTTTCCTTTGTGGCTCTTGCCCTTGGTGTCATATCTAAGAAGCGACTGTCTAACCCCAAGGTCAGGATGATTTATTCCGTCCTTCACAGCTTTATCTCCTGCGTTCAGGTCTCCCTCGTCTGCATTTGGCTCTGGAGCTCAGGGAGAGTTAACATCCCCTACTCATTTTCTCGTATGAACATAAAGCTATCTTGACTCCCCATGCCGATGTCCCCTGCTTCTGCTTCACTGTGTTGGTACCCTGATGGAATCCAACTGACTATGGCTGGAGAGCTTAATTTTTGGCTCCTCAATTACATCACGTGGATCTGGCCGTGGACTGTGCACCGACTGTTGTATTTTTACATTAAGATTTGGAGCCAGAAATCTCAAGTCTTCCCATTTTATTCTTCCTTTTGGGTGCACCTCCTCCCCGCTATTCTGATCCCCTAAGTTTTCATAGGAACATTTGATTCAGCGAGGCAGTGAAGCCAGCTGGCCATGGCTACCGGATCTTGTTGGATTTGTAGACTAATCTGAGGAGTACAGGGTCCTAACAACATTAAGTGTCTGCGATAGGAGCATGTGCTTCCTTCCATTAGCTCTGATGCTCTTCAATTTCTCTCAACCGTGTTTATAATTCCCAGTATGCAGCTCTTAGCTCCTTTTTACATTTTTATCTAAGTATTTTATTTTTGATCCTGTTATAAATGAAAATTCCCTTAATTTGATTTTCGCCTTGCCTATTGCCTTTTGTGTATCAAGCTCACACCCTGCATCCTTGTGTGGCTCACATGCAGTTCTGATAGGCTTCCCTTTGTGCGGATTCCTTGGGACTTCCTGCGTATAGGATAACATCACAAGGAAATAAGGATGTCTGACTTGGTATTGTCCAGCCTGGGTGCCTTCCGTTTCTTTTTCTCACTGGTCCCTGGTTATACTCTCCAGCGCCCTGCTAAACGGAGATGGAGGAGCAGAGTCCTCTCATTCCCCATCTCAGGGAGAGAGGCAGGAAGTTAGCAATCACTTTTTAGATGCCTTAATTAGATGTCGAGTTTCCTTTTATTCCTAGAACTGAATGACTTTTAAAACTACCTTTCTGTGTCTACTTAAGCAAACACACACCTTTCACCTTTAATTCTATCCTTGTGGCAAGGTCCCTTGATGAACGGCCTGGCATTCCTAGGGCGAACCCACTTTGGCCATGGTACAGAATCCTTTTTGTATGTTGCTAGAATTGGCTTGCTGCTGGTTTTGGTTTTTTAATTTTTTGTTTATATTTACAAGGTCATTCACTGGTGATTCCAGCCCATTTGTTTTACTTCCTTGTGACTTCTTGATCAGGTTTTCCTTACAGGGCTAGTTCTAGCTTGATCCAGCAAGTGAGGAAGCGTTCCTTTCTCTCTCAGTGTTTAGACGACAGTAGGAAAGATTGATTACTCTTTTGAACACCTGTTACCATCCTTCCCCAGTGAACCCAGGATCTGAATGCTTTTTCTAGAAAATGGGTATTTTTATTGTTGTTTGGTTGTTTGTTTTTTGAGATGGGGCTCTTTATGTAACCCTGTCTTGCTTGCTACTCACTGTGTTGATCATCTGCCCTCCAACAGTGATCCACCTGTCTCCGCCTCCCAAGTGCTGGATTGAAGATGTGTGCCACCAAGCCTGGCCATGGTTTGTTCTTGTTTTAAACATCTAACTCAATCTCTTGTTATACGTCTGACAAGATTTCCCTAGTTCTTCTTGAACCAGATCTGGTTGGTTTTCTCTTCCTGTGAGTTCTCTGTGCCATTGGTACGTAGCTGTTCATAATATTCCTTCCAAGGCCAATATTCACATAGATCCAGTGGTTCAAGCCTCTCTCCTCTCCTTTCCTTGGTCTGCACAGCTCCAGATTTACTACTTTTGTTCATCTTTTCAAAGAACCCGGCTTGCATTCACTGGGATGAAACTTTCAGTGTTGATTTTCCCCATGTTCATTCTGTTGCTCCTCTCCCGTTTTTATTGCTGCCTTTCTTCTGTTTGCTTCTCTTTTCTGGTGTTTCAAGGACAGGTTACTGGTTTGTGATCTTCTTTTTCTGCAGGTACACATTTCTGAGTGTTCTTACGTCAGCTTCTGGGTGCTGGGTTTTTCATTTTCATTCTTGTGAATGAACTCTCTTTGAGTGCAGCTTCCTCTTTGGTGTCCTGGTATTTAGGAATATTTTGTTTAATTTCTAGAATTTGTGATTCTTATATTTCCTTTTAGCGTTGATTTCTAATTGTGGAATGGAAAGAGACAACACTTGAAATCACGTAAAGCTTTTCAAATGTGTTGAGATCTGTTTTCTTATTCAGCACACAGTCTAGCCTGCCTGAAGAGTTTTATGTATTTTCTGGGGTGAGAGGATACACAGTCCACTGCTACCGGGGGTGGTATTTTATTGAAATCCTCTGGATGTCATGGTACAGGTGTCACCCCCTACTTAAAATGTGTGAGAGCAGCAGTATCAGTCCGAGGTCTTTCAGATTTTGGAATATTCACACAGTCTTATTAGTTAGGCATCTTTAATCTGAAAATCTAAAATCTTCCAAAATTTCATGATAATTTGCATAATTCTATCTCTTTATTCGAGTGCACTAGCTGCCGTGTTGCTCACACCCTGAAGCACTCCCCTTGGTGTCTCTGGGAAGGCAGCTTTGCTGGCAACAGGTCGGCTTTGTCTCACCTTCAATTTAATGATAAGCTGCATGTAAGATTTTTAGCTGACAGATTTTTCTCTTAACACTTTGAGCATGTCATCCGGTGGCCATCTGGCTTCTATCACTTCTTACGAGGCTCCCTGGTAGCCTTATTGGGTCCTCTTGTTTCCGAGTCACTGTTTGTGATTTGCTTTTCTCTTGGTGCGCTCAGATTTCACTGTTGGGCTGTCTTTGGTGTTTAGCACACAGCGTGTCTGGCCATGTTTCTCTTTATTCTGCCTGGATTCTGAGCTCCTTGGACGTCAGGCTGATGCTTTCTATCCAAGTTGAGGTGTTTTCAGTCATTGTTTCTTCAAGGGCCTTGTCTCTCCCCTTCCTGTCATCTCAGCTTCTGTGTGCTATATGCTGGGCGTGTCCTTCATTTGTTGGCAGCTCTGTTTTAGATTTTGCTATCTCTCCTATACATTGCTTAGTCACTATTGATTTATTGTCCATTGGCTATTCCTTCTGCCTACTCCAGAAGTGTCACCCAGAGCATCTCCCACATTGTTTAGGAAACCTGCCTGCCCAGAAGTTTCCAATGTCACCCTGCTCATGGCTTTTACACTCCACGCCTTCAGCTTGGCTTTCACACAGTCCATCCACAACAAGGCTCTGGCTGAACAGGGGCTATACAAAAGGACCCACTGTTTCAGTGTCTGAAAAGGTGATGTATTTAAACCTCATAAAGAAGAGATCACACCAGTGGGATTTGCTGGCCAATGAAAGTGCCCCCAGTAGCCAGCTGGACTAGTAAGACATCAACCGCAAACTGGCACACAGATCTAAGTCAATACATGAAGTGTCTGTGAGTCCGTCTGGATGCATATGACTGAGTTACACACACTTGCAGAGGAAGCACAAGTGTCCCGTGCAGAAGTGCAAGTGGGAGAGGAAGCATGTTCCCTGCAGAAATCTGGCAAGCTGGCCTCAGTCGGTGATAGGGGTGCCCTTGGATAGGTGGTGTTGCCGTGAGGTGGGAGGAGCGGCACTTACCTCTGTCTCTCCCTCCCAGAGCTGCAGCTCATTAGCCGCACTCCCACAATCCCCTGTTTTCTTGTCTTTGAGAACCTGGGCTGATTTTCCAGGATCCGAACCTGTTTCCCATGGTTGCAATCTCCTCACAAATCTCTTGGATTGTATTTCTACAGCCCAGTCCATCAACTTGAGCATCATCTTCTGATCTATTCTTCTTATCTTCAGTAGCAAAGTCTGCGGCACAGGTGACACTCCTCGGGTTCTTGTTGTGGTCACTCACCCCTTTGGTCCAGCTTCTCCTCTGGGTCCTCCAGAAGCTCTGAACACCTCTGCTTGTTACTGATTATTTTCTTTTCATTTTGCCCCTTGTCCCTGCCACTGTCTTTCCTAGCTGACTGTGACCCAGAATTGTTTATCACACTGCCTGCCAACAGCTGTTGTATAGCTGGCAAAGGCCAGGTGGCCTTCACCATGGCTGTGGTACAGAAGCAGGCACAGTGCACAGGGTTCCCTAGGGTGCTGTGTAGTCTAGCTTTTTCCTGTTGTCTCAAGTTCCAGGCAGAAAGGACTGGGCCACCATGAAGCAAGCATCCGTTGCAAAAGGGTGAGTGACATGAGGCCTCTGTAGGCCTCTCATGGCCACACTACATACAGGAGACCATAAGGCACATGTATGTCATACAGGAGGCCTTAAGACACATGCATATCTTAAAGAAGCCATGAGGCACCTGCATGTCATACAAGAGGCCATAAGACATGTGCATGTCATACAGGAAGCCATGAGGCACGTGCATGTCATACAGGAGACCATAAGACATGTGCATGCCATACAGGAGACCATAAGACATGTGTATGTCATACAGGAGACCATAA
>JADRCH010000341.1:810779-831459 GCA_019843965.1 Rhynchomys soricoides | reverse complement strand
ATACAGGAGACCATAAGACATGTGCATGTCATACAGGAGACCATAAGGCACGTGCATGTCAAGGCCCACGCCCTCACCCTCTATTATTCTCCAGAAGTAGATGCATCTCACTTGGTTCACACGCTAGCCAGTTCTGTTCCATGAGCCACAAATCCTTTTCAAGGTGACAGAAACCAACAACCTTCCTCTCCCATAGCAGAAAACTGTCAGGAAGCACCGAGACCTCCAAACAGCTGAGAGAGACTGGACACTCATTCAGTGCCCCCGGCCTCATCACTGACTCCTGGTGTCAAGGAGAAGCCAGAGATGCCCAGAGAAGAGCAACTGTCATAACACTGTGAGTAGCCTTGAGCTTAGCTCTGTGAACGTTTCTTCTCTTCCAGCTGGCCCTTCAACCTGCCCATGCATCAGGGACCCCTTCAGCCATGTCCCCACTTAACTCTGAGACCAGCAGGCACAAGCATCAAACTTTGTCCTGAGTCAGTTCCCTGATTCCTGGGTTAATGGTTGTTGTCATTTTTAAACTTTTTAAAATCACATTCATTCATTCTGTATGCTTATAGGTGTGTGTGTCTCTGTGTGTATGTGTGTGTGTGTATGCTTGCAAGTGTGTATATGTGCATGCATGCTTATAGGTGTGTGTATGTATATGTATGTTTGTAAGTATGGTGTGTGTGTGTGTGTGTGTGTGTGTGTGTGCACCATGATGTGCATACTGAGTGTCTTAGTTAGGGTTTGTACTCCTGCACAAAACATTATAACCAAGAAGCAAGTTGGGGAGGAAAGGGTTTATTCAACTTACACTTCCACATTGCTGTTCATCACCAAAGGAAGTCAGGACTGGAACTCAAGCAGGTCAGGAAGCAGGAGCTGATGCAGGGGCCATGGAGGGATGTTCCTTACTGGCTTGCTTTCCCTGGCTTGCTCAACCTGCTTTCTTATAGAACCCAAGACTACCTGCCCACAGATGGTACCACCCACAATGGGCCCTCCCACCCTTGATCACTAATTGAGAAAATACCTTACATCTGGGTCTCATGGAGGCCTTTCCTCAAGGGAGGCTCTTTGTGACAACTCCAGCTTGTGTCAAGTTGAGACACAAGCCCAGCCAGTACATGGGGGTCTGAAGATGGCTTGTTGGAGTCACTTCTTTACTTCCACCACGTGGGTACCAGGGATCAAACTTAAACTGACTTGGAAGCAAGCACTCTCATTGTCTGAGCCATCTTGCTGGCCCTAGTGGCTATTTTTGATGGAAATTTCTGTTGTCGGAGAGTCTCTGGCAACGCATACCTGGTGGTGGCTCCACTCTTGCCTAAGGCAGGTTGTAGGTCACATCCAAAGCCAGCAGGCAGCAGACAAAGGAACCCAGTCAGCCTGGCTGTCCACATGCGAGTGAGGTGTGGGAAATGTTCTAGAATTAGTCTTCTAAGGAAGGTAAACCTGAGGTGGGGTGAGGACTGTCCCTTCACTGTGATTCCATCAACAGATCCCAGGTGAAAACAAGGATCATTCCCAAAGCTGCAGATGGAATTGAATTCCTCCTTCTGCACCCCAGATGCTGAGAGGAACATCCTCAGACCTGCTCAGACACAGAGCTACCCTGGACTGGCATGGGACAGTATAGCACCTGCATCCAGCCTCAGGCTGAGGCGCAAGACCATTGCAGGCAGAGTTGACAGCTCTAATGGCCAGTCCTTACTCTGGTCTGAGTGTCCAATCAAGGTCACAAGACAAGGACAGAGGAGGAAAGATCAGAAAAGAAGAGCTGCAGTTTGTTGTTAGGGGGTTGGGCAATTTTCCTGTAAAACAATCCTAAGAAACTTTACAATTAGAATGACTGGGTTTTGGTTTAGGGAGGTATCAGCCATCACATTTATAATCTCTAGTCAACATTAATGAGGGAACATAAAAGACAAAGATTGCTATCCCCTCTAGCAAGAAACCTCTGGCAAAGATGATGGGACAAAAGGTTGGGACATCTCAAGGCGGAAAGAAACTTCCTGTCAGCCTGTTGAGGAGGTCTCACCAGCTGGATAGTTACACCACAAATAGAAAAGTCTGATTTTATGTGTACACTGATACAGAACTTAAATATAATTTCACTTTAAATTCTCCCAGTTTCCCGTGGAACCTTGTCAGGCTGCTGATGACTTCACCTGGAATCAAGGAAAGCTTGGAGAAGATCTGAAAGAGACAGCTGTGCTCCACCCCACGGCCAGGCCTCCCTGAGGGGACCCGGAAGATCAAAGGCTGACAGTACAGTGCAAGAGGCCCAGCTGCACACGGAGTGCTCGGTGTGGAACGGGGCTCCTCCCTACACGCAGGACTCTGTGGAATAGCTGCTCACTGCTCTAGCCGAATGATAAAATGATCCACACCGTTATTGGAACTGGCAGAGAAGCAAGTCCAGATGGGTCAAAGTCCCGCCTTTGAAATGCAAAGTGTTAAAAGCATTTAGATGGTACTCTGGTGAAATGGGAATTATGTCAAGACACAGAGCAGCAAGATACAACCAGTTTGATAAAGGAGACTATGTTGTAGCTAATACTTTCCACACTCAAGGCAACAGACAGTTAAAATTTAAACCACCAGCCACTCAAATAGATGGAGCACATAAACAGCACACACAGGCTGATAGCACAAACGACAGAACCCTGGAAAAGTAGACACATGATGGGATCCTGTGGTTAATAGATGAGGAAACCCAGGTAATGGGAAGAGCACCCTCTCTCTATCAACCAGAGAAGTGCAGTCGATACAACTTTTGTAATGATTAGGCTCAGGGAGATGGAGGACCCTACAGCGACCTTGGTGATAATGGGTGGGTTAGCTTTCAGCCACACTGAAAGGAATGTTTGCTGTCCTACCTTGAGAAAAAGCAATATGGTCTCTCCTAACAAAGCTGAGCTGGGCTTGTCCCTCTCCCTTCCAGACATTCTACAAAGTGACATCCAGGAATGTGCCCAGAGGAGCGTGGGACCATTGAGTCCACCAGACAGAAAGGTATTGTCCACAGCTGCCACTCAGCTCTGCTTGGGATGAGCAGTTGACCATGGCATAGCTTGAGCAAATGATGGTGACAAAGGTGCCAACACCTGGCCCTGCACAGACTCAGATCACCTAAAATGTAACGTTGACTGTGAAACAAATACACACACACACACACACACACACACACACACGGTGATGTCATCTGTGCTAGTCTTTGCTACAGCCACGTGGCACACTGCAGCAGAGGTCTCAGAAGAGAATGTGGAGGAGAGAGAGAAAAAAACACGACTCGTTTTATTTCTAATGTCTCACTCCTTAAAATAATTATCTGGTGACATGCTAGCCTGCCTGAAGTCTGGGGTAAATTACACATGATCTACACAAAGGGTTCTAAATGTTTGCACTGTCCCATAATGAAACGCTGGGACAAAGGACATCGATTCTGAATTAAAGAAAAATACACAGAAGAAATATAAGAAAACAAAAGATGTTCAGATAGCAGAATGGATGAAAAATGAGCCTGCAGAGCTGAGATAGAAAGGAAAGAGAAAAATAAGCCATTTCAGAAACAGGAGCAAAGGACACTGGGAATACAACATCAAGGACGTTCATTCATTCAACAAATAATAATTGAACACCTGCTGAGAGTCCGGCCCTGGGGACTCAAGAGGACCCTTCCTTTCCGGAGCTGAGTGTGATTATGGAAAGGGACAGACTGCCAGCAAGAAGCTTGGGGCAGCATCAGGAAGAGGTGACTGTGGGCCAAGGAGGAGAATGCCTGGCCAGGCAGCAGAGCTGTGTTCAAGAACTGGGGGAAGCTCCATACAGTCAAGGCAGTGTGTGGGGGTTAGGGGTGGGAGGGGGACTTAGCATACCTGGGGGGAGAAAGGAGAGCCAAGGTGAGGGAGAAGGCTCCTGAACCCCTCCAGGTAGTGCATGGTTCATAAAGTCCCATTGGAGTTAGGACAGACCACATCTGTCTATCTTGGAGTGGAGACTAGATGCCAGTCCTGGATTTATGGTGGAGCCCAGGGAGACACCAAGGTCCAGACAGGCCAGGCCAGCTTAAGGTAGTTAGATTTATTTATTTTATTTGAAGTGTATTAGTGTTTTAACTGTACGTATGTATGTGCACCATGTGTGTGTGTGTGCACCGTGTGTGTGTGTGCACCGTGTGTGTGTGTGCACCGTGTGTGTGTGCACCGTGTGTGTGCGCCGCGTGTGTGTGCACCGTGTGTGTGTGCACCGTGTGTGTGTGTGTGTGTGCACCGTGTGTGTGTGCACCGTGTGTGTGTGTGCACCGTGTGTGTGTGTGCACCGTGTGTGTGTGTGCACCGTGTGTGTGTGCACCGTGTGTGTGTGCACCGTGTGTGTGCACCGTGTGTGTGCACCGTGTGTGTGTGCACCGTGTGTGTGTGCACCGTGTGTGTGCACCGTGTGTGTGTGCACCGTGTGTGTGTGCACCGTGTGTGTGTGTGCACCGTGTGTATGTATGTGCACCGTGTGTGTGTGCACCGTGTGTGTGTGTGTGTGTGTGTGTGTGTGTGTGCGCGCGCGCGCGCGCACCTGTGGTGGCCTGAGAAAGTGTTGGATCCTCTGGAAATGGAGTTACGGGTAGTTGTGAGCATGAGTTCCAAACATGAGTTCTGGAAACTGAACCTGTGTCCTCTGTAAGAGCGACAAGTGCCCTTAACTGCTGAACCATTTCTCTAGCCCCAAGCTTAAAGTGGGTAGAGACAGGATGAATTTCCTGCTTCCTCCATCAGAGCAAAAGGGAAGAAAATAAGAAACAGATGAAAAGCTGCATCCGTGGTGGGCCCATGTACTTTCTTTCAGGGGCTAGAACCGGATGCTGGGACCAACTCTTACCCCACCATCAGGTTAAGACTGGAAGGGATGTCGGGAGGTCCAGGGGACTGAGCCTGAGTTGCTCCAGTGTCCACGTGAGTACTATGAATCCATATTTTCAGCACAGCACAGTGCCAGCATTTCAGCAGCTGGATGAGTGGGTAGAAAAACAGAGAAGCCACTCCAAGCTGGGTTGGCTCCATAAAGGTCAGTCTCCCATGTGCCAAATTCACCTGGCCCCTCTAAGATGGAACATGGAGTCTCGGGCACTTGTGGAGGTGAAGAGCCGTGAGTGGTCCAAGGATGCAAGACAGAGGAGTCCTCAGCAGAGGAAGCCTCTCCCATGCTTAGCAAGAGGTCCTCACTACGGCATACTCACCAAGCTGCTGCCAGGGTCAGGGCCCCGGGGGAGAAATCTCCAACTCTCACATATTGAGTCTGAGGCTTTGTGTCTTGTTTTCTGAACAAGATCTCACGACGTAGCCTAGGCTACTCTCAAATATCCAATCCTCCGCAGAAGCCTCTCAAGTGCTGAGATTACAAACGTGCACCACGATGCCTGATACTCCAGTCTGATCCTTGATGAGAAGGAACCAGGTGAGATGGTGCACTCACTCCCAGGCTGAGCTCAGAGATGAAAGGACCCAGAAATGGTACAATCCAGGCAGAACTTACCCCTTGTAAAAAACTACACCAGTCCTATTGGTTGAAAGTCCAAGAGCAGAACTCAATTGCTTGAGATCAAAGGACGGAGGCTCTGTGTCCCTGTGTACATTCATTGCTTTTCCAGGTTTTAAAGGCGCCCTTCCCAGGTGAGGGGCATGGAGCTTGCTCAGAGTTCTCAACCAGCAGGTTTTTGGTTTTATTTTTATTTTTGTGTAAATGGATGCCTTGCCTGAATGTCCCTATTGTACCATGTGTGTACCTGGTGCCCATGGAGGTCTGAAGATTGGGTCAGATCTCCTGGCACTGGAGTGACAGATGGTTGTGAGATAACTGTCGGGTGGGTGCCAGGAATTGAACCTAGGAACTGAACTCTCTACGAGTAACAAGTAACAAGAGCTCTTAACCACTGAGCCATTGCTCCAGACCCCAAACTGTTCTGTTGATTTGTAACCCTCCTCAGCACCCCCAAACACATCTTCCTCTACCCTAGCTCCTGTGTACTCAGCCACCTTCACTGTCTTGTTTCTTTACTCTGACGTTTTGAGATGAGGTCTCACTGTACAGTTCAGGTTGACTGGGTCTCAAAAGCTCAAGGGCCGTGTTTATGCAGGCCTGGGCCACACAGCTGTTGACCAGGTCCCAGGACGGGTGTTCAGCATTGTGTCAGCCTGATGTGGGTCTTCACGGCTGTCCTGGGAGTCCCTCATACCCCTTCATCTGGTTCACCTGGGCTCACTGCTGGGCAAGGCCTGGTGGCCCCAGCTCTAGTGGCTGCTATTTGTGTCATGTGGATGACTCTTGGGACAAACGGCACACAAGGGCAGTGCAGGCTGTGAGAACTCTCAGAATGTGCACACAATGTGCGGCCACCATTGGCCGGCCGATTCACAAGTTAACTTTCAGGCCCAGGAGCGATGCTGGCCAGAGGGCAGGAAACAGAGGTGAAGCCTCTTTGGCCTCTGGACTCCTTTCTGCTCTGAGTGTGGGAGTCTCCGCATTGAGGGTCCCTGCCTGGCTTCCCTGCTTACTTGGTGTTTAGATTGCAGTTGAGTCTGTTAACCCATTTCCAGTTCAATTCCATTCAGCCCTCAGTCCCTTTCTCTCTCAATTCATTCTCAGCTCAGCATAACTCAATTCCGTGTCACACAGTTCAACTCAAAATTCAGTCTCTATTTTGCTTAATCTGTATTTGTGGGGTACCGCCATGCTTGCTCTGCTTGCCTTGCTTTCTGGAGCTGCTGACAGTGCCTGGCCTGGCAAGACTGAGATGTGGGGTGTGGGCGGCTATTGGGCAGGAAGCCTGGGAGAATCTTGAGGGTGTGGCTATAACAAGCCTTGATAGAAGGGTCAGGATAAGCGTGATGTGCTCTCTAAGCTCTGTTTCTGCTTGGAACTCCCCTGAGCGCCTCTGAAATGCCCAGTCCTGTGAAGCATGGTGTGCTGAGTCTTCTGGAAATAGGATTACACATTGAGCCATTTGTGTTCTCTGTGTTCCCTCTATAGTCTTCAATGTTCTTTATACATCAGATACTTCCAAGGAGGGAAATAATAGAAATTGTTTCTAGAAGTTTCCTTCTGGTCCTGGGGATGAGCTGACACATCAAGGTCAGGACTCCTAAGCTGTGCTCAGTTACTATTTGTGGGCAGGCCAGTATCCTGTTCTGCTCCCAGCATAGGGAGGTTGTGTCAGGATGGCCTCCACTCCAGTGCTCCTGAGCAGGGATGTCAGGTTCCAGTAGCCAGGCATGCTCCTTGCCTTAAGCCTATCTGTTGCAGCTTTGTGCCCTCAGCCTCTCAGGGCAATCAGAAGCAATTCTCTATTCTGTGCATGCATTATGTCCGAATGACTTAGGGAGGGTGCACGCATGAATCCTGTCTCTGGACAGGATGAGGAGGTAGAACATAAAGTCTCCTTTGAGCTCCGCATTGAGTGCCCTCAGCACCCTATGTGGCTGCTGGGAAGTTGAGTTTGTCCAGAGCACAACTCTCCTGGGAGGCAGCGGGCAGGACACAGCATCCTGAGAGAAACCAGGAGGCAAACCCTCACTGTTCCCCACTTAGGTGTGGTGTGGGCTGATCTCTGTACCTTTGCAGAGCCACCCCAAAAGGGCATCTTGGGCTCTGGGGCCAGAGTGGCGTGCATGGGAAATTTGAGGGCACAGATTCAATTCATCATTATTTATGAACCAACACGAGGTAGTTTATTACTCTGATCACTCACTAATCATCTCTCATAAATGCAGGGACCGACAAAATCCCACCGAATCAATAAAGTGGTAAGTTTCGTGTCTAAATCACAGCGCCCAGTGCTCTTGAGTAAACCTTTCGGTAATTTACAAAGGCTGTTGAATTTTATAGTAAGTGTTTTTCAAACCAAGCTGGATTCTAAACAATAATGACTTTTTAATGTGGCTCTGTGATTACATTGTCATAGTGAAATACGGGGGTCTTTGACTGCATCCGAAATGAGCCCAGTGTGAATTACTCCGAGGCATGGGCCAGAGCGGCCCCAGGTAAAGCAATCTCAATAAATCACCCTCCAATCCGGGTGGCCTGGCAGGCGAGGCCTGATGCCAATTTTTGCAACTCAAATTTCAACGGACAATTTGTAAACAAGTGCTTCCATTTGTTCTAAAGCAGTGGTCATAGTCAGGTGCCCTCACAGTGGTGGCGGCAGCCTTCCTAGTGTTGGCCTGGACCTTGGGTAGGAGCAGGAGAGTGGCCACTGGACCACACAGCTGATTAAACAGGAACAGATGTAAAATAACTGACCCAAGCACACCAGCCACATGTAGGGTGCTGGGTGGGCCACATGTGTAACATTGTAACATTGAAGAGTAGTTTTTTTGTCCCGGGAGGTCCTGCTGGGCAGTACTGGGGCAGGGTCTGGGTTTCACTCGCCCTTGAAGGTTCTGATGACTCAGCCTGCTGGCAGTAAAGGTCCAACGTGCAGGGCAGGAAGGGCTTCCAGAAGCCTTATGCTGGCTACACTCCAGGCTGTGACACTTCTGATAATCCCAAAGCTACCAGATAAGAGGTGAGCTTGGTCCATCTCTGAGCCCAAGTGTGAACTTCGAGTGACTCCCATGGCCTGAAGAAGCTGGGCTGAATGCAGCCTGTGATTCAGTCCTGGACCCTCTGATTCACACTTTACAGTCCCCTTCTCAGACTGGGCTAGCTTTGGGTGGGTGTGTGGGTTTCCCCAGGTCCTGACCACTCCCAGGATGGGTGCATTGCTGGTTGGGTGGAGACTGGAGATTCTCACCAAGGTTCCCTCCATTGGCCTTCCCTGCCATTCCAGGCAGGATAGATTCATCCTTCTCTCTGGGGATCCAGATTCCTCTCTCCCTACAGAAATAAAGAGCCCAAGTTTCTGGAAGTCTTAAGCTAGCCCCACTGAACACAGAAGTTTCCAGGATGCCACATGACTCCTCGGCATCTCTGAGGCCTGTCTCCCAGAGCAGAGACCAGTGCCATGTCTCCCTTGGAGTCCCAGAGGATAGTTAGAAGGCCACTGAGGGCCTTCTGACCTCAGAGAGGGTGTTTACAAGGCAGTGAGGACTTGGAGGCAGTACCCCAGGGAGAAGTGCAGACATATGTCCCCTCCCCCCCCCCACACATATCACTGTCATAAGTGTCTTCTTGTGAGCTGAGCTTCTCTACTAAGGCTCTTGACATCTAATTCCCACTCAGTAGAGAGGGACACAGAGGCCTAAGTGGAGCGATGCCTGGGTCAGGAGGAATACTGACTGCACCAAGTTCTACTAGCACCTTAGTCGTCAGGGGCCTGGCCTCAGTGTGTGCACACAGGGAACGGGTGAGCACTGCTGGGGACTTGGCAGGAAGGCTGAGGAAATTTAAATGAGTTAATGAATCGCAGATGGTTAAGCCCAAGTAAAGATTGTTATTAAGTTGCTTTCCTGTATTTAAGGAAAGCATTTGTTTGCAGCTGGGGGACTGTTTAGAGAGAAAAGGGGTTCGCAAAGAAGCCAAGCTCTATAGCTTATGTCTCTTTTTCATAAAAATCGGGGGAAGAAGTGAGGAGCTGAACTGCCTCCCGTCAAGACATAAGACTCATTTAACTTCTGTAACATAGGATGCCTATGACTGGGAGAATCCCCGGGGAGAATAAATTCAGCCCTTTAAGGGAAGAACGGTTGTGCTGAGCGTATCATGTCAAAAATTAACATATGAACTTCAAATCCATGCCCCAATTCAAAATCTGATTTAACAAACTGCTCTTATTAAAGTCAATTGGTGAGCTTTCCATTATCAAAACAAATGAAATCTTTCTCGTCTAGGAGATAAATAATTTTCTCCCCACACCTAAGCGGGAGGCATTAACTTAACGGGTAATGATCTAAATTATGTATTAAACTCAATTACGTTTTATTACTACTTTCCAATTAGGGTACCCTGATTGACTGCTAGGCATGGAGACTTCTGGGCTGTACCCGGGCCCCCCAGCCCCGGAGCTGGCTCCATGGGCCCAATTCACCCTCGGCTTAATTGAGTGTGTCTCTGCCTCGCTCTAGAGAGAGTGTGAGGAGCAGCTTCTAATGGCGAATAAACAACCATGAGGCATGATTACCAGCTAAATTACCCATCGCCAGAATCGCTGCAGCGACTGCTCCTGATGTGACAACACAGCATTGAGCCGGGCTCGAGACGCCATGTCCAGGGCTGGCTCTGGGAAAGTGTATAGGCTGTGGTCCAATATGAGTGCTGTTGCTACAGGGAATGTTTGGATGTCCTCAAGTACCACAGGCTTCCACTAGGATAGAATCTCACTTCTTGTAGTTTCAGTCAGGTGAGGTCAATCTTGGTTTGACAACATGAAATGGAATAATTCCAAAATGAACAATTCCAGACTCTACACATTTGTGAGTTGTGTGCTGAAACTTCATCATCTCCCATCATCCACTTGAGTGTGTGAGCCACCCCTCAGTGCAGCTCTCCACCCCTCAGTGCAGCTCTCCACGATGTAGATGCATGCACCCTGCCTGGTAGTCCCAGCCTGATTTTTGGATGGATGGTCACAACATATCAGTACTCTGTTCAAGCCCTTGTTTTTATTTAATACTAGCACCAAAGTGTAAGAGTGGAACTTCTGGCAGTTTGGACAGCCTGACACTGTCACAGCACCCTGTCATTCATCCCACACTGTCACACACTGTCACTTACACTATGACAAGCAGGAGTATGCGGACAGCGAGAGCTAAACCTTGGCCACGTACTACAGCGCATGTGTGTAACTGTTTGTTACTTTGACCTCTTGGTAGTTCTACTTTATAAATTATGCTCTATAAGGAAAGACACCGTGCCCAGGATTTAGTGCGAACTACTGTTTCTGGCGCTTGCTGAGTGTGCAAGGAAGAGCTCTTTACAAAGTTTCCATTCAAGTTGAAAACTGTACCTACCCAGAGTAGCAAGGGCTTCCCTTCAGAAGAACACTTTGTAGCAACGTGTTTGCGAATAGGGACAGGAGTCTCACGTAAGAGAGCAGAAGCTGGAATGTTCCTTCTGCAGATTCCCAGAGCACGATGAGCCAGGCACCAAATGAAACAGGGAAATCCTGGCACCATGGGACTGAGTGTGTGCGTGGGAGGGGGGCCAGGGTGGCACCTGGCTCAGTGAGTGCCTTAGGGTTTCTATTGCTGTGAAGAGACACAGTGACCACAGCAACTCTCATAGGGGAAAACATTTCATTGGGGCTGGCTTACAGCTCAGAGGTTTAGTCCATTATCATCATGGCAGGAAGCGTGCGGCACTGGGGTGGACAGGGTGCTGGAGATGGAGCTGAGAGTTCTTCTGCACCTGGACTTGGCAGACAGCAGGCAGAGGGGCAGACTCTTGGCCTGACTTGAGCATCTGAGACCTCAAGGCCTACCCCCAGTGACACCCTTCTCCCTACAAGGTCACACCTCCTAATAGGGCCATTTTAATCCAAACCTCCACAGTGAATGCGCCATAACAGTGCATTTGATGGTGCACGGTGCCTTGGGAGAAGGGAGCAGAACGAGAGTGAGGTTTGGCTGGTGAGGAAGGGGAAGAGCATGTCTTTCCACTCAAGGGGTCAGGTGGGCCAATGAGAAGAGTCCTTTGAGAAGATGGGGGGGAGGCCAGGGACAGGTCTGGCTGATGTTAGAGGGCAAGGAGCCAGCAATCCAGGGGTCAGTGCCAGGGTGCTAAGCACTCATTTCACTGTGGGAGCATCTGCAAGCAGGCTGCCCCCCAGGGGCCTCAGACTGGTCCCACTCTTCCCCGTTTCCTCCTTGACTACAATTAAGACGCAAGGCTGGGAGAACTGGAGATGAGCTCAGACCATAGAGGCTTCTGTGGGAAAGGGTTCAAGAACCCAGAAAACCCAGAGAAATGCCCATGAGGAAAGGGTGGCCCCACACTGAGCTGCCACTCAGCTCCTGAGGCTTGGACTGGATGAAACTTGGGCTTGCTCATCCACTAGGGTCTATGAGAGCAATGTGACCGAAGTCATACTTGACCTTTCATGTATAGAGCAGAGGGCTCCCAAGACCATCTGGAAAGGGAAGTGAGATTCATCAGCTCATAGGCCTGAGTTGTCCTGATGATAAAGGTGTTCACGCTGGGGCAGGCGAGGATGACCGGACATCGTTGGAGTACATCTCCATGTAGCTGTTATGTACCAAGGCAATGGACGGTGCCACCAGGCCAAGAGGGTAAGCTCCTGCCACTACCCCAGGAAGACCAAGGTGGGAAGGGGCACTGAGGGGAGCCAGGGAGGTATTCTTATTGTCTACTCCAGCTTACAAGTCCCAACATCTAAATGATGAATGACCAGAAAATCCTGTCATGTTGGTGTCTGGGTAGCCATGGCTTGGTGTTATCATTTTCCACCGGAACTTAGGGGTCTGCAATGCCTCCATGAGCAGCGCTGGCTGATTGGGGTCTCAGTCCTCACTGTGCCTTCCTTGTGAAGTCTCATAGGAGGGAAACCCAGGTGAGGCTCTGAGATGACGTGTCCTCTGGGCGGCTCAATGTGAGGTTGGCGGAGTGGTGACTCTTTAGTTGGGGTGATGGGTATCTGCTGGTGGACTTCTGCAGGGCTCTGTAGTGGGTCTGAGCGGGGCAGCTTTGACAAGGGACAGAGTAAGCCACTACGGAACACAGGTAGGTACTAGCCAGGCATCAGTGGCTGCCCACTAAATTAAAGCCTGGCAGAGATAAGGATGGGAGAGACAGACAGGTGTGTGTGTGTGTGTGTGTCTTATGAGTCTATGCAAGGTGGTACTTGAATAAGCACAGTCCCCCGTAATCTTGTTTAAATATAAGACTATTTAAATAATAGGGTCCCCAGTTGATGATGCTATTTGAGAGGTTTAGGAAGTGTGGTCTTGGTGGAGGGAGTATGTGAAGGCAAGCTTTCATAGGTTGGAAATTTGCCCTATTTGGAGTCTTCTCTTTGTGGGTGCTTGAGGTTCAAAGTTTGAGCTCTCTGTTCGCTACTCCAGCTACCGTGCCCGTGGACTCTTGTCTCTATGCACGCGTACACCAAATAAACCCTCCTCTGTGTGGGGCTTCCTTGCTCATGGTGTTTTTATCACAGAAGCAGAAAAGTAACTACGCCAGGCGGCAGCTGTGAGTGTGTGCACAAGATAGGGGTTGCATGCAGGCAGGTGGGTGGCAGCTGTGAGTGTGTGCACAAGATGGATCATGGGGGGGGTGGTTGCAGGCAGGAGGATAGAGACAGGAGGTAGCTGTGAGTGTGCACAAGATGAGGGGAGAGGGGTGGATATAGGCAGGCAGGCAGCCTTCCACACTATCAAAGTTCTCAGGTTTGTTCTAAGGCCCTGTGAGCTCTGAGTTCTTCATCACTTAGTTCTGTCTAAAGGAGCATCTAGGTTCAATTCTGCAGAGCCAAGCAGGCGAATACATCTCCAGGTAGCTCCTCTTTCTCCTCCCAAGCCATGTTCCCTAGCAAGTCCCGTCACAACTGCCTGGCTGGGGTACCCACATCCTCAGAGCCAGGCAAGTTTCCCCTTACTCAGAAGCTGCCCTGTTGTGCACCCCCCCCCCCTTCAAGCTTCACCCTCTGCACTAAGACTGAGCTGCAAATTCACCAGTGCCTCTCCTGGCCTTTCACGGTGCCAAGATACTCCTCATGAGCACTTCAGGCCACCAAAACCAGCATCAAGTGTGAGACCCCAACATAGTACCAAATTCAGTTGTCAGCCTGAGATGTAGCCTTGGCCTCCTCTGGACCACTCTGTGCTGACCCTGAGGAAACACTTCCTACAAGATTTCAGCTCAATGATGGTGGCCTCATCTTTATCGAAGCCAGTTCCTCAGCCCCGTCTTACCAGCATCAATTGTCCCAGGATAGTTAAAGTTTCACTTCCAGAGAGTCCTTTATTCCCCAATTTTTACTGATTCTTTGTGATGAACCCCAATCTCACCCATCCCCCTTCATTGATCTCTGCCCTTACAACCTCCCTTGACCATCCATAGAGTCTTAATTCAAATAAATCACACTGATACCATCTTAGTCAGGGTTTCAATTCCTGCACAAACACCATGACCAAGAAGCAAGTTGGAGAGGAAAGGGTTTATTCAGCTTACGTTTCCTGCTGTTTGTTACTAATGGAAGTCAGGACTGGAATTCAAGCAGGTCAGGAAGCAGGAGCTGATGCAGAGACCATGGAGGGATGTTCCTTACTGGCTTGCTTCCTCTGGCTGGCTCAGCTTGCCCAAGACTACCAGCCCACAGATGGCACCACCCACAAGGGGCCCTCCCACCCTTGATCACTAATTGAGAAAATGCCTTACAGCTGGATCTCATGGAAGCATTTCCTCAAGGGAGGCTCCTTTCTCTGTGATAACTCCAGCTTGTGTCAGTTGACACACAAAACCAGCCAGAACAGATGCCCCGCAGAGTTTTTGAGGGACTCCCAAACTTCTCTTTAACCCTCAGAAGCTAGGCTCCCATCCTCTGCGTTATCTTCCAAGTCCCCACAACAGATCTGTAAGCTCTGAGGACTCCCTGGCTTTTCCAATCCAAAGCTCCAAAATCCTCCACCTTCCTCTGCATAGCAGCTCAAGGTATGCATTCCAGTCAGGGCCAGCATGGCCACATCCCACCCTCTGGTTCCAGTTTCCGTCCTAGTTTGGTTTCTATTGCTGAGATAGCTATCATGACTAAAAGCTACCAGGGAGAGGAAAGGGTTAATTTCAATGGCTTACCACCTCAATCATTGAGGGAAGTGAAGGCAGAACCTCAAGCAGGAACAGAAGCAGGAATCACGGGGGAATGCTGCTCACTGGCTTGCTCCTCACTGCTTGCTCCCCATGAGTTGCTTTACTTGTACAATCTAGAACCACCTACCTGCCCAGGGTTGGCACTGCCCTCAGTGGGTTGCCCCACTCACCAATCATCAATCAAGAAAATGTCCCAGTGACAAAGCCACAGGCCAATCTGATGGATGGCAATTCCTCAGCTGAGGGTCCTTCTTCCCAGGTGACTCTAGCTTTTGTGAAGTTGTCAAAAATAACAAGTATAATAACTAACCCTGGAGGTCCCTCTAGCCCTTTCACCAGCTGAGGTCCATCCAGAGACAATATGTGCCCATAGGCTGGACACTGTATGTTTAAGGCAAGCTGAGCACAGCCCAGTATGCAGGATTGAAGAAGGTGGCATAGGAAATCCAAATTCCCTTTCTGAAAGGAGATGTGATAGGACCCCAAGTTTAGAACCCCAAACTCTCTGGAAAGGCTCTGACTGTAGTAGTCTGTGAAAGCTGCTCAGCAGCACTAAGGGCCTCAGGAGGGGCCCGCATTCCGTTCACCGCTGTGGATGCCTAGATCTCAATGCCCGTGGCAGACGCCTGAAGCGCTGAAGCCACAGCCACAGCCCTGTCTTGCACGAACCTGGAATTTGCTTTTTTTGTTTGTGTGATGAATTCTTCGGATGCTCAAGAAAGAAATTAATTTTACTTATTCCTCCAAGCGGTCATTAGAAAAGCTTTTAATGAACACAGTAAAAACCAACTAATTATCGCAATGGCATTTTACTCTAAATAAAATTGACAGGAACCAAGAATATGATGCATATAATTCTCTTTAGTTTATTAAAACCCATTTATCACATTTTATCCTAGAGGAAACTGATCATATTAGTCTGTGATAATTTAGCTAATATTTTCTCGGTGCATCTAATATTTAAGGGGAGTTGATATTAAAGCCATTGCACATTATGTGTCGATAGCCTGCGTTCTGATGACTCTTCCCACTGAAGGATGGACACTGACAAATCTCATCCTGCTTGGCGGCTTTCCAGTCTGAGCTTCCAACTAGAAAACTTCCCCTCAGCCGGTGGGGTCAACTGACTGTCAATACCAGCAGGCATGGAACCTGGCTGGGGCCCAGACAGCCCCCATTTCTTACACACACCATCACCACCCTTGTGCCTCCCAGCGTGAGGTAGACAACTCTTGAGTACAGTGGGAAAATACTTATTTCTGATATATTGTTTTTAAAGCTTGAGGTTGGACATGTAACTTTTCATTGACCATCTTGCCCTCCATTGTTTGGGAATTTGGGCCATGTGAGGTAACTGGGTTCAGGAGATGGAATGAATGCCCGATTCACTTACTAAGTGCAGGCTGCTCTGTGGGCTTTTGGAATGGCTTGAGCATCCTAGAGAACTATCAACCCCCCACCTCCCAGACACATGCTTCACCTTCCCGTGGCCTCCTCTATTCTCCCGTAAAGGTGGTGATTGTACGTGTGGATTTGTCTGGGCAAAGGATACCCAGGTTCTTAGCTGCCTTTATATCTGGATGCCTGAGTGAGTGTTCTCCTACATCACTGGCAAAGGCAAGTCACATGGTTTAATGAGGCAGTGGGCTGTAGGTGAGACACAAGTGATGGCCACATGCTCACATGACAGGTTCTTTGGGTCAGTGAGGATCCCATGAAGACCCTGGCCACTGAACCTTCTATGTTCTTCTCTTGCCAAATCTCTGGGTCCAACCTATTGTCCAAGAACCTTGCTCATTCCTTGGCTTGGAAACATCCAACTCATGTGGCTCAGTCTTCACTGGATGGAGGCTCCATCCCTGTGCTGGCTGGTTTTGTCTGTCAACTTGACACAAGCTGGAGTTATCACAGAGAAAGGAGCCTCCCTTGAGGAAATGCCTCCATGAGATCCAGATGTAAGGCATTTTCTCAATTAGTGATCAAGGGTGGGAGGACCCCTTGTGGGTGGTACCATCCCTGGGCAGGTAGTCTTGGGTTCTATAAGATAGCAGGCTGAGCAAGCCAGGGGAAGGAAGCAAGTCAGTAAGGAACATCTCTCCGTGGCCTCTGCATCAGCTCCTACTTCCTACCCTGCTTGAGTTCCAGTCCTGACTTCCTTTGGTGATGAACAGCAACATGGAAGTGTAAGTTTAATAAACCCCTTTCTCCCAACTTGCTTCTTGGTCATGATGTTTTGTGCAGGAATAGAAACCCCGACTGAGATAATCCCCAACTTGTGTGGCCCCAGCCTTCACTGGGTGGAGGCTCCATGTTAGTCTTTGGTATCTCTCCTAACCACCTGTTCCCAGCCAGAGCAACCAGAGAACATTGCACAAGGATGGGTAGGCATCCCTGCCACCCCTGGCCCCGAGCACTGCTTAACCATCCCCATGTTAACATCTGGCCTTCACTGTAAGACAGGACTGTTCTCACTGAACAGTGTTTACTCCCCAGCCCTAAGTCCTTCTCCAGTCTTCTCCCTCTTCCTCTTCCTGTGGAGAAGTCTCCTCATAGGAAAGCCCACATCTAAGCTGGGCATGCCAAGACTCACCTTACCAACTCCTGTGAGTACACAGGATGTGACCATGTATTGGAAAAGTCCCTTGCCTCACCTGGCTATCCATAGCCAGCTCTTCTCCCGCTATGGGAGCCCTTCCTGGTCTCTACTGGTCTGCCTGACCATTCCCAGTCTCTCCCTAACATGCACCTCCCTCCACTCCTGCCCACTCCCTGACCACCCACTATCTCTACCTGCAGTAGTGAGATTTGTTCTCCAAAACCATAACTAGTGGACTCGGTCTCCTCCACCTCTGAGCCCTACGTCTCCTTCAGGCCCCCCTGGTCTCCACACCCCAGCTCACCCGACCAGTAGTCCTTTTCTCTGGAGCAGCTCTCCAAGGCTCATCCCAGAACTCTTGTTCTGGTGGTACATCCTGTCCCCAGCTCCAAGCACCATCCATCCATCTCCGACAATGAACTCTCTCCCTTCAGTTTTCTTCCTTCCTAAGTTTTGCAACCTGTACATCTACGGCCTGTTTGAATTTCTTTTTATTGTCTCAGTCATTTGTTAAATTATGCCCACAGCACATGGACGGGAGCCTGGGGGACACTCAGCCCACTGCCATTTGTGGTACTGAGTGCCATTCCTGAGCGGGCCCTCCCTGCTTCGGGAATGGCTATCTTCTTCTCTGTGGCCAGCACACACACGCTCTTAAGGAGGGAAATAGACAGTTTTGTCTGGCGATTTTGCCTTCGCACAAATGGAATCATACATATTTCATGGGTTGTCTGCAGCTTGCCTTTTTATATTTAACAGTGTCTCGGGAGCTTTCCATGTTGGAACGCGCAGACCAACCTCGTTTTTTTGATAGCTGTAGATTTTTCTCTCTTATGGGTGACATTGCTGTGTAGCAGGCTCTCTCACTAGGAGAAAAAGAAAACAGGCTTGTTTCTTCTTCTCCCCTTTAATCACGTTTTCCTATTACCCAAGCACCGGCATGTGTCATAATCAGGACTCCCCACCGGCCACTTGGGCCAACTCTGCCTTTGCTTATGTCTGCCACTGCAAGAAATCATCAGCTTTTACCTTTTCTTCCAATTTTTCTCACGGTCGCCTTCACCAACATCCCCTTGATTAATGATGAAGTCAGTGTTGGTTTTTGAGCTTGTCTGTCTTCAGATGACTTTCTTTACCTCACGGAACATCCCCTCCCGTACTTGTGACTTACAGACCCACCGTAGCCTGTCCCAGGGGGCAGCCTGTCTCCCAACTCCCAGCCCCTGACTGTACCTGCCGCCTGCCTCCTGAGTATCCCCACTGCTGAGCAGTCTCCTTGTCACATGTAACTTACGTCTGCAAGTCCAATTGCTATCGCTCTTCATTGTCAAAAACCAATCTCTACAACTGTTCTCTGTTCCCAGGGAGTTTCACACAGCCTGTCCAATCCACGGGAGATGTGATTGCCCCCTGATTGGGATTCCACTGCATGGGCAGATCGCTGGGAAAGACGGTGGCGTTTCGCAGCATTTTCTCACAGAAGAACTGGGCATCTCTTTCTCCACTTGCTCAGGTCTTTTATGTAGACTAGGAGAGTTTATAGCCACCCCCAGCATGGGTTCTGTCTGCATTTCTGTTGGATTCCTTCTCCCTCTTAGGGAGCCTTGGGTTCTCTGGCCATTGTCAACAGGCAACTGCTTTTATATAGCAGATTTCTAGGCATAGGCCCTGCCCAGACTACATGACTAAGCTCTCTTAGTTTTTCTTGCTCCCTGCACCCTCTGGTTTTCTAGACCTGATTGTATTCTTAGTGAGCCACAACATCTTTGGCCTGGTACCTGCAGTTTTAAAACCATACCATGATGACCTAGCTCTTTGTGAGGAGTAGAAATGGGAGTGTGGGTATCCCATGTTACTCCAACTTTAACAAGGACCTCAGATGCTGCCCAGAGCACAGCTTTCTCTGTTCCTACCTCCTGAGGAATCCCCAAGCCAGCTGGGATGAGTTATCAAATGCTACTTGGATGTGTCCTAAACCTCTGCCTCTTGTACCTGAATGAATTATAGCAATTACCTCAGTGGATTTCGAACATTAGGTGCCAGTGGATTTCTTAGTAATCCTCCTCCCTCGGGGTTCTGGCTCCTCCAGGCTGATCTTGTTTTCCCAAGCTCATGTCTCATTCCTGGCAATGACTCAGCTTCCGCAGGTAGAGGGAAGTCCCTGCTCTGCCCATGGAGTCTGGGTACCTCTTCGGCGTCCATATTTACTCTTCTCTTATGTTTACATATCCACTCACAAGAGTGTATGGGTTGGAAAGTTTACCTAAGTGGCAAAGTGGCGGAAATGGTTGTGGCTTCCTTTTTTCATGCAACATCCAACTTTTTTACAGATGTCCGTGGTGGTTGATGGCAATCCATCTCTCTTTAGCTGATTGGTAGAATAGTCCCCCGGGTCAAGAAGGCATTGTATCTCATCCTTCCCTACCATGAGACTCTCAGCCTGTCCCTTCAGCTGATGCCCAGCTGCCCTGTTCGCCACCTGGAGACTGCTAGTGCAGGCCCTCAGGACAGCATCCTCTGGCTGGAAGCTCCTGCTGGGAGGGCGGCACCTTGGACCCTCTGGGTTCATGTAGACAGAGCTCCGAACGGTTCTTGGCAGGTGACAGGTGCTTGGTAAACACAACTCATGAGCGCACTGTACAATCATGATTAAGTAGTGACAGGGCTGTCGCAATGGTAATGCCAATTTACCCTCCAGCCAGAACCTCTCAGAGCTTCCTGTTCCACAGACTCACGGCAGCGCTTGCTGAGGTCAGATTTCCTAATTCTTTAGACTCAAATGGGTGAAAAATGGCATCTTGTTGTTTTAATTTGTGCTTCTCCGTGTTAGGCCTGAAGCTGAACACACTTTCACATATTTATGGCACAGCGTCTTCGCTCCATATTTATTGTCTCTTATCATTTCTTCATTCTTCCATCGGCTGCTTGCTGTTCCCTTATTGATTTCGAGGAATTATTTATGTATCTGGGTAGTGATACTTTATTGGTTATATGGGTCATAAATATTAGCCTCCCAGACCGAGGTTTGTATTTTTTCCCTTTGTTGATGGTGCCTTCTGCTGAACAGAACTTTAAATTTTCATGCGTCTGCCGCATCGGATGCGCCCTTCTGTTTGGTGGTGTCCACGGAAACCCTTACATTCTCTTCACAGTTCCCTGTCCTCGCGTCCAGGTTTCAACCCCCCACAATTGGTTTTAGTTTATGGTGCAAAGTGGGGTTTGCTTCCTGTAATACCAGGGCCCTGGACCTAATGAATCTATCATTTCTTCACAGGGAGCTTGTGTAGTGTATACGCACGGCCGTGTGTGCTGGTGGCCATGTTCTATACACGGCCGTGTGTG
>JADRCH010000341.1:797724-810769 GCA_019843965.1 Rhynchomys soricoides | reverse complement strand
ATGTTCGTATACACGGCCGTGTGTGCTGGTGGCCAGGTCCTAGCTCTCCCTCCAGCTGCTATGCCTCTCTTCTCCACCCCTGAACATGTTCTCTTAGAGACTCAAGCTTTACAACTGTAACGTGCCAAGTGTTCAGATCTCTAGTCACACGGACCTCAAGAGCCAACAACACCCCTTCCAAGCTGCAGTCCCACCTACGGGGTCTTGACATCCAGAAGGGAAGACCCCACCTTTGTCTTCGGGCACATTTTGACTATATTTGGACCACTGCTATTCAATAATCTACAAGAGAAACTTACAGTCAATCACACTGCCTAAGCTAAGTGTATAGATGAGCCCTTTAATTTTGGGTGGCAACCAAGAGTGGGCTAATGTCTCAGAGTCTTTTCATGCTTATTGTCAGGGGCACAGAACTTTTAAAGACAAAACCCATGAGGTCCAGACATTCATTCTTGACAGAGCATAAGCATTGTTTCACATATAACATGACATTATTTTTTATGTATATCTTCTTCATTTATTTTAGTTTATAATGTTTATATAAATGTTATTTTAGTTAATACATCTGACCATGGTCAAGGTCATGGACATCTCAAGTCTTGCCAAGGCAGAGGGGAGAGGGGGCTGAGAACTGTCTAAGCAAACACAAATGGTGTCAGAATCAGATGGCTTTACCTTGGTCACTTCGCTGTGATCTATTAATTTTATGAACTAGCTTAAATAGTTAGCTTGGGTTAGACTGAAAACACATTTTATCTTTATATCAACCTAAAGCGGCTTTTCATCATTCTTGACTCTTTCCATCCATGGACATGGTATGTCTGCTCATACGTTAAAGTCGCTCTTCAAGCCCCCTCTAGCAAAGTGCAGCTGTTCCCTCCTAGAAGGGCCTTCCAAGCCAACACTGCTACCGTAACCTTGGAAACGGTGACTCATTCTCACGGCTGACTTCTTACCATCTCTCATTACCATCTCTCATTTTCACTATTTCTTACGCCGAATTCATTTTCTTCAATTCACCGGACTCCAGTGGATTCTAGTTGTTTTCGGTAGATTACATTGAGAATTCCACACAGCTTGCGATGAGGCTGGAGAGATGTCTCAGTGACTAAGAATGCTGGCTGCTCTTGTAGAGGACCTGGGTTCAGTTCCAGCATCTGCACGGTAGCTCGCAACCCTCTGTAACTCCAGTGCCAAGGGATCCAATTGCACCAGACATGCACATGGTACACAAACATACGTGCAGGCAGAACACTTGTACACATAAGACAAAATTAATAAATCTTTTTTTAAAATGTCCTGAGAATAGTAACCATTTGTTTTACCCGTTCTTTTCCTTGCCACCGTTTGCTGCCAGGCTCTCCAGCACACCGAAGGGTGAGGGCAGAGCCAACGTTAAAGAGTGGTGCCGGCTGTAGCATGAATGTTACAGTTTTTATTTCGATCTAAGGAAATGCTCTGTGTTCTTAGGTTCTCCTCAGACCCCAAGGTAACATATGTGGGTTTTCACGCTTGCGTACAGCATCTTAGGCTGCTGTAATCAGCAGTCAGCACTGCGGTCCTCAGTCTCCCTCCATGGTCACTCAGAGCCCTCATCAGTCTCCTTCTGCGGTCACTCAGAGTGCTTAGCACTGTGGTCCTTAGTCTCCCTCCGCGGTTATTCGATCCTCAGTCTCCCTCCAAGATTACTCAGAGTGCTCAGCACTGCGGTCCTCAGTCTCCATCCGCGGTCACTCAGACTCAGTCTCCATCTGCAGTCACTCAGAGCAACTTGCATTGTCCCAAGCACACAGCCTCACATTGTTCATGTGTTCAGTTTTGTTTCCTACTAGTCAACGCATACCTCTCAGCAGTGCATTGTGGGAAAGCTCTCGGGAGGCTCCAGACACTGACTGTTGGCTTCCTCTTCGCATTTGGGATGCTCTATTGTACTGTGTGTTGTCTGGACTGTGTATTTGTGGACACACTGGCATCTGCTTGGCCACGGGGCTTTTATAGCTGTGACTTTTTCTTTCAGATTGCTTTTATATTTATCATTTTACACATTGTACTTTAAAGACAGTATTTTTTAAAAGCAGTGCTATTAAAGGATGGTTGACGAAAAATAGACTGCACAATGTGTGTGGGTGTGTGTGTGAGTGTGTGAGTGTGTGTGTGTGTGTACACGTGCCACACACTTCCCTATATGTGAGTACAGAAGCAAGAGGTCAACAATGGTGTCTTCCTCTGATATTCTCCACTGAGTCTCTCACTGAACCTGGAGCTGACTGGTTTTTTCTAGCTGGCCTGGTTGACTAGAGCTCCTGTAATCTTCCTGCTTCCATCCCACAGACCTGGAGTAACAAATGTGTGCCACCTTGCCCAGTTCTTTTGTGGGTGCTAGGGCCTCCAAACTCAGTTCCCTATGCTTTCACAGGAAGCACGGCCCCCACTCTCCTGCACATGATGAAAGTATAAAATGTGACACATTTGTACCGTTTAACCCATGAAGCCATTACTATCATAGCAGAAACAGGGACACTCACTTCCCCAACTCCTCCTCCTCCCCCCTCCTCCTCCCCTACCCTTCCTCCTCCCTCCTCCTCTTACCCTCCCACTTTACTTCCTGGTTCTGTATCCTTGGCTTTGTCCCTAGGAAACCACTGCCAGGTTGTCAGTCACTCCAGCTTAGTTTGCGTTCTCCATGATTTATACAAATAGAGGCATACATAGAGTATATCTCACTACTTGGGGCAGGTGGGGGGGATAGCTTCTTTCCCTTAGCAAATTATTCTGAGCCATCCGCATGCATATATGAACAGAGAATGTGCCCGATGTGTTAACACATTCACCAGCTGAACGTTTGGGTTGTCTCCAGCTTTTGTATATTTCACACAAAGCTGGGTAATAATTCATACACAGATCTTTTGGAGACAAACGTTTGTTGCCTGCAAGTAAAACAGTAGTACCATAGAATGGGCAAGAACCCAGCATGACTTACCAAAGAATTGTCCTTTCTCTGTTGAATAGTCTCTGCATATTTGCCACAAACCAGTTGACCATGTATATTTGAATCTATTTCTGAATTCTCTGTTATGTCAATATTTTGGACTCCAAATGTCAGTGTTTACTGAGAAGGAACTTGACAGCATTTTGGGTGAGATCCATTGACTTACCAGCAGGCGTGGAGAGGCAGCCTCCAGTTCCCCATCCATGAACGTGGTCCACAACCCATTTGATTTGGCCTTCTTTTTTATTTCACACTGCATTTTTTTTGAGGTTTTAAAAAGTATATATGATATTTTAATCAATTCTTTGAGAACTCCGTGCATGCAAATAATGTATTTTGATCATGTTCACGCCCATTCCCCCACCTAACTCCTCCCAGATCTACCCACAAACCCCTTCCATTTTGTGTCTCCTTTTTATAACCCACTGAGTCTGTTTTTATTGTTTTAATATGCAAAAACCATATGTCCTTTGTGAGCATTTTGACTGAGCATCTAATGTGTCAGTGGCCTGTAAATGCTTTTAGATGTCAGTTTCTTATTGTTGGTTTTAAGCACAGAAAACACTGTAGCCCTGTGTGTATTGATACGCTTTACCACGCTGCTTGTTTACTAGTTCCAGCAGTTTCTTTTCCTAATTTTGGTCAGTTCTTTGGGACTTTTCGTACAATGTGTGTCAGTGACATTCATCTCCTCCTCCTCCCACCCCTCCCCTTACCCATCCGACTATGTCTTTTTCAAAGAAAAACCCATCAAGTCCAACCTGTCCCGTCCATGTTCTCTTGGGTGTGGGGCCATCCCCTGGAATATGACGACCCAGGGACTACCAGGGACTGCTGTCTTAAGCCAAACTGACTCTCCCTCTCCCAACAGTTAGTTACCAAGATGTCCTCAGCTAGGACTGGAACTTCCTGTCCTCTTCCCGCTTCCATGTGAAGGCTTGGTCTGGCTTGAGCTTTCAAAGATCTTGTGCATGCTTTCATGAGTTTATTTGGAAAACACAGAGATCATTGTGGAAGAGGGGGCAGAGAGATGTAGGAGGCGGCGGTGGCTGACTACACTTCTTGTAGTTTTTGTTCTTGGATTCCAGGAGCTGTTCTACACAGATGAGAAGAAAAGCAACAACTCACTCTCTCCGGAGATGACGTGCCTCACTCCCCACGCTTTATTAAGCAGAACCTTCCAGCACAATGTTTGGGACATCTTTGACTTGCCCTGGGTCTTGGAGTAATGCAGGGCTTTATAATTTTTGTTTGTTTGTTTTTATAGCTGGTCTTGGCCAGATGAAGTCATTTCCAAGTTTACTAAGGGTATTTTATTATGAATCAAAGTTGGATTTTTATCAAGTATGTTTCCTGTTGAATGAGGTTTTGCTTTTCAGTCCATTGTTATGGTGGACTTGATTGATTCCTGAATGTTAAAGCAACTTTGACTTGCTAGGATTAAATTAGAATTAGACGGATTAAAATCCCTACAATTTTGGTAATTGGATTTGCATTTTTGTCCATGAGGCAAGTTGTTCTCTGCTGTTCCCTATGATGTCTTTATTCGACTCAAGAGCAGGGCAATGCTGCCTGCCTAGATGAGCCGAGCTTCTGTTGTCTGGAAACTATGTAGCATTAACTCCACTTCTGTTAGACACGAGTGCACTTCAACACTGGATCCATCTGGGTCTGAAATTCATCTTTCACAAGGCTTTTGCTTACAAATTAAATTTTGCTGACAGGTATGGGCAATATAGACATGAAGTTTATCGACTTCTTTTTGCTGAACTTGCTGAATGACCCCATTCCATCTGAGTTGTTGAACCTGTCAACAAGTGTTCACGGCAAACGTTTGCTTGTGAGGACAGCGGAGTGTTTGCTGGTGCCCTTCTGTTCCTCATATCAATGATACACATCTTTCTTCCTTGGATCGGGTAGGCTGGCTGCTTAAGATTTAAATGACGTCTTTTAAAAAGGCAACCATCTTTTTGCTGCTTTGATTTTATTTTGTCAAGTCTCTCCTCTTTCATCAATTTATATTTCGTGGTGTTGTTGTTGTTATCATTATTTTTTCCAAGACAGGAACTCTCTCTATAGCTCTGGCTGTTGTGTAAGTCACTCTGTAGACCAGGCTGTCCTTGAGCTCACAGAGATCCACCTGCTTCCTCCTCCTCCTCCTGCTCCTCCTCCTCCTGCTCCTCCTCCTCCTGCTCCTCCTCCTCCTCCTCCTCCTCCTGCTCCTCCTCCTGCTCCCCCTCCTCCTGCTCCTCCTCCTCTTCCTCCTGCTCCTCCTCCTGCTCCTCCCCCTGCTCCTCCTCCTGCTCCTCCTCCTCCTGCTCCTCCTCCTGCTCCTCCTCCTGCTCCTCCTCCTGCTCCTCCTCCTCCTGCTCCTCCTCCTTCTCCTCCTCCTCCTCCTCCCAAGTGCTGGGGTTAAAGGCATGTGCCACTACTGCCTGGCAATCTATATTTTGTATTATTTTCTTCATCTTCTTCGGACTCAATTTGTCCTTCTTTTCCTAGTACCTAAACTTGCAAGCTCAGGCTGTTTTCTTGAGACCTCTCTTTTTGAGCTTGCTGTAGTCTGGATGTGGTTTGTTTCTCAAAGGCTTGTCTGCTAGCCTTGCCCAGATGCTGTGGTGCTGAATGACAGTGGCTGACAGAAGAGGTGGAGCACAAGATAGCTAAGTCACTGGTGCGGTAGCCTTGGAAGGATTGATGGGATTCTCCCAAGACCCTGGGGAGGCCCCATGATAGCAAGTGGTTATAAAGGGCAAGTCTGTCTCCTGAATCTCTGCCTTCATGTCTCTCCTGCCACTGTTCCTACTGCTTATCAACAGGCCATGAGGCTGTCTGCCAGGAGGCGCTTTATCAGAGGTCTTCAGACAATGGAGCTGCCTGGTAGTTGAGTGCTTAACCTCCAAAATAAATTATCTATCTGTGCACAGATAGATAGACAGATAGATAGAGAGAGAGAGAGATAATATATATAGAAAGATAATATATGCATATATGAATATATGTATATATAGTGCCTATATACTATATATAGTATGTACGTACACATACACATATATGAATATAGCTATATTATGCACACAAATTAATATATGGTGTTGCACATGTGTGTAAAAAGTTCCCAGCCTCTGGTATTTTGTTATAGTGATTGAAATTGCATTCATACATCACCTATGTTTCCCTCCAAGCGTGAATGAGCCACTTCACCTCAGTCTTGCTGTGCTGTGTTTTCACTTTCATTTGAAAGGACGACATAAACTCCATTTGTCTCCATTTAAGGACCAGGCCTGGTTTCAAAAGGAAGGTCATAAGGCACCAGCACCAGGGACAGACCATAAAATCCAGAAACAAAGTTGTAAAACCCCCTCCTAAAGAACAGCCTGGGGATAACCATAAAAATGGGGAACTATCTCAGGATGGACCATCTGCACTAGGCAGCCCTATTTCATCACATGGTTAAATGTTCATGACATAGGAATGCAGACCACTGACCACCTGTGAGCCTCCTAGCACCCACCAATAAAATTTTAGATTTACCTAATCATTCTAGAGAGTTCCCCTGGTTCTCTATAAGAAAGCCTGCTGGCTTTTGTCTGGGGTCACCTTTTCAAAGAATGGTTCACACACACACACACACACACACACACACACACACACTGTACCCTGATTGTTTTTGCAGAATAAAAGGTCTTTGCTTACTATCTGAGTCTAGGGTCTTCCTTCAGCAATTTTCAGACCCTTAGACATTCAGCTCAAAAGAGTTCCCAGTTTCCCTCTGATTTCTTATTTCAAGTCATGAAGAACATAATTCAGTTTCCAAATAGTTTGGCTCTTCAGATACCTTTCTGCTCTCGATTTCTAACTCACTTGCCCTGAAACCATGACAGGTATGTTTAACCTTGCTCATTCATGGAGAGCTGTCTTATAATCCATCTTGGTAAATGTGCTGGGAGCCCTTGAGATGGTTATTCTGCTGCATTGGGGGAAGTGGTCAGAACATGCCTGACCTGGTTGGTGGTTTTCTGCATTTGCAATCTGCTTCTCTAGTAATTACTGAGAATCGGGGTTGCGATCTCTCTGGAGCTGAGGTCATATCTCTGCTTGCTGTCTAATCCCTTCGTCCTGTCTGCACTGTGAGTCTTAGTTGCTCCAAGTGTGCTCATTAGGGGTGAAAATGACCTTGCGGCCTTCTACTCCTGTTGAAGTGATCCTCTGTCCTTCGGTCTCGTCTCACAGGCTGTTCAGTGCTCGTGTTCATTAACACCACATTTCCCAGCTTCTGATGTTGAGCACGGGCTAGTCCAGGGACCACGCAGATGGTTACTGTTCTTACAAGAGGATCTCTGACTTTAATTGTTGGAGTCTTTCTGTTTTTATTGACATGGTAGCTACACTTTGCACCTTAATGCTTGCTTCCTGTTTCTTCCCATCTGCCTTTTCATTTACACACACATACACACACACACACACACACACACACACACATTTGGAAGATCCTGCTATTTATTTAAAGGTCATAGTCTCCCATGTCTAGACAGGTCCCCTGGCAAAATGGACGACTCCCTTTCCCAGTACAGCTTCCTCTTCTCTACTTTACCTGGGGAGCCCAACCCCCACTCTCTACCTGAGGAATGCCTGTAATCCTTGATAGAAATTACAGGCTCTGCCTCCTGGAATGCCTCTCCAAGGAGGTATCCCCAGCCCCTACAGCTTAAGGCAATAAGACTTCATACTAAGACCCCTTTCCACTTTCCAAGGTTTCTATAGTTCTTGTTCACCCTCAACAAGCAAGCCGTGTCATTGACTATCATCTAAGAGAGCTGTAACTCTGAAGAACTCTAACATTGAAATCTTCGGAGGAGACCCCCTATCCCCAGAAGTCACGACTGACCCACTCACTCTGGTCTTCACTTCCTCTCGTTCCAGGCCTGCTGTGCATCGGGCCTGGACACACCAAGAGCAGAAGAGAAAAATGGAGCCACAATTTATATCTTACCCTCTGTGTATATGTTTTCTTTTACGTTGGGTTGAGTATTTGTTATAATTTTCATTTTCCTCAGTGGCTAGTTGTCTACATGTCACTCCATGAGTTCTTGCTTAGCTTTGGCAGAATTTCCCAGGAGTCCTTGCACGCCAGCCGCCAGGGCAGTCTCGCTCCCTCTTTGTGAATAGCTTGAAAGTCTGCATGGCTTGCCCTACAGTTCATGCTGCCAGGCTTCCCTCAGAAACCCCACAGTGCTGGTAGACTTCTGGTCTGGAATCTATTAAAGAACCTTGCTCTATACGAAGCACTTTTCTTCTTTAAAGATTTATATATTTTTATTAGACACACACACACGTGTGTATATACATACACATATACAGATATATGAGTGTTTCGCCTGAATGTATGTATGTGTACCATGTGTGTGCCTGATGCCCTAAGAAGCCAGAAGAGGGTGTTGGATCCCCTGGACCTAGACTTTCAGACATTTATGAGCTGCTATATGGGTGCTGGGAACTGAACCTGGCTCCTGGAGGAGCAGTCAGTGCCCCTAACCACTGAGCAGCCTCTCCAGCCCTACTGTAAGCATACTTTTGCATTAACTGCCATCACTGCTCTGGGGCTCTTTGCTCATTTATATAGATCCAGATTCCTGCATTCAGTTTTATTATTTCCTCTGCCTAGGGGCTTCATTTAGCATTCCTTTTAATACAAGTTTTTTTCAAATGAATATGTATATTCATTAAATATATTAAATTCATTAAATATATTCATGAATACATACACACACACATTTTGCTTTTGCCTTAATTTTTGAAAGATTTTCTGAGCATAGAATTCTAGGCTGATAGCTTGAGTCTATCGGTAACCCCATATCCCATACCCCACCGCACACTTAAAAGATCTTTCTCACTACTATGAAGACATTTAGCATCATTTAGGGATAGTTTCATTATGTAACATACTTTTAAATACAACAATATTTTTTGTGGTGCTGGGGATTGAACTTTGGGCCTGCATTCACTAGGCAAGTCCTCTCTCCTGGTTGGTGGTTTGTTTTGTCTATGCCTGCTTTTACCACCTTTGTGGTAGTGTGAATGAGAGCCGCCCCATAGGCTCATATATTTGAATCTTTGGTCCCTAGTTGGTGAAAATGTTTGGGAAGAATTGGGGGTGAGGCCTTGTTGGGGGTGTGGCCTTGTTGGATGGGGTGTGGCTTTGTTGGAGAGGGTGTGGCCTTGTTGGAGGAGGTGTGTCACGGGGGAGGGTGGCTTTGAGGCTTCAAAGACTCATGCCATCCCTCCCCTTTGTCCCTGTCTCTGCCTCAAGCTCATAGATTGAGATGTGAGCTCTCAACTATTGTTCCAGTGTCATGACTGCCTGCCTGATGCTGTGCTTCTTGCCATGATGGTTAGAGACTCCTATATCTCTGGAACTGTAAACCCCAAATCAACCCCTCTGTAAGTTGCCTGGTCATGGTGGTTCATCACAGCAAATAGAAAAGTGATTAATATAGCCCCGTATCTCTGGTTATGAGTAACCAGGCTATATACTCCTGCTTCATGCTTCTCTTCTCGGGGCTTTTCCAGCTTTCTGGAAACAATTCAGCCACTGTGTTTTCAAGGCCCCTTCCTCCGAGGAAGTCTATACAGTCGTTAGGCTGTAGCAATGTCCACAGGTTGCTCTTTTCCTCTGTGTGCCACCATGGAAATGTCCTTTGCTGACACCCTCCCATTCACTAATCTTTTCTTCTGCAGTATCTATCTAGCAGGCCCCAAGTCCCCAGCACATCCACCACCACAGTGAATGCAGTCCATCAGGGGAGCTGTGTAACAATCCTTCCCAGCTTCTTCCATGTTCTTAGCATGGTCACCTTTGCCCACCTTTTTTTAACATGTGGACTGTGTTTGTCTGTGACTGTGTGGTGATTCCTGGTCCCTTTCAATGGACTGCCTTTTGCTCTCCTTCGACCTGTATGTTCCTGTTTCTTCATGGCTGGTGGCTTCGGCAGGCTGCCAGACACTGTGACTCTGTCACTGTCACTGGTTGCTGGTTATTTTTCTGCTCTTTTTACTGGTTTTAGACTTGGTTCTGGGACAATTATTTTCACTTAGCACTCTTTTAGCAGCTTGTGTGTAAGCTCTGACAGTTGGGACAAGAGCAGCCTTTCAATCAGACGAGTTCTGTTCCTCCGCTGACACAGGCTTCTGAGCTCTCAGAAACATCGCTGCGATATCTGCAAGTTGAGGCTCATGCCCCAGGGCTGAGCTGTCCCTCACCCAGTCACGGCAGCCATGGCTACAGAGACGGCTGTCCTCAGCCGCATGGCTTATACCCTGCTTCCTCTTCCTATGGTGACCCCCATCAATGCTCCTCTGTTCAGAATCTGGAGCCATTTCTCTGTGCAGCTTCTCCTTTCTGCATGTTTCCCCCAAGTGCTCAAGCACTGTGTCAACTCAGGGAGCCACTGCTCCTTCTGATCCCAAGGCAGCAAGCCAGGGCATCACCAGACTTGCCTCTTTATTTCCCTCTCTGGGAACCACAGTCATGGACAACGGTGCTATTGTTTGACATACTTCCAATCTTGGATGCTGCTAGGATGGACCACTGAGTGCGCCCTGCCTCTCTGCCGAAGCTGGGAGCAGGCACTGTGTCACACTGTATCCATGTAGAATGCTACTTACTGCTTTTCAAATTTTAAAATTATCGAAGTGACAAACCGTAGAAGATTTGACCGTGTTACAAAGTTAGGTACCATTAGCCACATCTATGTAGAACAAGAGGCCAGCTGGTGTGTCCCTGGCTCCCAGGCCCGTGATCAAGATTTCCTCCAAATATATGCCCCACAGAAGAAACGATGACATGTTGGCACAAAAAGAACAAATAGGTTGTGATGGGTCCTTTTATGTCAACTTGACACAAACTAAAGTCATCTGAGAGGAAGGGCCCTCAATTAAGACAATGCCTCCATGAGACCAAGGTGTAGGCAGGTCTGTAGAGCATTTTCTTAATTAGTAATTGATGGGAGAGAGCTCAGCCCATTGTGGGTGGGGCCATCCCTGGGCTTGTGGTCTTGGGTTCTATAAGAAAGCAGGCTGAGCAAGCCATGGGGAGCAATCCAGTAAGCAGCACCCTCCATGGCCTCTGCATCAGCTCCTGCCTCCAGGTTCCTGCTCTGCTTGAGCTTTTATCCTGACTTCTTTCTATGATGAACAGTGATGTGGAAGTGTACGCCAAATAAACCCTTTCTTCTCCAAGTCGCTATGATCATGGCATTTCATCGTAGCAATAATTATGCTAACTAAGACAGGGGACTCATGTGACATGTATCCAATATACATGCCTGTTTTCATTGTGTTCCTGTGCACTTGCATGCATGTGTTTATATACTTATGTGCATGTGTGTGAGCACCACATACTTGTGTATATTTGAACGTGGGCCTGAAGGTACATACTGTGTGCTTCTGGGTACATGCTAGTTCCATTGTTAGCTTGGTTAGAAGCTCCCCAGTAGACATGCCATGCCTAGAAGAATCACCAGCTTCCTTCTAGTGGAGATAAGGACATGTACAGAGGAGACAGGGAGGAAGGAGTGGAGACATTGTCACATCGGCCAGACCTCTCAGAAGAGTTTGTTGAGTGGATGGATGAACGTGGAACATGATGAGAAGCCCACCCAGGGTTCCATATCCCAAATCCCAGTGACAGCCAGGGCCCAAGAGGGATTTAAGAATAGATAAGATAGTACCTGCAGGGACCCAGTGTTTGCAGCTGGGGAAGTAGAGCCTAGCTGGATGCAGGATCAAGGCTCCTGAAGAAGTGCTGACCCCTGCAGAATGTCTGGTTCCCTGCAAGGCCACCTGGCCACTCAGTCTCTTCCCCCATTCAGTCACACCCGTTCTTGACTGTGATCTCCTCATCCATTGGTTCACCTGCTCATGACCCCTCCCTCCCGCTGTGCACAATAAGGAGCTGCTGTCTCTGTAGAGGTGTCTGCCAGGCACCTGCTAGCCACACGTGGCTCCATTCCCTTTCCTAATCACAACCCTAGGTGCAGATATGATCACTTTCCGATTTACAACTGTGGAAACCGAGTTCAGTGGGTGCCTGCTCTGTCTGCTTCTCCTCTTCGCACGGAGCACTGAATTCAAGAGTCGAGCCAAAGCCCCTGCGAGCCTTAAGCCAGCGCCTTCCAGACAGGTGAGCCGAGGGCTGGTGGCCAAAATCAAGCATACACGATCTTAAGTTGAAGTGGCCTGCCCACAAGGGTGGCACACTGCCCCAAGTTGTCTCTGGACCCTGTGGAAGAACATCCAGGCAAGAGCTTGGTGTGAGGAGAGGTCAAAAGGAAGCCAAGAGGACTCTGGGGAGTCTGACAGAGGACAAATGATGTTCCTTCTGCTTGCCTAAATCCTGGAGCTGCCCTGTACCTGCAGTGCACCCAACTCTACAGAGATCCGCAGAGATGTCCCAGGTACCAGGACAGGAGAGGGTTAAGGATGTGCTAAACAAATCTAATTTACATGCAAAGGCTCCTCCATCCTGTAGTCCTCACAATCCAAGGCTTGTGCAAGCCAATCAATATTTTATGAAGACATTTCCTTCCTTCCGATACAGAGAGAGGCAGGTGCGCCAGACTTCCTCCGTGAAAGGAAGAGAAAGGGCCTAGGCCTGCATGCCTTTGGGGCTTCTCTGTTGCTTTCTTCTGAGTTGGCCCCTCCCATACTGTAGGAGGCCCTGGGCTCATCCAATTCTCGGTTGATTTTTCTGTCCTCACTGCTGTATCTAAGTTGACTCTGTGCTTAGCACATCCTTTGCTAAGTGACACAGTAAAATACACTAGTGTCTCAGCAGCCAGCAGAGGTGTCAACCCTCTATAGGAAGGTCAAAGGTCCTACCTTATCAGTCCCAGGTGCACCTGTCTCCTAGAAAAGGCTATAGTGTCTGTACTTTGCTGGTTCTTCTCTGGGCCCTTAGGAGATTGGAGAATCATGAGGAGATGAGGTACCCTGTGGAGATGAGGTACCTTGAGGAGGTGAGGTACCCTGAGGAGGTGAGGTACCCTGAGGAGGTGA
>JADRCH010000341.1:732869-797714 GCA_019843965.1 Rhynchomys soricoides | reverse complement strand
TGAGGAGGTGAGGTACCCTGAGGAGGTGAGGTACCCTGAGGAGGTGAGGTACCCTGAGGAGGTGAGGTACCCTGAGGAGGTGAGGTGCCCTGAAGAGGTGAGGTACCCTGAGGAAATGAGGTACCCTGCAGAGGTGAGGTACCCTGCGGAGCTGAGACACACTGAGGAGGTGAGGTACCCTGAGGAGGTGAGGTACCCTGAGGAGATGAGGTACTCTGGAGAAATGAGACACGATGTATCTGCCCCCAGAGAATTTTCTAGTGCTGATTTCTAGGTTTTTGCCAGATTCGGGTCAGAATACCTGGTTCTTCTTAGAGATGCCCTCAGACAAGTTAGGGGCTGGTCCTCAGTTTCCTCAGCTCAGATTTGCTCATTTAGAACAGCCCTTTCTCAAGAAGTGACCAGGCTCCTGGAGAACTGCATCAGCTCCATGTTGTGGGTACAGGCTGGCAAGGATTAATGAGCAGCCCTTGCCCCAGGCCCTAGGATGAGCAACCCCACCCCCATTGCCTGGCAGGAAGTCAATGCCAGGGATCTTACATCAGGTGAGAACCCCCAATGCAGGCAGGCGAATAATTGCATCAAACCAGTGACTGGGTTTCTGGTCCCTCTCTGATTGCTACTCTCCTCATGCTGACCTCAGCAGAAGGGGGCTTCTTGGAGATTTGTTTCACCCCTGGTCCTACAGGTTGTGTCCTGAGTAGTAATTAATCAAACTCATTTACCCATAAGCAGCCCTCACCAAGGTCCAGTGTCTGGTCCTTTCCAGGTCCCTACCTTCTCCTGTCCTGTTCTGTCCTCTAGGAGGGCAGCAGGAGACATGGAAGGAAGGCTCCCATCCTTCGTTCTCCTGTTGTCCATCTCATTCATTTGTTCATTCATTCATTCATTCATTCATCCCACAGACATTCTCAATGCTTCTAGAATGCAGAGTTAGCCTACGTGTATCCTGGGCAGAAGCTGACAAGTCCTGAACCTGCTCTTGGAGGAGGAAACACAGGTTCCAAGGTATTTCGCTGACATAGAAAGCATGTGTTATCTTAGAACCCTGGACATACCTGACCCCAGAATGTCCACAATCTTGCCTGACTTTTCAAACTGGCATCGAGTTGTTGCAAAGTACAGGGTATGTAAGTAGTGAAAATCTGGCTTTCCTTATGGTTAGTGAGGTTGCTGAGAAGCTGAGCACTGAGGAAGGAGAGACACTCGTCCAGAATCTGCAGGGATTTCTGTGAAAGGTCAGCTTCCAGCCCAGGTCTCACACAGCAGCTCTTGAATTTGGATAGGACCTTGCATTTGTCTATTTTCTGCCACTGTAACAAAATGCCCAGGGCTGGACATTTTGTGAAGAAAAGAGATCATTAGCTCCCAGCACTGGAGGTTCTGAGGCATAAAGCTGCTATCATCTCAAACTCTGATGGGCACCTTGTGGTATGGATGGCTTATTGATGCTGTGTGTGCAAAGGGGGGGACATCTCATGATAAGACAGAGTGAGCGAGCGAGCAAGAGGAAGAGGTCGGGAGGAAGGGAGAGGTCAGAACACACCTGATTTTAAGTTCTTTCTCAAGAACTCCAAGGGCCCCAGGAGAACTGCACTGGTCCCTTTCAAGGGAACCCTGATACCCCCGAATACTTTCACTTAGAGGTTCAATTACCCCCCAACTCACCACACTGAGGACCATGCTCCCAGTATATGGATGTTGGGGCATAAACTATGCCCAAACCACAGCAGGCCTGCCTGGCCCCGGGAAAGAGCACGCTGGGTATGAAAGGGAGAGAAGCGCTCAGGGGCCATGGCTCCAGCCAGTCAAGGAAAAGCAAGGGACAATAGAGTCTACTTTACATTGTGTTAAACTGCTATTTCTCTTGGAGACGGGCACACAGAGATGAACAAAGCTTCCCCATGAGTACCGGCCTTTGTGGAGAGCAGAAAGGCTCCATTTGCGGCCTGAGTGGATTCCCAGGGTATTGATGGCTCTGGGCTATGCTTAGTAGGATGGGCTTCAGCAAATGGGTCCTCGTTTTCATGTGAAGCAAGCTGTTGATAATGTGCCCTGTTTTCTGTAATTAAAACCTGAATGGCAGGTCCTTGGGCATTCAGTATGGTAGGAGCTGAAGTGCTGGACTGTGCAGTAAACAGCCTCATATCTGGGACCTGCTGCTGCCATTCTGCCACCTGACCACCACATTCTGGTCCACGCAGGCATCAGTGAGTGCCAGGCCTCTGTGTGGGTGCTGCTCCTGCATACAGCCCCTACTGCCTGACCCGTCCACTCAGCTCATGTTCATCTCCCACACCATGGATGCCCTGGACACTCTCACCCACCCGTCCAGCAGCTATCCTCATGGCTGCCTGGTCCGTGTTGATTGCCTGGACTCTTCACCCGCAGGGTTGGGCTGTCTCCCTGTCGGACTCAGCACTTCTTCCAGACAGCGGGGAACAGTTCTGGGCAAATCAGGAGCAGGATGGGGCTTGGGGGAGGGGAAGGAAGAGGTGGGTAAGATCCTGTCCCAGCCCCATCATGGATTTTTTAGTGTTATGAGTGAAATCTCTTCTAGTATCAGTGCCTCAGTTTCCCCATCTGTCACTGAAACCTTGTGTCATCAGATAGGGCTAGACCAGTGTGCAAATCTAAACAACACTGCCTAGCATCCCACCGTCCACTTTCCACGCTTGTCTTGCTTGTGTCCTAGGTTCACCATGGCTGAGCTCACAGTTAAGACACTTAGAGCAATAGCGATGCATTCTGTCTGGGAGAGGGAGGTGCCAGGGCAAGGGACAGGTATCTCCTTCAGATGGGACAATCTGTCCAAGCCTCTTTTGTGTGGGCGTGGCCATCTATGTGATGTTTCTTGACCTGTAGAAACATTTCTCCAAGCTGACCTTCAAATGGGTCCCCTTACTCAGCATCCCCTCTGGACGTGCATGTCCGTGTCCGAGTCTCCCTGTCTGTAGAGATACCAACATACGGGAGATGGTGCTGTATTCTTGAAGGCTTCATTTTAATTTAACACAGATAGCTCCATCTGCAATGAGCATTCTGAGGGCATCATTTTGGGTTTTTAGGGGGACATTACTGAGCCCTGAGCATCTTTAGAAGAGGTAAGGGTTAAGCTTCAGGCTCAGTCCTCCTTCCTCCTGTCCCCCAGTCTGGTTAGGCTAATCTAAGCTTTCCCATACCAAGGAATCTCTGCCTGCTTTTCCCCCTCAGCTGTGGGAGCTCTTGTCCCCTTGTTATGCACAGAGTACATTATGCTGATGCTTTGGCTAGCCAGACAGGAAGGCTGGTACCACCTCCCCAGTCATGACTGCATAATGAGGTACTCTGCAATGAAAGACTTCATGGTGTTGATTATGTTCAGGGTGTGAAGAGGACCCACATGTAACAGTGGTCCCCACCCAGGCAGGCAGGTGAGTGTGACCATCAACCATCCAAGAGTCCTAGGTTAGAGATAAGGGCACACAGGGGCCACCAGGCAGCTAATAATGACCTCTGTCCCAAGACCAGTCATTCGGATAATGGGAGAGGTCACACCCCTGAGACCAAGGAAATTTGTCCGAAAAGTTAAGTTACAGGTTAGTGTGGGAGGTAGCCTGCAGGGTGGTGGCTCCTAACGGATGGCCTCTTCATGTGCCATTGCTAACTGATGGACAAGGGGCCCCACCTCTGCCCTCTGCCATACCTACTTCAACACCCTAGCTCTGTCGACTGAGGGCCTTGAAGGCTGCTGAGACCACCAAATCATTGGAGTTAGTTACACAGAGGCAAAACTCACCAAGGCCTACAAGTCCCGTGGCAGTCACAACAGAAGCTGTGTCCCTCTCCTGCCCTTCACTGCCAGAGCAGGCAGTGGCAGGCCTTGGATAAAGGACGAATTATTCCAAAAGCAAACATCCTGGCCCACATTCCCGTGTGTCAGTCCACCAGAAACTGCCACTCACATACAGTCTCCCACGAGTGTCCACAGCCCTCACCAGATTAGGGTCAGGACTCCTGCTCTCTGACTCTCCTTAAGGTAAGATCTCCACAGGCCCTGTGTCCCCAGTCTCCCTTAGGCCTCAACACCCACCTCTACACTCTGGTCCCACACTCCCAGGCCCCAGCCCTTAGCTGTTCCCTCTGAATTCAGTAACCATTCAAACAGGTCCTTTAGAAGCTCTGCTTAAAGGCTCTGAGACAGCACAGGCCTCCAGCATCTCCACTGGAGGTATCCGGAGCCCTGTGCTTCCTGAGAACAAGGCACTGCTAGGACCCAGCCTTCCCTCCATCCTAACCACATTGGTCTCAGAGGTACAGAAGTCAGCTCAGGGCCTTGATTTCAGGTTCAGGTTGAGCTTTTCCCAGACCTGTACCTGTCTTCCAGGATTAGCAGGCTGTCTGGAGTTGAGCCTGGACAGTAGGGGCTCAGTCATAACATGATCTAGTTGTGGTGTGAGGCTTGGTCTCCACCTGACCTGTGATCCCAGCAACCTGGGAGGTGCTTAGATGAGGCTGATGTGTCTCCTCCCCTGAGTCACATTTGGGGACTACTTGGCTCAGCCAGGGTTTGCTAAGAGCCTCGTGGCTGGCTTACAACTCCATGGGAGAGAAGCAGTGCCTGAGAAAATCTGAAGTGCTCATGGTCTGGGCCTGGACTGGGCTCTGAGGGGTGGGTAGCTGTAGTCAGGGGGTCATGCTTCAGAGGAACAGGTCCTGGTTACACTAGCCAGGACTCTTGGAACAGTGGGACAGAGCTACTTCCATGAGAGATTGGCTGAGACGGCCAGGTGCACTCCATGACTGGCAAAAAACCAACCAGGGCTGGCTTTCTGGTAAGAGCTCAGCAGCAGCTATGGAGGACCTGGAGGCCACAGGTCTCTGCTCAGTATCACCACCACACAAGTTTCTGGGCAGAAGCTCCAGCAGGCAGGCTCTTGCTGTTCCTAAGATTTGGCAGAGGCTGAAAAGTGGCTTCTTCGGGACTTCCGCTGTTCGGGGCTGCCACTCTCCTGGGGAGATAAGGTACCCACCTGTTCATTCAGCCCACCGAGCTTCAAGTCCTTGCTCTGCAAAGGAAAGCTTGGGCTACTTACCATTCTAAGAATGGTAGGACAGCAACTGCCCTGCCCTCCGGAAGAAGATGGGAACCCCACAGACCTATGGGAAAGTTCTTTCTTCCAAAGGCCAACACTGTTCTATTAGAGCCCAGACACCTCCTTGCTGGATCTCACAGTTGAGACACACACTCACAAATACAGCACAAAGGGACCGCAGGAACTGCACCATGCAGCAGAGCAAGAGCTCAAAACACCCAGAGCTTAGGGATCCCACAAGCAGGTAGGCAGGAACCAGCGAGGATAGTGTGCTAGAATGGGTACTGCAGCCAGGAGTAAAAGGGAACGGTAATGCCTGACCCTACCTGGGCGGAGTCGCCCAAGGGTGCTAATGTGGAAGTGCACTGCTGGTCAGACTGATAGCTTGAAACTTGATGTAGACATGTCACCCAGCAGCTAGACACTGTGCTGATGATGTGTGGCCAGGATGAGAGGGAGGCTTTAGTCGTCACTTTTCTTCTTGTGACCAAATATTTAACAAAAAGCAAGTTATAGAACATGTGTATCTTGGCTTATATTTTCAGGGTGTGGTCTTTCATGAGGATCGGTCATTCATGATAGGGAGGCATGGGGACAGGAACATGATGAGGTGGCTGTCACTGTGTCTGCAGAGAGAGATGAATGCTGGTGTCCAGTCTACATTCTCCATTTTTTCTTCAATCCAGAGACCCAGTCCACGGCATGGTGCTGCCCACACCCAGGGTAGATATTCCCTCTTCCATGAAACCTCTCTGAAAACCTCTTTGTGTACATAGCTAGGAATGTGTCTCTTGTGTGACTCCAAATCTGATCAACTTGATAGTGAAGGTAACCATCATAGACACCTGTCTCTGAGGGCTATTTCCCACACACACCACTTCCCAGGTCCAACAGTGCCCCCAGTGGAAGGTCGCTCTGCAAACCCCTGACCAGGAGTCACTGTGAGCAAAGCAAGGCTGAAAATGTCACACCAAGAAGTGTATGAAAGGATGTGATGACCAAATGTTACCTAGACTGGATCCTGGAGCAGAAAATAGGTGTCAGGAAACTAGAAAGTCCATACGAATTGGACTTCACGGACTTCATTAACGGGAGAGCATCATGAACCTGCCTGGAAGCTTCAACTCTCTAAAAGACCTTAAAATGTTTGCCTGGCAGAGAACAGATCCATGGTGACTTTGTTTAGCTAACCGCGGGGGAAGAGGGTTGGCTGTATCATACCATGCCTTTATGGGTATTTGAAATTTGCATATAAACATGGGTTTGGTGCTCATAGGCAGAAACCAACAAGACAATGCTTGGGAGTCTGTCTGCCAGGCTTGCAGCCGCACCCAATGGTCTTGTTGAGACAGGTAATGTGAATCCACCCAGCACACCTTGGCTTCCGTCCCCTTGACCCTGGAGTGGTTCCCATCCTATAGATGGTACTGCCAGGGCTAAAGGGTGGGGCTGGGCACACTAGATGATTCTGAAGCTGCTGCAAGGTTGGGGAGAGCTATATTTCTACCTCTTGTGATGGCTCTGTCAGGCTTCCTCTTGGGCTTTCTTTTATTTTATGTATATGAGTACACTGTCGCTCTCTTCAGATACTCCAGAAGAGGGCATTGGATCCCATTACTGATGGTTGTGAGCCACCATGTGGTTGCTGGGTATTGAACTCAGGACCTCTGGAAGAGCAGCCAGTGCTCTTAACCGCTGAGCCATCTCTCCAGCCCCCTCTTTGAGTTTCTAAATGACCACTTCATGCAGAGTCTGGAGCTCTGGGTGGGAGAGGAAAGAGGTCCCCCATTTATTCACTCATGGTCCAAGCCTGTTCTTGACTTCAGGAGGGTGAAGGGGGCTTAAGAATGTACCTTCACCCAGGCTCACAGCTCCATCCTCAACTAACCCAGTGACTAGTCTGGGAGGAACAGAACAGATACCTGTGGAAAACTTCCTGTTGGAGAACGTTGGGGATAGGTGTGAAGGAAGGGAGCCCTCATGGGGGCACTCAGGGCCATGAGGAACTGAATCCATGGTCACAGCCTGAAGAAGGCACCTCATGACCTGCAGGGAGATGGTGATTTTGGATGCTCAGTTACTTGATGATACAGTGGTGCAGCCCTGGATAAACAGACTTGGAGGGGCTTTGTGTGCCCTAGAAGCCTCAGGGACCTGACTTGACTATGTGGCTGGATTCCACCTACAGCATGGATGTTCGTGGAAAGCCCATTTAGTTCCTTCTTGGAGGCAGGCTGTCGATCTCACACATGCACTGTGACTCTCAACTTCCCACTGAGCTATGTGGGCCCTGCCTTCCTCATTTTGAAGCTGGGGAAACTGAGGCATGGGGAGTGGAGTGGAAGTGGGGCTCTTGGAAGGGCTTAGCCCCAACAGGTCTTGGCTGGTCCTTATTCATCCCATGGGGTCAGAGGAGCTGAGATCTGAGATGCTGAGTGGTGGGCTTGTCTCCAGCCAGGATTGTTGTCTCCAAAATTTAGGAGAAATAGGTAGAGATTTGGGCACAACGGGGTCGGGCATCCTGAGCATCCAGGGAGAGGAATCATGACAGCCGAATAACCTCAAGGAATTGACTTCTGCCAACTCCTGAGTCCCCTGAGAGGGAGTCTCCTGTGGCCCAGCTGAGAATGGAGGGTGGACACCACAGGTGAGACACTGAGCAAATGCTCTGTCCCGACTTGAAAAGTCAAGATGGATGCTGTTTAGGCCATCAGCTGATGGCAGCTTGCTATACAGTCATTAGTGTTCACCTCTGCCCCTCACACCCACCATGCACTGGCTGTGTGCTCACACAAATGACAAATGTGGTCATACAGGTGTGTGCACATGTAACAGGCACAGTTGTGTGGTGTGTGTGTGTGTGTGTGTGTGTGTGTGTATGTGTGTGTGTATATATATACACACACACATACACACACACACACATGCATTCTAAAGTATAATGCATGTGCTTGTATATGTGCACGGTCACACACACACAGCCACAGACACAAACACACAGACACACACACACACATACATGGAGGACTGGCACCTGTATACAGAGACCCCTACATCAATTTTGAAGCCTGCAGAGCTGCAAGCATACAGACTTACATGGAGATATGCCACACAGGCAAACCATGTGGGAGCAAAGGCTCAGGAAGGCTCTAGAATCCCAGATTTGCAGAAAGTTTTACCTTCATGCCTCAGGCCAGGTCATGAGTCCCTGGGCCAGGTGCTACTGGAGCTGAGCCACTGAGGCCCAGAGCAGGGGGCAGAACTGGATCCCTTCCAAACCTGCATCCCTAACTCATTCTGGCTCCACACAGAATTCAGCTGCATGAGCTGTGTAGCTTGTTTGGTAAGAGGGTTGATTTCCCTGTGTCCCTGTAGATTCTAACTGCTCACTTGACCATGTGAGGGCTGACTTTCAGAACATAGACCCTGAACACAAGGAAGAACCACATGAACATGTCACTGCCCATGCCTACTATCAACAGAGCCCACCCCACTTTTGAGACTGTAAGGGCCTGTGTGCTTGAGTCTTAGAAATGGCCTAGGGAGACAGATACTGAGGAAGGTCTCAGGGTGACCCTAGGAGGGGATGGGGCTCTGTAATGTCAGGGTGGTCGAGGACAAGGGAAGGAGGAGACCTAGCAAAGGGAGTTGAGGTCCATGGAGGGCGCAGTTGCTTACCAATGGGCATGAGCAGTCCCCACGAGGGGCAGTCTCCTGTGTGTCTTGCTCCAGTGAGGTAGAAAATGACAGTGGGCACCTCCCTCCCTCCAGCTTCTGGGGGTGTGTGGAATGGTGAACAAAGAGAGAAACTTTCTTTCTGCCACCATCTGTGGGTAAGAGAGGGTTAACCCAACCCAAATCCACATGCCCTTTAATCTCCTGCCTGAAAGCTCTTAAATATTTAAACAGCACTTTCTGGGCTGTGTTCTGATGCTCCCAGGCGAGGCAGAGACAGACAGAAAGCAAGTGGACCAGTGGCCAGCTTGTGTTTGTCTATCCAGTCTCATCTCATCCAGTCACTTCCAAAGCCCAGCTGTAGCCTAGGAGCTTTCTGGACACCAGCTGTCTGCCCCCTCTGCCCAGAGCTGCCTTAGCTTCCAGCAGTGCTGCCCCATGGGAGCCTCTTCCTATGGCCACGGATGCCTTTCTTCTCCTATGGCAAACCCAGGTCCACTAGGTTCCAGCAGAGAGCTCTAACATGGCCTTTCCCTCCCCTGGACCCTCTCCCCACAGATCTACCTGACTTGACCTAGGTGGGTTCAGACCTGCTTTACTAACATGGCTCATCCTCAAACTTCCTATGCGAACTTGTGGTGGGCAAGTCTGTCCTGAATATTTGGCAGCAAAGCCAGGCTGGGTTCAGGCATGAAGAGCAATTTGTACATTTGTGATTTGGATTCAGGAAGGGAGATGGTGGTCAAGTGTCAGTCAGGGCCAGGAACAAAAGTCCTGGGGCTGTACCCAAGAATTCTTTAGGGGCAGTAGGTAGAGAACAGCTGTGAAGAATGGGCAGGATTTATGCAGCAGGACAGGAGCTCAGCAGCCTCTTCATTAAGATGGGGGCACAGGGACCTCAGGAGTGCTCAGATGAGAGGCCCTGGGGTAGGGGCTGCTTTGTGGAACCATGGACAGGATAGATTCCTGCTTTAAGGGCAGAGAGAAAAGATATCTCCCCAGTGGGTACTCAGAAGACATCCCCAGCCGTCCTCTACTGGGGACCGTCCTTGACCTACGCTCAGACACGGCCTCTCCTCCAGCTTACAGCTGCCCACAGTACCTGCCTCACTGAGCCTCACGGAGCAGGACCATGGGAAGAGAGCAGAAAGCAGTGCTTTGCTGAGGGCTCGATCGCTATCCCAGGCCTCTGAGAAAGCAGTTACTGATTGGGCTCTAACCAGGGTCCTTTCCGCTTCTCGAATCTCTTAGGCTCTGTCCCCGTGGCTGCAGGCGTTGGAGCACTAGATGAATCTTATTAGGTGTGCCTGAGGAGACCAAAGTGATTTCTCAGTGGATAGGTCATCACTGCTATCAAGGGAGGCAAAGGCTGAAGCTCTCCAGAGCTGTTCAGAACCAAGGCTCTGAGATAGGAAGCTTGTTAATTCCACTGCCAGCTGGGAAGTATGCCTGGTGTTACTTGGCAAAGGTCACACTACTGACTGAAGGGTACTCAGTCAAGGAGGGGTAGTATTTGCCCAGGGATACAGAAGAGTAGATGCCACCATGCTGGGACGCTCTCCAAGGAGTGGCAGAGTCCTGAGTCAGAAGGAGCATTTCTCTCAAGGTGGCTCTTGGTCACGTGCACAGCTCGAGGGGTTCTGTGTGAAGAACTGAGGAATAAAAGCGAACTGTGATTTGGTCTCATTCAGGGATGGCCTATGCTGTGACACCATGACATGTGATGTTACCATGTCTCCCTGAGCAGCCTTATGGACCCTGGGCTTGAGTGGCCACTGCTTGGGCTGATGGGGAAGCCATTGTGTAAGCACAGAGAACATTTTACAGCTGGGTAGGCCTAAAAATTGGGTAGATCTACATGATTGAGGGCAAAGCCTGCCAATCTCTATTCCCCTAATTCTGTTTTGGTTTTTTTTCCCTCTAAGTCAATTGAACTGGCATTGACAATGATGTTCATAACTCAGTCACATGACAGCTCAGCACTTTGGTCCAGCATCCACATTTGGCACACCAGGAATGGGGATGCTGAGAACAGTCTGTTGTGTTTTAGGGACCCTTGCCTACCTATCAGATCCTCACAGCTAACTTGACAAGCTGAGGTTTGGGCTCTGAAACCTTTCCCCCACGCCTTGGGAGCTCAGCAGGGGGCCGCTGAGTTCCTCCAGGCAACTGAATCCAATCACTCAATAAAATTTTATGGAGTCTTAGTCTGGTCCTTGAGCAGGACCTCAAAGGACACTGAATCTTTTGTCCTCCCCCCCAACCGTGGGAGAGATAGTCCTCTGTCCCTCCTCCTGTGAGGCAGCTCTGCTTCAGCAGTTAGCTCTGCTCTCCTGCTCTCCCTGGAGCCTGGCAATTAGGCACTTGTCCTGGGCTGAGGAACACCTTGACAGAGCTGTCCTGCCATTGCTGAGAAGAGCCTAGTGCTTGCTTAATGCTTTCCAGGGAGCAGTCTGTTCTCTCACCAGGGACCTGTTGTCAATGAACCCAGTGAAATGACAACTGTACACCACACAGCCTGAAAACAGCCACATCCAGGGTACATAAGCTTAATCATCTAATTTGGGACCACAGGGAAAGAGAACTTTGGGACTGAGTCTAGCGCCTGAGTCCCTGGCAATGCCGCTTCCATCAGGGAGATGAAAGAGGGGCTGGCAGGTGGCCAGCCACCAGGTCTCTAGGCTGAGCCGCAAACAGGGCAGGTCGGTGTCTAAGGGGTAAATGTCAGGTCACGGAGGTGGGGAAGCTTGGGAACGGATGTACTGTATACTGTGGTCCTGACCACTCACAGAGAGGCCATCTGTCACACTTTCAACTACTTCCGAGTCATGGAAGTCTCTGCCATGTGTGTCTAAGGTCTGGGGTACACCACTGCTCTATGGGAAGATGCCTCAAAGCCCAGAACCTGTGGCTATTCTGGGGATCTGTGTTTCTTCTGGGAATTGTGTGCTCTGGCCTGGCTGACTATGGTAGTGTGGTAGTGCGGCCTTTGAGAGACGGCTAGGAAAGAGCAATCAGTGTTTACATCAGCGGGAAACTGATCCCTTAGGATATAGGACTTGTTCTAGGAACTGGTCATAGCCTCAAACCATGGCTAAGCTTTCCCTCTAAGTTTCTGGGAAGGGCAAACACCAAGCAAATGTTACAGTTGCTGTTTACCCAACCCACTGACTGCATCAAGATGCTGCAGAGGTGGGGTTAAGGTCCCACTCATCAGTCCAGACCCCTCCCCTTGCCCTGATGCTCAGCTGCATCTATACAGACCAAGCTTGCAGCAGTGAGCCCAGGACTCCAGCTTCCCTCTGGGTCTTCCTCAGTGTGCCCAAAGCCCAGAGTGAGGTGCAGTCTCTCCACACAGGTGGCACTTGCTCCAGAATCCTCATCCTCCTGCACCCCAGGTCTGCCCCCCGAGGCAGCTCTCTGTCCCTAGTGTTATGGCTCAGAACTTGGGGTTCTGCAGGGAACCCCTGAGCATATTGTGACTCACTCTCTGTAAGTTTGAAACTTGGCTCATACCATCTGTAAGATATCTACTATTTTCTTTAATCCTAGAAGTTATTACTAGAAAAAAGAATCAGCCTATGAATGAGAGGTCCATGTTGTTTGGAGTGAGAAAGAGAGGTGGAGAGAGAGAAAGAACGGGAGAGAAAGAGACAAAGACCGCGCATAAGGAGAAGCAGAATGGAAGAAGAAGAAGATGAAAATGATAGCTCAGTGGTTCACCTGGACCTCCAGGATAGCACCTGATGACACCCTGCATGCCCATCACCTTAATAAAGACAGAATCACCTCATCACACCTGACGGTCACTGCCTACCCATCACCACATCGCCCCGATTCTGGTAATCCCAGCCCCGGGCGACCATGGATCTGATGGTCATCACCATGGGTCTGTTGGAGAACGTCATGTCAGTGGCCACCGTGTGTGCTTTTGCACCTGGCTCCTTGTGATCAACAGAATTATTGTGAGACCAGGCAGCCACTGGGTGGATCTGAACTCCACTTTCACGGTTCATACTCCACATCGTTTACTGTGCTCCTGCTGACCGACACCTGGGCTCTTCCAGGTTTCGCTGTTATGAAAGGCTGTTGGAGACACCCGCACAAGTCTTTGCAGACTCCCATAATTCTTTCTCTTGGGCATGGGGAAATATCTAGGAGCAGTTTGGCTGAGTTACTAATCTCATGTTTTCTTTTTACTTCTTTCTGGACCTTTTGTATCAGTAACTGCAGGATTTACATGCAAAAAAGGGGCCCAGCCCACTTCCCAAGAAATCCTGGGAATGCAGCCCAAAATAAAATCATAAACTTGCTTAAAACATTGTAGCTTTTTTTTTTTTCAATTTTGTTTCCATTGTATGTTCTCAAGTGAGGGATGACAATGTGTCTCAGGGAAGCCAGTGTAACTTGATCACAAGCCACCAAACTAATTTTCAAAGGGACCTTCCCAGTGTGGCACTCCTGCATGGGCGTGGGAGCTCTGTTCCCCGCCGGCTATGCTTGGCATCTTGTCCTTTCTTCTATTCTCTAGGACCCCCAAGGGTGACAAGTAGCTTCTCCCATCTCTGTGGGTCCCACTCTAAGTTCCTCATGGTTTCTGGTGTCCAGTAACTCTGCAGGTGAAGCGAGTCAGACAGTATGATGTCTGTTTGTCTGTCTGGTGTTCCTTATCCCTTTGCTCTTGGTTTGTAGGTTTTTGTTCTTCTGGCGGTGGGATCTGTGGACTGCAGGAACTTCCTCGACTGTGTCTTCTGAAGACTAGAAGAGGTTTTTGTTTGTTTGCTTTTCTCTTTAAGAAGTCTTTCCCTATCCCATATCAAGATGCTGCTCCTGAGCTGGGGAGATGGCTCAGTGTGGTGGACAAAGTCCTTGCCTACAAGCATGAGGATTTAGAATTTACAGAACCCACATGGAAACTGAGCATGCGTGAGGGTCTCCTTTAATACCCGTCCTCTGTAGGCAGAGGCAGGATTGCCCAAGCAAGCTGGCTAGCTAGACTACTTGGAGCAAAGAAGCTCAATAAATACAGTGATTGAGAAAGACACCCAACAGAAACTGTGGGCCTCCAACACACACACACACACACACACACACACACACACACACATACACACACACACACACACACACGTGCGCGCGCTCACATGCGTGTACACACATACGCTTGTGCACACATATGCAGGCATGCCATACACATATACACAGAAAAAATTTAAATCTCCCTTTCTATAACTATTTCCTTAAATTGTAATATTCTCTTCTGGAGCAAGGGAGAAAAGAGACTCATGGGATTCAGGGTGTAAACAAAACTTAGAAGGCTCAGGAAGCTCCTGAAACTTGGAAGCTTCACCAGGCCCCTCCCTAGTTACAGAAGCAGCAAGCACTTGCTAAGTAGATTCTTCAGGAAGCCACCTGCATCTGATCTGTGCAGAAAGCCCCAGCTGCAGATTTCTGAGTTTTCACTCAAGTTGGGATGGACATTTTGGTGCTGCAACTGCCTTTAAGTCACCGTGTTCCGATAATCCCAGGAAACTCGTGGCTCATTAAGCTAGACCTGGGTGCAATTATTTCTTTGTTCTGTTGCCAGTGTCCTACCTGGGATGAACAGACATTTGTTTCTGTGTCCCCAGAAAGGTCAAGGAACACCTATTTATTTCCCCTCCCTGGAAACTCTACATCATTAGCTCTTAGATTTACATATAAAATCCATCTCAGAATGCTGCAAGCCAGGACTTGTTTTCACTCCACATTTGGCTCAGCATCACTGGTGATCTGATGGGCTTTCCACTCCACAGTGACAGGCAGGGGAATTGGTTCCAAGCCCACTAATGGCACGAATGTGGGTCTATTTCTGTACTATGATTCTGCTCCACTCAGCAGTGTCTATGCTTGAACCTTAACATACTGTGCTAGATGCAGGAGCTTCGGGTTGTATTCTGATATTGGACGGTTTCCTATGACTCTACTCTCTTTCAGAATTCTTTGCTTTTCCTACTTTGGATTCTTTGTATTTCCAGATAAAATTTAGAGTAATCTGAAAGTTCCTACACAGACATGTCCTGCAACTTTGATTAAGTGACATTGAATCTGAAGTTCAATTAATGAGAAATTGACTCCTCATCAGCATCAGCTCCGTAATAGTATTGATCTGTTGCCATGCCAACCTCGCCTTCAGTGATACCTTCCTGTTTATTTACATCTTCAAGTTCTCTCGTAATGACTTTAAAATAATAAAACCTCATTTAATTTAATGAACCCAGAATAGCTTTTCATATATTACTAACATTTAATTTTCAATATTGTCATAATTGTTTGTTGACTTTCATGTTTCTGTTGTTTCCCTCACATGGTGAGAAGTGGGATCTTCTGTATTGATGTGGAATTCAGCATCTCACGAAACCCACTCCTTACTTCCAGTAATTGTTCCATAGATTCCTTAAGGTTTTCTACATTAGAAGCCATATCTGACAGGAGAAGGGAATGGGGTAACATGATCATGTGCATCATACACATGGATAATATTATCCGAATGTGGGACTGCAGAGGTGACTCAGTGGCAAACACTGACTGCTCTTGCAGAAGACCTGGGTTTGGTTCCAAGCACCCACATGGCAGCTCACAACATCTGTAACTCAAGTTCCAACCTCCTTGAGTACTGCATGAAGATTAGGGTTTGACTGCTGTGAACAGACACCACGACCAAGGCAACTCTTATAAAGGACAGCATTTAATTGGTACTGGCTTTCTGGTTCAGATGTTCAGTCCATGATCATCAAGGCAGGAACATGGCAACATCCAGGCAGGAATGGTACAGGAGGAGCTTAGAGGTCTACATCTTCATCTGAAGGCTGCTAGCAGAACACTGGCTTCCAGGCAGCTAGGATGAGGGTCTTATAGCTCACATCCCACAGTGACACACCTACTCCAACAAGGCCACACCGTCTAATCATGCTATTCCCTGGGTCAAGCATATACAAACCATCACATGTAGTCAAAACACTCATACATATAAAATAAAAACAAATAAAAATATATGAATCTACAATTAACCTGTGCTAAGAAAGAAGGAGGAGGCGCCCACAGCTGTGCATAGGGACATCTTACATCTATCTCTCTAAGCTGTAAGTCTTTGGTCTCTTTCTCGAGAACATCTTGATTTTTCTCACAACCCCCAACCCTGGTGGGCCTCAGGGGGAGGTTGATTGCTTGTCCACCACAAGGATGATGTCTGTTATTTCTAGAAGCCCTCTACTGTTTGCAGTCTGTGAGGAGATTGTTTGTTTGTTTTTCATTTGAGCCTTGATTTGTACTGATTTTGTCAAATGTTTTCTGCATCCCCAGTTGGGATTTTGGGTATATCTGTTACCTTTTTCTGTAGTGTGATAAAGTGCCTGGCAAAACCCACTTAAGAGAGAAAGGATTTGTTTGGGTTTGAGAGTACAGTCCATCAGGACACAGAAGGCATGGCATCAGGAGTGGGAGTTGGCTGGCCACATTGTATCCACAGGCAGGTACAGATGTATCCACAGAGGCACAGATGACCGCTGGTTCCGGGTTCTCTTTCTGACTTGAGTTTTATTATTTGTTACATGGTTGATTGGTGTCTGACATTAACTGTCAACTTGGCAGTGCCTAGAATCTCTTGAAAAAAAAGAGTCTTGATTGAGTAACTATCTTTATCAAGTTTGTGAGGGTTTGTCTTGATTGTATTTATTGATGTCAGGGGGCTAAGCCTGCTGTGGGCAGCACCATTTCCTAGGCAAGTGGTCATGGGCTGTATAAGAAAAGTTAGCTGAGCATTAAACTGTGAGTGAGCCAGCAAGCAGGATTCCCTCACGGTTTCTGATTCAGGAACCAGCTTGTGTCCCTGCCCTGACTTCCCTCAGCAATGACAATGACCTGGAAATGCAAGCCAAACATACCATTTCCTCCCTTAAGTTGCTTTTGGTCAGAATGGTTTATGACAACAGCAGAAAAGCAACTATGGACGTGTTCTTACTGGGTTTTGCCAACATGGAAAGTAGAAGCGAGAGTGCCCACCCTGTTTTCTGAAGAGTGTGCACACGCTTGCTGCTGGGTAGAACACAATTGAGGAAACACAGTAGGGTTTGCTTGAATGCTTGAGATTATAAATACAATTATTAAACTACACATGTGGGATGGAGGTTTGGCACAGTGGAATTGTCTGCTCAGCACAGGCAAAGCTCCACTCCCATCACCACAAACAAGTATGTCTAACCATCTCCGTCATGCAATGAGAATGCTCACACTTGCACCTCCCTGAGGATTCCCTGTCTTAGTGCACTGCTTTGAAGTCTGTATTCTCCTTCATCTCCTTCCTGTTCCTGTGCTCTCCTTTTGCCCTCTTTAGAGTTAACTTGCTTTTCCCCCATCAGTGTGATTTCTTCACACTATGTGTGATAGTGCATGTGAGTGTGTATGTGAACCACGACTCCCTAGTCTGTACTAATATAGCCACAGATTGTTTATCTATGTACGTTCTTAGTGCTAAGTTTTTGGTTGAAACACTTGACAAAGGAAAGAAGACAATACATTATATTCACTGTTACTTTAGTCAATTTTGGTCCCATTCTTTGCTACATAGCTGGGAGAGGGCTCGGTGGGTAAAGTGTTTGCTGCATTAGCATGAGGTTGTAGACCCATGTAACGGCAGGGAGTGGTAGCACGAATCTGTAATCCAAGTGCTCCTGCAGCCAGATGGGAGGCAGAGAGGAGAGAATTCCCAGAAGCCCACAGGGCAGCTAGCCTGCTGTCTGCAGAAGAGAAAACGAAATGACTCTCCTCAGACAAGGTGGAAGGCAAGGACCAATGCCCAAGGTTATCTCCTGAGCTCCACACATACACTGAACCATGTGTGTTCCCACAATCACGCACACACACATATATACACACCACACACACACATGTGGACACACAGGCACACAACCATATACACGCACACACATATACACACTCACACACTCAGACACATTTACACATCATATACATACACTGGAACTTACACACACACACACATACATGCACGCATGTGCATGCGCCCAACTTACCCACACATCATCTACACACACAAGAGATAAAGATATATACTAGACATCCTGTAGTGTATTTCCTGTCAACCAGGAGACTCCCCTGTGTGTATGATGCATGCCTGCCTGCCAAGGAAGAATCATGTAGAAGAATCATTTTCCTGAAAGTATCTTGATTTTTGCCTCTGTTCTGACAGATAGTTCTGCTTGGTATAAAATCCTGGAGAGATTTCTTCTCTCTTTAGCCCTTGAAGATGTTGATCTATTGCTTCAGGCACCAGTGCTTCCCAGGACACATCAGCTCCCCGTGCCTTCTGTCCTCCCTGCCTGGTCTCAGGATCCGCTATTAGTGTTTTTGTTTTGTTGTTTGTTGTTTGTTGTTTTGTTGTTTTGTTTTGTTTTTTATAGTTTGCATTACCCACTTGTGTATTTTCTTGGGTTTCATCATGCTTGAAATTCTGTAAGCTTCTTGAGTCTTTGTTGATCAGGTCCAGGAATTTTTATCATTAAAAACAAAAGTCATCATTTTACACGATTCTGTCTTTGCCGACTGTGATGGTGAATCTTGATTGTCAACCCTTCAGGACTTAGATCCCCATGGAAACATCCAGATGTTTCCTGAAAGGTTGAACTTTGTAGGGAAGACACACTTTGCACTGGCCATCTTTCCATGGGTTAGGGTCCCACACTGAATACACTGAGCTCCTGTATCCATCTCCCTCTGCTTCCTGGCTGCTTACTGTGACAGCCACCTCCAGCTGCACCTGCCTCGCCATCATGGACCAGACCCTCAAACCACGATGCAAATTAGACTCATTTCTGATGCTTCTTTTGTGGGTCATCTTGTCACAGCAATGAGAAAGTGAGAGGCACACACTCTTGGATATGAACTGTTTCTTCTTCACAGCACACTGCCACGCCTGTCTAGATCGTTCTTACGAACTTGAGTGTGCTGACTTTTGTGTTCTCCGTTCTGGTTCGCTCCTGAGTGAAGTCTGGTCTCAGGTACTGTTATTCACCTTCTTCATCTCCGTCCAGTTCTTTTGCATATTTTTTCACTTCCCTGTGGAGATTGCCATCCCTCTAACCATTCAGGCTACGATTTCTTTCTTCCTTCAATGCATGAGCCACCGTTGCTGTGATCATGTTTCTTTCTGTCCCTAAAATATCCCAGACTCCTCCTGGATGGCTCCCCCTCGGTGGTCCCCAAACTGTTGTGGTTTCTACATAGTATTATTTCTGACAGTGAGTCCTCACTTCTGTCTTCTGAATGGATCAGTGTTTTCTACATGTAAACTTTAAACTCTGTCCTGCCACGGGATTTAGCTCCAGGATCCTCTTCACTGTTTCCACCTCTCAGATGTGGCTCCATAGTTATGTGGTCAGTGTCCCAAGGCACTAAAGAGCCTTTACCAAATGTCCAAGTGTCTTATTAGAAACGATCTTTTTTAACGTCCTGCGTAGTGTGCAACCTGTTTAGATGCTGTTAGGACCTATTAAAGTTCTCTGTGATAAATGAGCACATTGCATTCTATTAATCACCTTTGCTGTTTTCAATAATCCTATCATATTTCTTCCTGGCCATGCTAACCCTAACTGAACTCACAGCTGGGTTTTAATTGCTGGTGTTTCTGGTTGGGATTTGCACATATTTGAATGTTCTATAGCAGAACTTGACAGGGCCCATTCCCCAAGGCCCCCCTTCCAGAAATGCTTCCAGGTAGAAATTCTTCCTTGTTCAGACAAATCTTGTTGGGAGCCCCACAGATTGGGACCCTCTTCCTAGACCCACAGTGCACATCAGCATATGACAGTCTTTAGGTCTTGGAGTGAGGACGATGCTGAGTCCCTTCAGTCTCCCTGGCAAGCTGACTGGGACAGTGGAGCCTCTTTTTTTCCCTCCCAATGTCTGTTGCTGCTGTTTAAAGGCACAGTGAGTCACAACATGTGGTCAGCTTTTGGTTTCAGATTTTCCTTTCTCTTACAAAATTCATTAGCCAATTTTCCAAGTTAAAAAAAAAAAATTAAACTGTATTCAGAGAATGACACACAGCTCAGTCCAAAGAGTGTTTGTTGAGCTCGCATAAAGCCCTTGACTTGACCCCCAGATGTGGCATAAACCGGATGCCACAATGTGCTCCTGCACTGATGTGTGTGTGTGTGTGTGTGTGTGTGTGTGTGTGTGTAGGTTGAAGACCATTGTTAGATCTATAGCAAACTCAGGGCCAGCCTGGGCTACCAGACTTGTCTCAACAAACAAACAAACAAATGCCAGCAAAGTGAGAACATCATTTCCGAGGTGCTCATCCTTCCACGTTTCCAGTGCTCCACAGAGAGAGCCTGAGCCCAGAAACTCTTTGAGAGGTAATTTTGTCCTACTTAAAAAAAAAATTTATTTTCCATCAATAAGAGTTTCTTCACGCTGTTCAGTTTTTTTGAATGCGAACTTATACAATTTATGTGCTTTTATTCAGATTTATTAGCATACAACCATGCAAGTAATTCCTTGCTCATTTCCTACATTGCCTTCTTCGTGTCTCACGCAATTTAGCAGTTTGTTTAATGGCTGTTTCGTGTAGGAACTGGATCGGCCAGGGTCTGAATGCTGTTGGGCTCCTTATACACTCAGCTCTCGATTTATTTATCAGGCCTCAGTTTTGTTTTTCCTAATTTAATAACTTCTGTTATCTGGTCTCCTTTGGACTTCTTTAGAACTGCATTTTAAAACCCTAATTGACTTGAAGACCATGACTTTTTCCCCCATGTTTGATAATGGATGCCTTTGAAGACAGTGTTTCATCTCAGAGGAGCATTCTGGAGAAGCTCATTTCTTTATTTTCACGATTTTTTCCAATATTCTAGAGTTTAAATATTATTTCTCTTTCCATTTCCCTCACATGCTTGTAGGAATACTTTTTAATTACCAGTTGGGAAAGATCTTTAACTTAGACCTTTGTTAATAATTTATAATTTTGTTGCTTTGAGATGAAAGGCATCCGCACAAATTTATCTCTTTGTACATATTAAAATTATATGTATAATGTATACATTCCTTTGCCTGAAATCTGACACCATTTGAAATATTATTTTGATTATCCAAACAAATACAAGCATATGTAAACTACACTCCTCCTGACCCTGTCCCAAGCTCTAGTCTCCTGGTGAGACTATCATGCCTATAACCAAACTTACACAGGGTAATCTCTGATCAACAGAGCCGTGTTGCTTACTGTTGTGAAGGCTCAGAGTCTAAGACACCAGCAGTTTCCACCGGGGTTGACCCACTGCTGTGGGAGCTCACACCAGCCTGGCTACAAGAGCATCAACCCCACTCACAGAGACTGAACCCTCTGGCCTTTCTCTGTCCAAAGGCCTGTCTCTGAATGTGATCACATTAGTGGGTTCTGGCACATGGATTTCAGAAGGGACATCCACACTCAGACATACTCTCTTTGGCACCCTGTTCTGCCTGCTGGCATGGAGACATGTCATTTCGTCTTGTCCACAGTTGAGCCACAGCATGAACATTGGTGCAGCCTGGTGTACTTGCTCACAAACGCTCCTTCACGACACTGCTTACATGACGAACCTTCCCAGTTTCCTGGCACCTGTGTTACTCTTCCCGGTATCAACCAGCATCTGTGGTTTTAATAGACAGTAATTGATTCATTCTCCCTGCGTGTGGACAGTTTAGTTTTTTAGGTTTTTTGTTTGTGAACAATGCTGTCATGAGCATTCTTGCATATGTCTTCCTATCTTCATCTGCTGGGTTTTTCTGATTAACTCTTTACATACATCCCATTAGTGGAAAAGCAAGCAAACTATAAATATGAAGTTCACAGAATATTCAGGAAATGAGAATCAGGTGTCAACTGTACAGCTTCTCTTCCCCTCCCTCTACTGGTCACCACGCCCCTCCAGAGCAAAAATGAAGACCCAAGCCGGACTTCAGTCCCAGAATCCCTGCACATCTGTCACCTTAAATGCAGGCAAGGGAAGTGTTTACACAGACTCTCTCAGATTGGGGCGATGTGGGACGGGGGAGTTTCATTCAGAGCTTTAAAGATGCTGCTGTCTTCTGTGTGTTTGTTTGTAGCCCATCCTTGTCTGGATCTGCAGCGCTCACTGTGTAGATGTTCCACAAATTACAAGTTCGTGCTGCCACGGCTGTTTACTTTAGTGCTGTAATCAATGCTCCTCTGATATCCCTGCTTCCATTTCTGTTAGGTCTACACCTCAGAGCGTAAGTGCTGTGTGAAGTGTCAGTAGTTCCTGACAAACATTTTCTCAGTTCTGTGCCAACTTACATGCCGGTCACTGGTGCGTTGCATTTGGTGGTTCTGATGGGTACTGGGCTAAGATTGCCTTGTGTATGCTTATTTCAGTAATCTGCATTTCCTTACCTCTGATGGTATAAGGTGTCCTCCCTTGCATTTATTGTCCACTTGGATACTTTACTGGCTAGCTCTATGTCAACCTGACACAAGCTAGAGTTTTCAGAGAGGAGGGAACTCAATTGAGAAAATGTCTCCATAAGATTGGGCTCTAGCCAAGCTGCGGGACATTTTTTAAAATTAGTGATCAATAGAGGAGGGCCCAGCCCATTGTGGGTAGTGCCATTCCTGGGCTTGTGGTCCTGGTTCTATAAGAAAGCCAGTAAGCAGCACTCCTCCACGGCCTCTGCATCAGCTTCTGCCTCCAAGTTCCAACCCTGTTTGCTTTTGGTCACGGTGTTTCATAGTAACCCTAAACAAGATAGATACGATGTTCTCGAAAGGTCTGTTTAAATCCTCGAAAGGTCTGTTTAAATCCTTCCCCCACTTTCCCATGGGGTTATCTGCCCTCTTGATGGCCGGCAACAGTTCTGACACACCCAAGTGCACCCTATATTAATGAAGTCTTTACATGGTCAGAAATGTTAATTGGAGCGAACGTGGCTCAACTCTTGGATCTGAGTGGTTAACAATCCTGCATTTTTCATCCAATAAATATCTGCCTACTCTGGGCCACACTGAAACATTATGTTTTTCTCTAATTTTTCTTTCTGTTTTCTTGCAGGTCCACTTATGATTAGACCTGCCATTCACTTAGAATTGATTTTGTAAATTTTAATTTAAAATCATGTTCTTTCCCCTCCCCAGCTCCCTACTCACCCAATTCCATGCTCTTTCTTAAAGAGACCCAAAACAAACAAACAAACAAACAAAAAACCATGAAAACTGAAACAAAGTATGAGAAAAAAATCCGTAAGACAAAAATACCTGAACAAAACAAAAAGCAGACAAAAATCCCCCCATCTGTCGTGTTGGCCGACTCTCCTAGACCTGGGGCCTGCCGTGGAGTGTGGCTGATAAACTCAGTAACTCTCCATTGGAGAAAAGTGATTTCCCCCTTCTTTAAATTACCAATTCAAATTCTTGGTTAGGAGTGGGTCTTTGTGTCCACTCCCCTTCCCAATGCTGAGGCTGTTGTCTGGTTTGAAGCTGTGCCTGTCTTGTGTCTGCTGCCATAGTCTCTGGGTTCATATGTGCATCAGTCCTTTTATGTCTGGAAGATGCTGTTTCCTTGGAGCCATTCACTGCTTCTGGCTCTTACAATCTTCCAGCTCCTCCTCTGCGTAGATCCCTGAGCCTGAAGGGGTTGACAGAGACATCCCATCTATGGCTGAGTGTTCCAAAGGCTCTCTGCACACTGTCCAGCTGTGGAGCTCTGTGCTATTTCCATCTATTGCAAGAAGAAGCTTCTCTGATGGTGGCTGACTGAGGCGCTCATCTACAGATATAGCAGAACATCATTAGGCCATTTTCCTGCTATGTTCCTCTAGCAGAATGACAATATTAAGTTTTCCCCTAGATCCTTGACCTATCTCCTCCCAGACCACTTTAGTTCTTGGTTTTATTTTCAGTCTCATAGAGTGGGTCTTAAATCTACTTTTAAAAAAGTTTTTGGTTGGGACTGGAGAGATGGTTCAGCAGTTAAGAGCTCCAACTGCTCTTCCAAATGAAGGTTGTGAGTTCAAATCCCAGCAACAGCATGATGGCTCACAACCATCCATAAGGAAATCTGATCCCCTCTTCTAGGGTGTCTGAAGACAGCTACAGTGTACTTACATATAATAAATAAATAAATCTTTTTTTAAAAAATTTTTGGTTACTCCCATAACGTTTGTGTCACCATCACACCAGTGGATCTTGTAGGCAGGTGACTGCTTTAGGTCACAGTGTGTACAGCTGGGTCCTTTGGTAGTATGCATAGTACCTTCCAGTGCCGAAAACACTACTCAGTTAAGGGTGAGACTTCTAGTTCCTAGACGAGCTATTCATAAAGAACCAGCTTGATTTCTCTATGGTTGAAGATATAAATCAATCTGCGTCTTACTTATTGTCTAATCTAGGCTAGCCTAACCATCACGAAGTATAGGGTAGCCAATACCCTCTGAAATGGCCCATGATGCTTGAGGGTGGGAGCTATGGATTCCCTTTGGTTAATGACTCAATAAGATGCAAGCCATTCCTGGCAGTGGAAATTTTACTTGGTGACATAAGATATCTAGCTGGGATATTCTCCCTTGTTATATTGTGATTCAATTTAAATTAAATTAAAATTATATATTCATATATGTTCCCTCTTATGACTTTAGAGCTCTATATTCTATCTCCCCCTTCCTTGGATTCCTTCCTCTCCCCTTGCACCTTGCTAGCTACCCAACCTCTGTGGTTACTCTTACTGAAACACATAAGCTAACATCCACAGATAAAAGAAAATATTTACTATCTTCCCCTTTGGGTCTGAGTTATCTTCATCAGCATGATTGTTTCTAGCTCTATCCATTTACCTGGAGATCTCATCATTTCATTTTCTTAACATTTAACGAGTACCCCGTTGTGTAAATGTACATCATTTGATTCTCCGTTCATCTGCAGATGGACATTGAGGCTGTTTAAGAGCGTGGGTAAGCAAGCATCGCAGTAGCATTACGAAGACCCTTTGGGGTACGTGCTCAAGAGTGGTGGTCCTGAATATTGACGTCGATGGAGTGCCAGCTGCCTGAGGTGCACCCATGCTCGTCTCCACTGTGGCTATTCCAGTTTTCTCTTCCACCAGCAGTAAATAAGCATTCCGCTTTCCCTGCATCCTCTCCAGCATGTGCTGTCATTTGTTTTATTGATCTTGGCATTCTGGCTGGGGTAAGATGAAATCTGAGTCATTTTAACTTTCATTTCCCTGATAGCTAAGGATGGTGGACGTTTTAAAAGTGTTCCTAAGCCAATTGTGCTGTATCTTTTGAGAACTCTGTTAAGTTCTGGACCCTATTTTTGATTGGGTTGTTTGTTTTCTTGATATTCAGCTTTTTTTTTTCTCTCTCACATTCTAGATACTAACCTTCTTCTGTCAGGTGCATAATTGATAAAGACCTTTTCTCATTGTGTAGGTTGTCATAGAGAAGCTTTCCAGCTTCATGAGAGCCCATGTGTTAGTTGCTGATCATAGTGGCTGTGCTGACAGCGCCCTGTTCAGAAAGTCCTTTCCCTGCCAATGAGTTCAAGACAACTCCCAGACTATTCAGGGCAGCTGGCCTTATGTTTAGGTCCTTGCTGCCTTTGGAGTTGAGTTTTTGTGAAGGATGGTAGATATGGATTTAATTTCATTCTCTTGTGTACAACTGTTCAGTTTGGCCAGCACCATCTGCTGAAGACGCTGTCTTTTCTCCAGTGTGTATTTCCGGCTCCTTTGTCAAAAATCAGGTATCTGTAGGTGTGCAGATTTGTTTTGTACCTTCAGTTCTGTCCCATTGATCACTGTGTCTGTTTTCACGCCCATGTCACACTGGGTTTAGTACTACAGCTTGTGGTACAGCTTGAGATCTGAGACGGTGATGCATCGTGCAGTTCTTTTATTACTTAGGATTGTTTTAGCAATCCTGAGCTTTTTGTGCTTCCATATAAAGTTGAAGTTTATATTTCCAGTTTCTGTGAAGAATTACGTTGAACTTTCTATGGGGATTGCATTAGATCTGTAGACTGCTTTTGGTAGGATGGCAATTTCTCACAGTATCAACCCAACAAATCCACGAGTGTAGGAAATCTTTCCTTCTTCTGGTTGTCTTCTTCAATTTCTTTCTTCAATAATTCAAAATTTTTTTTTATTATTCACTTGCTTTGTTAGAATTATCTCAAGATCTTTTTTGAGGTCATTGTGAAAGGTACTGTTTCTGATTTCTTTCTTAGTCTGTTTCTCTCATTGCATACTGGAAGGCTGCTGATTACTGTGTTAACATTGAATCAGTACCCTGCTACTTTGTTGAGAGTGTCTTCCAGCTGTAGCAGTTTCCTGTTGGAGTTTTCTGGGGTTTATGTATACTATCATATCATCTCCAGATAAAGATGCTTTGACTTCTTTCTCCCTATTTGCTTCCTCAGTTGTCTTATTGCTCCAGCTATGGCTTTCAGTACAGATTGGCTAGGTATCGGGAGAGTAAGCATCCTGGCCTTTGCCCTATGGTAGTTAAAACCCTTTGAGTTTCTCTCCATTTAAGATGACATTGGCTGTGGGCTTGGTGTAAACTGCCTTTATTATGTTGAGGTATGTATGTGTCTCTCTGGGACTTTTATCAAGAAGGGATGTTGGATTTTGTCAAAGGCCTTCTCTACAGCTAATGAGATGAACATGTGGCTCTTGTCTTTCAGTCTGTTTATATGATGGATTGTGTTTATTGATGTTTGTATGTTGAACCATTTCTCCCATCTCTGGGATGAAGCTAACTTGTTCATGATGGATAATTTTTTGTTGTATTCTTGGATTTGATTTGTAAGTATTTTATTGAGGGGTGTGTGTGTGTGTTTATGTTACAAGGGATATTGGTCTGTAATTGTCTTTCTTTGCTGGATCTTTGTGTGGTTTTGGTATCGGGGTAATAATGGCTTCGTAGAAAGAATTAAGAAATATTTCTCAGCTTCTGCTCTGTGGATTAATTTGAGAAGCACTTGCATTCTTCTTTGGCAGTTGGGTAGACTTCTACACTGGATCAATCCATCTGGCCCTGGACTTTTTCTGGTTTGATGAATTACTGCTTTTATTTTACTAGGGGTCTATTAAGTTGCTTATTTCATCTTATTTTATATATAATATAAATTTATTATAGAATATCTGTAGCTGACTCTTTCAGCTGCTTGTTGGGCCTTTTTGGAGGGCAGTTTGATAGGACATATCTATCAAGAAATTCATCTATTTGTTTTAGATTTTCTAGTTTGGTGAAGTACAGATTTTTAAAATGTGTCTTTCTGATTCTCTGAATTTCCCTGGTGACTGTTGTATGTCTCCTTTTTAATGTCTAATTAACTTGGATCTTTTTCTCTATCTCTTGGTTGACTTGTTTGAGGGTTTGGCAATATTGTTGATTTTCTCAACGAACTACCTCTTTGTTTTTTTTATTCTGTCTGTTTCTGTTGTTTCTTTTTTCTTGATTTTAGCCTTGAGTTTGATTATTTTTTTCATCTTTCCAAGTATTGTTTCTTCTTGTTTTTTCAGTTTTCAAGTGTCACTAAGTTATTAATTAACATATATTTCTCCGGGTTGTCTTTTGTAGGCACTTAAGAACTTGCCTCTTAGAACTGAGATTTGGGTATGCTGCATTTTCACTGATTTTAATTGATTTCTTTCTTGACTTCATGTTCATTCAGTAGTGGATTGCTCACTTTCCGTGAGTTTGTATACTTTCTGTCATTTCTATTGTTGTTAGTATCCAGCCTTAATCCATGGTGACCAGGTAGGATGCAGGTCATGTTTTGGTTTGGGTTTGGTTGGGGTTTATACCTCACCTCCTCTTTTGACCAACTTCTAGAATTATCAATTACTTGTGTCCTTTTGGGTGTGGTTAATCTCTTCAGACTGAAGCTCATTTTCTAGTACCTTCTGTAGAGCTGGATTGGTAGACAGAAATTGCTAAGATTTGTTTTTATCATGGAGTGTTCTTCACTGGCATCTGTGGTCTCGCAGAGTTTATTGAACGTCCGTACAAGCCCTTCTGGCTTTTAGAGTCTCCTCTGAGAAGCTGAGTGTTAATCTAAGTCTGCCTTTATATGTGACTTGGTCTTTTTCTCTTGCAGCTTTTAATAGCCTTTTTGTTCTATACATTTAGCATTTTTATTCTTACGTGTCATGTAGCATCTCTTTACTCGTCCTGTCCATTTGGTGTTCTGCACGGTGCATACCTTAATAGGCACCGCCTCCTTTAGACTGGGGAAATTTACTTCTGCTGTTTTGTTAGAAAAAATAGTTTCTGTGCCTTGTACCTAAGTTTCTTCTCCTTACTCTGTACTATTATTGTAGGTATTGGTCTTGTTATGGGGTCCCAGATGTCCTTGATGGTTTGTGGTTGGAATTTTTAGACTTAACATTATCTCTGACTCAGCTCCCCATTTCTTCTTCTACTTTGTTTTCAACACCCCAAATTCTCTCTCCCGTGTCTTTTACTCTGTTGGAGAGGCTTACCTCTGAGATCTTTTACTCTGTTAGTGAGGCTTACCTCTGAGGTCTTTTACTCTGTCAGTGAGGCTTACCTCTGAGGTCTTTGTATCACACCCTGAGTTTTTTATTCCCAGGTTTGTTTTTCGGTTTTGGTTTGCTTTAGCAATTCTATGTCTTTGTTAAATTCTACTTTGATGTGGTGAATTGTTTTCATGATTTGATTTAGCGGTTTTTTTCCCACAGTCTTCTTAAAGGGCATTTATTCATATCCTCTTTAATGTCTTGAACATACCCATAATTGCTGTTTTGAAGTCCTCATCATGTGCTTTGGCCAAATTGCTTTCCTCTGGGCATATTAAAGTAAGGTGGCTGGTTTCCGGAGGAAGTGGATTGTCTTGGTTGTTCATGTCTGTGGTTTTGTACCTGGATCTGAGCATTGGAGTTACAATATTTGGAGTGTTTCTTGGTGTAGCTGTCTGGTCTCATCTTTGTGGTTGGACATTCCGTTTCTCCTCCTCCTCCTCCTCCTCCTCCTCCTCCTCCTCCTCCTCCTCCTCCTTCTCCTCCTTCTTCTTCTTCCTCTTCTTCCTCTTCTTTAGAACTATGCTGTTGTCTTCAGCATCGAGCTTGCTTCACCTCTTCCTACGTTTATACCTGTTTTCAGTGCTTTTGCAAATGGTCGGTTTAAACTATTCATCTCCCAGTTGTCATCCCGACGGCTAAGGCTGCAGGAGCTGCTGCCACTGCTGAATGTGCTTCTGTCTGGAGACTTTGAGTCAGGCTATGGTTCTTCCACCGACTCACTGGGGTGTCTCGGTAATGGAGATTGCATGGTCTCTTTCCTATGTGTTCACGTGTTGTTTGGGCCTGAATGTGTTTGCTGGAAACATCACACTGTTGAATGGAAATGAACAAGGATTTTGCATACCCTGTCCCCTTCCTAATCGTGCGGTGACTGCTCTGTGCTTTCAGTGGCTTCTCGATATTCAGTGTATCTTCATCATTTGTACATGTGTGTGCACACACATGCACATATGTGCACATGCATGTGGAGACCAGAGAACAACTTTGGGTATTGTCCTGAAGATGCTTTGCCAACTTTTTCTTAAAGATGGGGTCTCTCATTCCCCCGAAGCCTGCAAAGTGCACTAGGCTAGCTTCCTGTGGACCCTAGGGATCTCTGCCTGTCTATGCCCGCCTAGGCTGGAATTACAAGTGTGCCCCATCCACACCTGACTTGTTTATGTGGGTTTTTTAAATCAAACTCAGTTCCTTATACTTGCAAAGCAAGCACTTACCAACTCTGCCACCTCTCTGTCCCCTATTGCAATCACTTTAAGTCAAATAAAAGGTATTGTTCCAACTGTTGAATGTTCTTATATATTTAATCAATGAATCTGTTCAATTCTGCAGTCGCTACAAATGGTCTCATGAGTTGTGTTCTTCATATCTTGGGGTTTGATTCCATCGATCTGCTCTGTGTTCTTAGGGTAACCCCTCACACTTCCGTGTCTCATGCCCTCTATGTATCACGGGGCTCTGTCTGGCAGTACTTTCCTGTACATGTTTGTAAAGGTTGGGTTTTCCTTTCTCCCAGTGTCTGTGAGCAGCTGAGGATCGGGGTGGAGCTGTCCTTACAGCATGAGCCAGGACCTGTATATTTCTCTCTGCTCTGGGGGTGTTTGCATAAATCATTTATTAGCAGTTGGGGAAACACACTGATATAAATAATCGAGATTTGAGTTTTATTGGTGGAAATCATTTTAATAAGACACTATTTAAAAAAACATTAAAGCAATCATATTAAATATTGTCTGTCAATTTTGATAAGCTGTGGCTTCAGGCAGAGGGGAATCTACCTAAGTTACCAAGTTTATTAAAGTTATGAAGCGTGTCCTCACCATTCTAATGCCTTTGTAAAAAGAAAAAAAAAGTCTCTGAGATCATTCATCTGTGTCCCAACCCCCCGCCCCCAAGATCACTTTGGTTAGAGACACAGATATTTTATGAACGCTTTTAAAGAAGTGAAAAGTCGGCAGCAGGTCTCCCCCGAACACTGTCAGCTCTGTTCCACGGACTCCGAGTTTTATCTCATTCTGTCTGCTTTCAGCAGCTTCCGCCTTTCCCAGCTTCACCATCCAGGAGCTTGGGCTGTTGATGTCCTCTTCACTGTAGACATCAGCACTCCCAGACTTGATTTCCCTCCTTGTCCTGGTGTCAGAGGTATTGTGGCTTCAGCTCTACCAGACAGGAGCTCTCCAATTCCTTTGCATTTTCTTCTGTGACTCGATTACAGGTATCGGGCATAGTTTCCAGGCAGCCAGGCCTCTTCTAGTTATATTGAGGTTACTGTATCTTGCTTAATTCCGAGATGGCCGGAGACCCCATTGAGAGCCGCTGCAACCGTTAGAGCTGGAGAGACCAGCTTCATGAGATGGCACCTGGCTCTGGCGGCCTACCGCATGTTGAAACGATGTGCTGCTGAGCTGAGTGCAGTGGTCTGTATCACTTGTCAATTAGGTCAGGCTGTCAGCTGCGACATTCCAGATTCTACCTCCTCACAGATGAGTCTGCTCGTGAAATCAGCCACTGAGAGGAGAGTTAGTCTCCCTGCGTGAGGGAGACTTCTCCGTTTTTTCAGTTGGCTCAGCTTCTGTTTGCACATCCTTCCCATTCTCTCTTGGGGCTCTCTTGGGGCTGCAACAGCCTCTCAACACACTGACTGGGTGGCCCACCCACCTGACCTCCGCTGACTGTTGCCAGATCTACCTGGTTCCTGGTCACACATTCTATCACTCTTCTCTTTTCCTTCAGCCTGTTTTGATGCCTTTAGACTCAGGAAGCATCACTTTAAGCGCCTCACACTTGAGTTTTATTTCTTTCATTCTGTCCAATTTTATTAGCCTTCTCCCTGGGCCATGAGCCGGCTCCAGGCAGCATCGGTTCTGAAGGTTTTGGTCTTAACTGTCATCTCGCATCTGCTTTCTGTTTGACTCAACTGATTCATGTTCCGTTCCCTCTCGCCTCCTGGCTTCTTTGAGATTAATGAAATCTTTTTGCCATCCCACTCTCCCTGTTCTAACTTGCTAGCTCTAACACTTACAAGATTCAGGGCGGTTATCCTGCGCTCCCGGCAATCACCCTTGGCTAATGCACGGCAGCTCAGTGTGAATACAGACCTGGCTAGTTTCCAAGGCTTAACTGAGTGTCCCAACAGTTAACTCCATTCACCCCGCTCCCTCCTTCATCACAGCCACGTTGCACTTAAGTGTAACAGATTGGTCGCACCAGCCTCCCCCATCGTTGTGTGACAGACATGCAAGGCCTGTCTCTCTTGACAGATACACCTTCCCCTTGTCCCTCGATTCTCCTGACATCTCCTGTTTCTGCTGGGGATTACTATCTTCCGTTGGAAGAGAGCCGCTTTGCCCGGAGTGGCTCTGCTGATGAGGAATTCAGACAGAAAAGCTTTTTTATTCAGGCACTTTAGACTGTCACCCTGCTAGCTTGCAGCTTCCTTCCTTCCTTCTCAGTGAGAGTTCAGCTTTCAGTCTTGTTTTTGCTTTTGAAAGATAAGATGTATCATTTTCTTATGTCTTTTTTCCAGTCCCCCACCCCATGTAGGAGTTCAGACCCAGGGCTCCGGCAAAGCAGGTAGTCTACCAATAAGCTCGCCCTCCTTTAGTTTCCAGTGGGTTTTTCCAGAAGGTATCAGGGTGTGGTTTCCTTTGTTTCAATCCTGCTTGGGCTTGCAGATCTTCCCACATCTGTAAGCCATGCCTTTGTTTGGTTTTAGAAGTTCTTAATGGTTAGTCCGCAAACACTTTCTCTGTTTTCCCCTTGCTGGGCTGCAGCTATACCTGCCCACGTGGTATGGTGTTCCCTGGTAAGCCACCCTGTTCTGTTGCCATATATGCTTTAGTACTGACCTTTGTGTGTCCCCAGTCTTTAGCCCAGAGTGCTACTACATCTAAAACAATGTTTGCTCAGGTCCCACAGTTAAGTCCTTAACTCATCTGGGGCTGATCTCTGTAGCTGGTGAGAGCCGGGTCTGATTTCATTCTTTTGTAGTAAACATCTGACTTTCCCAGCAACATTTGTTGAAAAGCCTACTTGCCACCAATCTTAGCACATTGGGTGGTTCCTTAGCACATTGGATGCAGACTGGAAGTCTGATACTTCCAGTGTCTGCATCTCTTTTTTTTTCAAGCTAATACCATGCAGTTTGATGGTTAGAACTTTGTACCATAGTCTAAAGTCAGGTGAAATGTCTCCTGATCTATTCTTTGTGCTTTCTGGGGGAACTGTTTGGGGGTATATTCGGTTCTGTGGTTATGGTGGATCCATACACACTTGGGGATTGTTTCTTCTAGTTCTGTGAAGAGTCCCTTGGTCACTGTTATGGGGATTATTGCATTGAATTTGTAAATCGCTTCAGACAATATACACTTCTTAGCAGCACTGAGTCTTGTAGCCCAAGAATGGGATATTTCTCTTTCCTCCATGGGCCGTTCCACTTCTGCCCACTTGCTTTATGTTTTTTGTTTTATGATCGTTCACTTCTTTAACTAACTTGTTCCTAATTGCTTTACTATAGATACAGCAATTAAAAATGATTATTTTGTTGAGTTCTTTTTCAGTGAGGTCACTACTGGCAAGTGGAAAAGCCACTGGCAGGTTGGGTCTGTGCCCTGTGGCTTTGTTGGGGATTTTAGTTGTAATCATCTTGAGTAATACCTTCAAGGGACTCTGTATCTATGTGACCACACTGTTGTCTTTGAGGACTAACATCATTTCTTACCTTTCTGGTTTGGGTCTCTGCATTTCTATCTACCTCATATGACTTTCATTGTCATGATGAGTAAGTGTGACCTGGGGTCCTTGTCAGGTTCAAGCTCCCAACTTCCATGCTCTGCATAACAACAGACACGGGCCTGCAAGGCCAAGCTTTATTGTCCCCAGGCATGTTTCCCCTGTGCCTACTTTGATCTGATGCTGCATTCCATCAAGGCACCCCCAGTATCTATGGAGACCATCCTGTGTGTTTATCATCCCTTTTGTAGATAGGGTGCATTGTATTCATTGATTGGTATATGCTGAGTTTTCCTTGTCTGAAACTGTGGGATTGCTAGGAGAAAATGTAAAGGAAAAATGTCAAGACATTAGCTCAAGCAATGGCTCTTTAATGGTGACCCCCAAAAGCATAGAAAATGAACAAACAGGATCATGTCAAATTACAAAGCCTCCGCAAAAGAAATGACCAACAGTGTGAAAAGACCATTCTGCAAATGGGGAAAAACCGCCAGCCAATCACATATCTGATGATGATTAATACCAGAACACGTGAGAAATAAAATAACTTAATAGCAATAAAAGCCTAATTGAAAATGGGCAATAGTCCAAAATGGGTGACCAACAGGTACCTGAAAAAAAAAATATGTTCAATACTAGGGAAGCACAAATCAAAGCTATAATGAGCTAGCCCCATGTACTGTCTGGTTTTGTGTGTCAACTTGACACAAGCTGGAGTTATCACAGAGAAAGGAGCCTCCCTTGAGAAAATGCCTCCATGAGATCCAGCTGTAAGGCATTTTAGGCATTTAGGGGGAGGCCTAGCCCATTGTGAGTGGTGCCATCCCTGGGCTAGTAGTCTTAGGTTCTATAAGAAAGCAAGCTGAGCAAACCAGGGGAAGCAAGCCAGTAAGCAGCATCCCTCCATGGCTTCTGTATCTACTCTTGCCTCCAAGTTCCTACCCTGTGTGAGTTCCTGTCCTGACTTCCTTTGGTGATGAACAGCAATGTGGAAGTATAAGCTGAACCCTTTCCACCCCAACTTGCTTCTTGGTCATGATGTTTGTGCAGGAATAGAAACCCTGACGAAGACACCCTGCCCACAGGTTTAGATGACTGTCACAGGAAAGACAAAAGTTGAGAAGTGACAGCAAAGGTGTAGGGAAGGGAGTGCTGGCACACTCTGGGTGGGCATGTAAGTTACACAGCCACTTTGACAACAAGCAAGGAGGTTGCTTGAAAAATTAGCATTTGAACACCACGTGATCCAGCAACCCTGTAGTGGGTATCCATCCAAGGGAAAGCAGGGGGCCAGACACCTGCGCCACCAAGTTCATTGCTGCACGGTCACATTAACCCAGCAATGGGAAGAGCCATCAACTCCTCAACAGATAAAGAAAGCATAGTATGTAAAATGGGATGCTACTCACCACAGAGAAAGGGCGAGATCCTGTCATTTGTACAATGTGGATGGAACTACAGGTCATTATGTAAAAGGAAGGTGTTGAGGGACAAGCCCTGCATGATCTCAGCCAAACAGAACGCTGAAAAGCCCGTTTCATGATGTCCTAGAAGTTGAGAGAAGCAGTTCCTGGAGGCTGGAGAGTGGAGAGGGGTGCTTGTGGCCCTGGGGAAGGGGGTTGGGGGGAGAGTGGGGGAGAAGGTTGACTGGTGGGTGCAAAGTCAGTTAAGCCAAAAAGTAAATTGTGGGATTGCACAGCACAGACAACACATAGCAGCACTGTCCTGTATGTGTCCCAAAACTAGAGTGAAGGGTTTTGAATGTTTCTGCCACAAAGAAGTTTTGAGGAGATAAAATATATTTATGCAGTTTTGAACCTCACACAATGTGCACATATGTCAGAACATCACAGGGTATTCTAGAGATATGTATAGTTTCTATGTGTCAAAACTTAAAATCTTAAATGCCATTAAATCTGTTTACTGCCTTTCTTTTCTCTCCCCCCTCCCTCTTTCATTTCTTTTGGGACAAAGCCTCCCTATGTAGCTCAAGCTGGCTTTGAACTCCAGCCTCCCTCATGCTGAGACTGCAGGTGTGGGCACTACCATGTCTCTTATTTTATAATTTCCACTTAATTTTTTAATTATTATTATAGATTCCATTTCTTCGGTAAGTGCTTTTCCCTCTGTGCATTTTCTCGCCTTTGTCTCTCTTTCCTTGCTGACTATTTTAGGATCTTTGTGAGAGTTCCAGTGCAAGTCACTGCTGACCCTGTTCCCTGCGTTTCCCTTCTGGCCCGGCTGTGTGTGCCTTGGCATTCTGGCTTGGTTGTTATTGGCAGCTGGATTCGATGTATAACCAAACACTGCAGAAGTTTTCTGCTTTGTCTCCGCCAAGAGATGTGGCTCCACCTCTGATGGTACAAGAACAGGGTGACAACCAGGTCCAAGAAGGGCTGTGCAGACTGGCTTCATAGAAGTTCAGATGTGAGCTAGGGACGGGGAAGTCATCCAGGGCCTGACTGGCATCTTTTCAGCAAGGGTATGATTCCGGTGGGTTCCTACTCTGCTCTTCAGAGATCTAAGGCTTTGAGTATCTTCCACAGTTCGAGAGCCTGAGGAAGAGCAGAGAGCAACCTGTTGCCAGCTTATGTTACTCAGACCAATCCTGTCTGCAGTCTGGACCATGGTGAGAGCTCTCTCCTCCTGTCTGCTCTAATCCTTAGACAGGAGCCTGAGCCTAGACCTCTAGGCAGGCCATAAAGAGATGCCTACAGAGCACACTCAAACTTCTCAAACTCTCCTGGATGGCATCTGGAGACCCTGGCCCTCCTATCAGAAGTTGCTCAGAGGAAACCAGAGGCTGAGAGAGTGTCTGCAGGCTCACACATTCGCTACTGAAAGTGGTATAGGTCCTCTGTACAGGTCACAGAGGGCTGGGTGTGCCATGGTCTCCTGAGCTCCATGTCACGGCAGCAAGACACTCATTAGCCCACTCCATGTCACCATGGCAGGCTGCATGGCCATGGCCTGTCCATGGCATGTCTCTCCAGTACTCTGAGGATTCAGCCCTCGTTCTGGGCCACTGCTGGTCACAGGAACAGAGGGAAAAGAAAGCCTGGTGGTCATGTACAGGGCCATCTACAAGAGGATGACAAAGTCACAGCTGCTCAGTGGTCACAGCTCAGAACAAGATAGTGGGTCCTATGAGAGCCGGGGTCTGGAATCCACACCCTCCACTCTGTCACTGTGTGTTAGTTAGAACACTCTTCCTGGTGCTAATCTGCTAGTGGGACAAGGACTCATCTCTTTAAAAATTGCATTTCCCTGATTAGTGAGATTGACCTTTGATTTGTTCCTTGGATTTATGGGGAACCAGGCAGCATTTCAAGACTAGAGGTAAATGTGCCCTGAAAAGCACCTATAGGCTGTCCATTCTATAGGGCCCGCACTCCGACACCCTTCCTGGCTTTACACACTTCCTCCCTCACCACACATTAACAATGCTGTGCTAAATTTCTATTACAGCTGTGTCTGGTAGGTTTCCTTATGTGTCTAACCGTTTTTCTGTGTGCATTTGTGTCAGAGGCTCTGCACATACAGGTTTAAGCTTGTCACAGCTGTGCTAGGCCTGATACCTCTATTAACATACATGATTTGTGCTGTGAGTCATTTTGACTGAGATCAGCTTCGTCAGTCCTCTGGTCATTTCCTCCGCGTCTACATCCATCTTTGTTCCTTAGCCACGCATCAGAATTTATGAAAGTGTCTCTTTTAGACAGCACATGATCCAGACTCTGGTTCCAAACGTGACCTCATTCTGCCCTCCCGGTGCGACTGAGCAGAGCTGGGCTCTCCTCACACTCTGTGGCTGCTGCCTCTCTAATTCCCACCCCTTTCTCTTCCGCCTTTAACCTCTCAAGTCAATCAGAAGTGCACTCAAGTCTTTGGTACCTATAGAACAAAACCAAGTCCCTTCCCGACAACACTTATGTCCCTGGTGTGTGACCCAGGTTGTGTTTGGATCCTGTCCCTCTCTGTCTTGTCGGGAACCCAGAACTACTTTGCTCCCCCAGCTGTCCACTCTCTCAACACATTGACGCTGGACGTTGTCTGATGCCCCCTCCTGCCTGTCCTCCCTGTACCGATTACCTGACCTGCTGCCATATTGGCTCACCACTTTCTCCCAGCCCACCTGCCAACCCCAGCTCTATACCTCTAGGTTCCAGTTAGACCCAGGGCTCCTGGTATAGACCTCTGGCCTTAGCTGTCTGTGGAATAAGCACAGGGATTCTACAGCTGATTGACTGGGGCTCATATCTGTCTAGACCACAAGCAGATGATTCTGTTCCCCATTTGCTCTTTCCTCTAAAGAATGTTTCCAACTTGCTTCCTTGGCATGGAGTCCCTGTGAGTACCTGGGATGTCGAGAACTCATTGATGGGTTGTAAGATGCCAGGCACTCAACTAACTGGCTGAGTGGATTATTTTTAGCCTCCCAGCTCCGTCTCCCTCTATACTGAATCTGAACGCCCTCAAAAACTGTCAAGTGCAAGATTTCCTGTGGTGGATCTTTGGTGACTTGCTTTGTGTCTGTGCTTATGAATGACATTTATCCCACGGTGACATTCGTGGGCGGCAACGTCTCCCGAGGGAACCCTTGCCACCACCTGCACTGTGTCTTTCAGGTCATCAGAGTTAATTATCTCCAGACCAAGTTCTTGGAAAGGGGGTGGCTCTGTGACAGCTGAGTTTGGAAGTCAGGGGCTGACACATAACCACACTGTGACCCACAAGGTGAGACCTCAACCTGGGAGATACACAGAGATACCCACAGTGGAATGGGGACACTAGAAAGCAAAAACCTCCCATGGCCAGACAGTGACTTGGTGATTGGTTGAGAGGTTGACTGGAGCGTGGAGGTCATGCAGACATAGGATCTTTGTTCTGTGTCATTTACAGCCAATGTCACCAGCATCACACCACCCTGCCAGCCCTGCTGTGCTGAGGGCTCCACTGACCTGATGGAGCAAGGATTTCTCATCACCACTACTCAGCAGACCTTAATGGAAGCTGCCTCTGCCAGGCTGCACACCCAGCTTTCCACGTTGACCCTGTACGTCAACTGCTGAATAATGGAGTCATAGATGTTAGACCTGGTTCTTCAAGGCAGATGTTCAGCCAATGACATGATGCCTGTAATTTCATGGGAATCCTCTTCTGCAGAGGGAGGAGTTGGAGGAGGGACATTCCCTATCAGTCTGGCATTATGAGAAGGGAGCTCAGGCAGCACACTTTACTTCAAGGTTTACCTACAAGAGACCAAAAATGGATCTGACTCCTTGAGACCCATGATGGAACTCACAGATCCCTCTGCTCCCTGTTGCCTAAGTAATTCAGGGATCTAGAGGATCCCAGAGGAGGGAGCACACTGGTGGGAAGCACTGGCAGGACTCATTGGGAGACAATCTCACTCCACCATGATGGTGTCACACTGTACTGGCATACAGTCCTCTGAGGCTCTGCAGCTCTGGCTTCTATCAGCTACCCCTGGACCTTGCCCTGAGCACCGCAGTCCTGGCTAAAACTCATTCTGTATTGCTAGAGTTGATAATGGTACCTGGGGTCCTGAGTACTTTGGAAGACACTGTCTGTGGCTGGACTTGAATGACAGTTTTATTCTGTTTGTAGTGCACTGGTGGAGAATTCTGGCTAGTCCATTCTTTCCCTGAGGTACGGTGTCCACTCTTTGCGCTTGGCTATTGGGTGAAGAATCTAGAGTGTGGACTTCCCTTCTTGCTGCCTGAGACTGCACCAGTTCCAAGACTGTATCTGCGGCTCTTTCCCAGCAGACCCCGGGGCTGTCCCAGCATCCGCTGCTAGACTACTTTGGTACATTTTAACCTGATTTTTGAAACATTAATGTTGCACATGGGGGTATTTTGTCTGCATGTATGTCAGTGAGCCATAGATACCTCGTGGCCAGAACCCTTGAGGTCAGATTCTTGGAACTGCAGTTACAGATGGCTGGGAGACAACAAGTGGATGCTGGGAATTGAACTCAGGACCTCTAGAAGAGCAGCCAATGCTCTTAACCACTGAGCCATCTCTCCAGCCTTTCCCCTGCTTTTCAACTTTACACGAGTTACCCCTTTCTTCTCTGAGAGTTACCCTTTTCCTCTGGGAGGCTGCTGACTGGGTGAACACTGCACCTCTGTCTTTGATTTGCTTTCTTATCTTCTCTCTATTCTATTGTTTGTTCCACGATTCTCAAGCCTGACCCCACCCCCACTCCAAGTCTTGGGCAATGTCTGTCTTTCTGCCAGAGCCAAGTGCAGCTTCTGTGTAGCCACTTGCTTTTGCTTTTCTATTTGGTTCTTGCTTTGGTCTCTATGCTGGCATTATGCCAAGCCACAAAGCACCTACTGTGTCCACATCGGGACCAGTGTCCATCCTGCATCCTTCCAACACACAGCTCTCCCTTCCTGTACCATGTGAGCTTCCCTTTAACGTGTCTCCAGGGCTTCACTGATTTCAGGCAGTAGTGTGCTGCTTTCAAAGCTTTCTACCCAGCAGCCTGAGTGACCTTTACAAGTAGATAAGATACACCATGCCCAGCTTCTCCTCACGATGATTAAAAATAAAATCCATGTTGTTTGGTACCTCTAACCCAAAGCATCCCTTTTTCTGTCTCAAAGGATGTTGGGGAGCTGCCCTGATACCCCAGCTGTTTACCACAGCAGTCTTCACACCTGATACCTCTGAGGTGGCCATTCATGTAACATCTTTCCCCATCACAGTCCCCAGCCCCAGTCCAAAGATGCTGTTTGCTTGATGATCTCGGAGTGCAGGTTACATCATTTCTGGACCACTTCTCAAACATTACCTGGCCGGCCATTTCCAGTTTATTCTTAAATGTAGATGGTAGCCTCATTTTTTTTCCACTAGATGACATGAACCATTAAATTAGCTTTGTCTTATGTGGGATGTCGACTTTTGCTCACCATTTTAGCATGGGAACCATTTCCCGATGGGAACCTGGGATATAGAACCTGCCAGAGGATTTCAAAGCTTCTGATGCTGGGTTTCCAAGATTCCACCAGAACTTCTGCTCAACCAGCACTAAGGCTAGTCATAGCAGTGCAGAACAGGGCTCAGGTCACAGGAGCAGAACTGAGAAGACACCTGTGACTCTATCCTTCCTCCTTAGTTGGGCCCAGATGAGACTGGCTGTTCTAGGTGGCTGAGCCACCTGCCACCTGCCCCCACGACTAACACTAACTTCTCTGTGATGCCAAACAGCTGAGCAGTACTGTCTTCACCTGGAGTCTGGCAGGCTGGCCTAGAGCCTGAGGTCCAAGAATGTCAGCCTGCAAGGCAGAGACTGAGGGCTGGGTAGGGGTATGGCAGGGTGGGTGCAAGAGAACAGGCTCAGCCAACAAACAATCAGCCTTGGGACTGATTGGGACTGTTGGGAAGTCTGACGGTGACCAGAGGGGCAGCACTCTGAGCCAGGCGGGGGTCTGCAGAATGAGTGCTGTCTTTCTGCCTCTGCTTCTGAAACACATACACCTGTTCGTGCACACACAAATGTATGCATACATAGATACATGCACATATTTCCATGCACACACATAGGGAAGATGGGTCAGGGATTCTGGAGGGATGCTGGATCCTGGATATGCCATTGGCTCCGCAGTCAAGGGCTCCTGGCAGCTAGGACTTCCACATTCCCTTTCTTGGTCTGCTCTCACACGTTGTGCATACAGTGGAAGGGTGAGGGCGTGCTCGCACACACACACACACACACACACACACACACACACACATCCCAAGGTTTCTGGGAGCACTAAAATGATTCTCAAAGTAACTACTGCTTGTGGTACAAGTTTGTGGTACAAACCAGAAGGTGTTTCTAGCATGTGTCAGACTGTGCCCAATTGGTTAAGTGAAGCAAAGACACAGGGGACAATGGTCACAGCCTGAGGGACCCCAACTCAGCCCTACATTTCTTGTTAGGCTGCTATCAGCAGTCTTTTTTTTCCCCCCTCTGTGCCTCAGTTTCCCCACATGGAAGGGCTGTCTTGGCTCTGGCTGTGCTTTGGCCTGCAGGCTCTGACTCCACTTGGTTTTCTGGCTGACTGAGCTGGACATGGAGGCCAGGCAGAGGTAGCTGACTGGGCTGTTGATACTTCCTATATGCCTGACTCCAAAGTTGAGACAGAGAAGGAGAAGGCAGAGGGTGTGGCAAAGGCAGCCAAGGAACTGGGGTTTTCCCACAGATGGAACAATGCCTGGCAGAGATGGCCCAGGGCCCAGCCGTGCCTTGCAGGCCTGGGAGCCACTGCGTGTGAAGGTGCCAGTGACGAGAAAAAATCTCACTGGAACCCAAGCGTTGGCACCAAAGTCCCGCCGTGCCTGGAGACAGGTAGGGTGTGGACTCTATTAATGATGTCACAATCCCAGACACAATTGAGTCTGTGGCTCTCAGCTGGGTTGGGCAGGGCAGCATGGCAGGGCCAGCTGTGTGACTGTGGAAGGTTTCCAGGCCAGCCACAGGGAGGTAGGATGTGCCCAGAGTGAATGATCTTCATTTGACTCCGAAGCTCTGCTCCTGCCTCAGTCCACTCTACTCTCCCCACCTAACAGACACTAGTTCTGGTCCCCAAGCAAATAACAGAAGCAAGACTGGGGGAGAGGCAGGGAGGAGAACAGATGGACCCCTGGCCATAGCCCTTCCTCACGCTGGTGGATGCCTTCTCTCACTATTCTGAGGCCATGAAGGTCATTCCAGGAAGATGCTCTCGCTACCCAGCAAACGGCAACCTTACCCCACACTGACAGGCATTCCAGGCAAGGGGGTTTCTGTGAACCCCATTAGCTCCACGTGAAATGAGAAGGCCTTTATCTCCACCTCTATCGACAGCAACTGAAACAGACAGGTGCTTGCTGGGGGGGGGGGGCGAGGGGGTGGACCGCCCCACTTTACACTCAGACCACCAAGGCTCTCCTCCAAGTGCCTGTGAACAGCCATCCTCCTTGCCTGGGAACTAAACTCTGAGAGTGTTTCCATAAAGCCAATGGGCTGTAACTGCACACTAGCAAAACTGCCATGAAATGTTATTGTCTTGAAATACAGCAGCCCCGGATGGTAGCAGCACCGGATGGCACTGGGTGGTGGGCAGCCAGCTGTAGGAGCAGATGCTCCGGCAAGGACAGGGACAACCCCTGCTGGATAGACATTGGATGCTTTGGCTGCTCCCCCATCCCCTTCAGTTACTTTTGAGTTTGTTGTTTTGAAGAGACAGCTGCTGTCATCCCCAGCTTCTTTCTGGACCATACAGGTGACAGTGACGCTGGGAGCTGGAGGCAACTCCAGAAGCCATCTGGATTCATCCTTAACCCCCAGGTGGGTCCTCCCAGCAGACCATGTTCCTTGACACACATAGGTGAGGAGGCCGTGCTCCCATGTGGGGACTTTTGGCTCACATGCTGGATTGTGCAGCTATTCAGTCTGGATGTATGGAACCCAGACTGGTATCTCATAATTGACACCCTCAGTTTGTTCTCAGAGTACCAGAAACACAGATAAGGAACGCTGGCCCTGACTGCTGAGATTCTACATGACTCCATCAGCATACAGGAAGGTGACCACTTGTCAAGGGTTAAGACCTTTCTGTCACCTACAGCATAGGCCAAGTGTCCTGAGGACAGCCTGCACCTGTATGTGCCCCAATAAGAGCTTGACCCCTGGGGCAGTAGGCTATCTCTTCTTAGTTTTCTAAGGGCTGGCTCTGAGACTCCAACAAAGCACAGTGGCCTGTATAACTAGGCTCAGAACCCCTACAAGGTGGATATCATACCTATGAGATGGCCCAGCCACTGCCCACAGCCTGGACCTCAGTCACAGCAGGCGTCAGACAGCTTACAGCTGATGGGATGGCCCAGGAAAGCATGGGCTGAAGCCCACACACTGTCACCTTGCCTGGGCTATGGCCTACACAGAGATTATCAGGTGACCAGTTTAGTCAGACTAAGCCCTGGGAAAACTAAGTAAGGCCTGAGAGCCAGTCCTGAGGAGATGGGCCCAGACTAGGTCCATTCTTCTTGAGATCCTCACTGTCCCTTTGCACAGTGGGGCTGATAGGGACATCGGGTTTGCCAGATCTTCATCCAGGATCACAGTGCCATCCTCCACCCTAGAGCAGAGGTACTGAGAGGTGAGAGTCAGAGGCCCTGAGATCCACCTGAGCAAGGCTTGTGCTCTGTCCGTTTTCAGAACCCACCATAGATGGTCCCAGCCCCACCTTCAGTCCCACATGGAGGACTGAAGATGCCAAGTTAGAGTAAAATTAAAGAGCTGTCTGGGGTTACCTTGCTGCTTCTTGGGAGAATCGGCTTGGATGACATTGAACATGGGGTCATCTCTTCTCTGGCCATCTTAGTGTAGATGCATCGGGCATCAGGGGCTAGGCTGATGATACTGGGAATTCACAGATACACAAACCTAGGACTAAGCAAGGCGGAGCTCATGCTGTGACCCCACAGGACAGCCAGTGTGCCTTATGCTTAGATGTTGTGAGCCCTGGTTGGCACTAATTTATTGCAAATTGTTTGGAGAAAGTCAGTTTAATTAAAATCTAAATGAAGCTCCCAGGAGGCCCCTCCCCCGGCCCTGCTGGGCATAATGAGGAGGCACGGGCGTCTCACCGTTCAATGGCACTCATGTTTTTTGTCATCACAAAGCCCCGAGATAATAAAATTTATTCATAGAATTCACACTCCAGTGGTGTAAATAAATGCTGGGCTGAGGTACACAGAGAATAGTGCAGAATCCCAAACCAGAACCAGGCGCCAACCCTGTGACCATTTCCTTCATATTGTAAATCAAAGCACGGTGCAGCCTCCCCAAGATTGATCCAGATTTGCCTTAAATAATGTCTTCGGAAGCATTGCTCTTGGCTTGTTTTGGAGTGGACACTTTTGTCTAAAAAAGGGGGATACTCCTGGAGCCCCAGCCTGTGCCAGACCATAGGAAGCCTGAATAGCGGCTTCCTAGACTGGGGGCCTTGCTGCATGCCACAGCCAAGCCTTTGGCTCTGTGGCGCCTCAGTTCCCACCCTTGTAGTAGGAAGTCCCCGGACTGGCTAATTCTGCAAGTTCAGCTGTCCATCAGAGAGAGTCCTCATGGCTTCTCCAGGTGCTCTCAAAGTCCTAAGGTAATCTCATGTGGACGAGACCCAGCAGATGCCCAGACATAGTCATTTGCTCCAGACCCCAAGTAACTGAGGCAGAGTCTTTGCTGCAAACTGTGTCACAGGTGGAGACAGATGGATGGACGGATGGACAGGTATGTACCGTCTGAGGCTAGAGAGTCCCATCAGCCCTGGGAATTTGCCAAAGGCTCTTTCTCTCTGCTCCAATGGCTGATGCTGCTGAAGGGGTGTGGGGTGGGAGGGGTGGGAACACTCCATCCCAGCACATTGGAGGCTCAGCTTCCAATCACCCTTCAGACAGGACTGGAACAAGATGTCACCTGTGAACTCCACAGCACAGCTTCTCCACAGCCCCTGCGCTTCCAGCCCTGAGGACTCCCCAGGGGCCAGGCACTCTGCCCACACCCTCCCCTTCCAGAACTGGGCTACCTCCCCTCCCCAGGCACCCGACTGCACCTGTCGCCCTCTCTGAAGCTGCCGTTAAACACACTTCGGGGCTTTTATCATGGCCTTCTCCAGTGTTATGATAAATAATTGAAACTAAACCACATGTGTCAAAATAAACGACCCTCTTGCAGAGGGGAATGAATCTCTAAAGCCTGAGCTATCTTTCTCTTGAGATGCCATAAAATGAGGACGTTCACTGAAGAACAGACCTGGTATCAAAGCTTAGAGAGAGTAGCTAAGGACTGCTGCCAGAGGGTGGAGTTGAAAGTGCATCTTAGGGAGCTGTGCCCCCTCATCTTGTGACCTCATCTATGCTCCAGGTCAAAGGCCAGGTTCAGGTGATATCACTGGTCATGACTGTCTCCTGCTCTTTCTCTCATGGGTGCCAAGCCTGAGCTCAGCAAATGTCTAGCCATCGGGGATGCAGGATGGAAGGATGGCAGCTTTGCACAACCCCAGAGCCATGGTGCTCGTGTCTGAGTAGATACTGCTGTGAGCTGTTCCTGTGTGTGATTCCAGATTGGGCAAGGCCTGGGATGGGGAGACAGTTGGGGACATGCCTGGAATGGCCTTCACCAACCTCTGCTGGGGACCCTGAAAGTAGAGGGCCCATGTCATCTGAACCAAGGGATGATCCTGACCTGGCAGCAGGGTCTGGGCTGCCTCCAGCAGGCTGCATGCCTATCATTATGCCATGATTTACATTTCCAGCCTGCCAGGTGCTCCCGCCCACGTCAAGTACATGCACCGATTTTTTATGCAAGATTGAACAACTTAACGGCCTGAACAAGTCTGATGACAAGACTTTAATTGCTATTTTTCTCCCTCCATCCCTCAAGAGAGCTATATGCAGACATTTAGAGAGGTATTTCGCAAAACAGAAAAGAAAGCAATTCAGGAAGTTCCCTGTAATGCTGCCTCCCCAGTCCTGTGCTGGCAGGGTGCTGCTGTGCAAGAGACTGGGTGGCTAGGATCCGCTTGGCTCCAGGGTCTCTGGGTGCCTCCTCTGGAGTGAATACGGATGGGATGACTTTGGCCTCTAACTGGTCAGCCCCTGCGAGTCCTGAGAGGGATCTAAGACCCAGATTCCAACCCAATGGCCATCTCCAAAGAACTGAGGCTCCCTGTTTCATTGCTCACGGGTTCCCATTTTCCATTCTCTAACAGAGAACACACTCATTCATTTATACACTCACTAAGTCACACTAACTCGTTCACGTACGCACCAAATGTCTACACAGTGAACACCGTATGCAGGCCTGGGCCATCTGGTCAACAGCTCTCCCGAATGGATAGTGTGGTAGGGAGGGGTAGATAAGAAACCAGCCTGAGGCAGATGTACTGGATAGTACTGGAGTGGCTGGTCTTGGGGCAGGGTACAGTACTAGGAGCAGCAGAGAGAGCTGGGTTGGGGCCAGGTCCCCATAGCAGCTGCACATCACTCGGGGGCTGTGGGCGTCCATCCACATGTGTATGCTGGGGACAGCGTAATCAATACTATCAATACTTGACTGCCGTGGAGACGATGCCAGCGCTGTCCGTGGGAGCACGTTTTGTCTGGAAAATGCATAAATTCTTGGGTGGGGGATGGAAGAGGGGGGAGAATACCAATGGTCGTAATTTGTTAGCCAAGGATCCCACCTCTCCTTTAGTACAATGTATGACAAACACCTGGAGAACACAGGAAATGCATTCAGGAAACCAAATGGAAATCAATCTCTCTTTTCAAGAATCTGCAGCCCTTGGTAATTCTAAGAAGCTGTCCTGGCTGTGTTCATTGCTCATTCGCAACGTGTTCAAAGGACTCCTTAAGGTTAGAATTTTCCTTTTAAGAAATCGCTCAGGGCAGTGAGCTCTCTTGAAGAGCTACCGGCTGACATCTCTCATTAGCAGCCTCCGAAGGGCTGAGGGCCACTTGGGCTGAAAGCCAGGTCTCAGCTGATCTTTGACGTGCACAAAGGATGGGATAGAAAGGGTCTGGTGCCAGAACAGAGCAAAGCTGGCAGAACACAGCTGGCCAGGGCCTGGTAGAAAAGGACTCCTCAGGGACACAGCAAAACTTTCTATTGGGGATGTCCACAAACATGGGGAAACTGAGTCTGTGGCAGGCCAGGGTACTGTCACCATATTCTGATCTTCCTTTCCCAAGGCTAGGACCCCCCCTAACCTCCCAGGTATGGGCTGAGTTAGAAGTCTGTCCACTGAGCACCTGTGTGTTTGCCCTGCGGGTGTCCAGTGCCCATCTTGTGATCAGGCTGACGCTGACCCCAAGAGGTTAGCCAAGGATGAGAGCATCCAGTAATTTAAAGAGAAATGACAGGAACCAGGCTCAGCCCAGTCATCTGGGCTCACAGACACATATACAAATATGCACAAATGTGCTCCTGTGATCACATACACACAAGTATACTCACTCACCAAGCAGCTATGCACATGTGTAGCATGCATACTTATAACTGCCTGTGGCACACTTGGGTACATATATACATTTATGCTTACCCACGTGCTTACCCATGTGTGTATACCAGGGACAAAATAGGCCAGGCTAAAGCATAGAGCAAGTAGGGGGTTTGGGGATGATCCAGAGATTCAAGACTATGATCTGAGGTCAGCGGTCAGTGAGCTCCTGGTTGCCCCCAGTCTATCCACAGATGCCTAAAGAGGGCTGTGCTTGGCTACAGGCTCTAAGGCCCTGCTGCTGAGGGCTAGGCTGCAGGGAGGGATGGGGGTGGGTGAAGGGTGGGTTTCTCTTCACAGCTGCAGCACCCCCACCCCCACTCCACCCCGAAGCCCTGGCTCCTCCTGCTTGTTCTCTGGGACAGGCTTTTTCAGTGAGAGGGGAGGGGGTGGGCCAAGCTGCCATGAAAGGCCCTTGGTGTGGAGGGACAGGAGGATCCCAGCTCGGCAAAGGAAATATTGAAATTAAATCCTTTCCCAGGGTTGAGGGAACTTCCGTCCTAATTAAATAGAGGGGACTCCTGGGCCTGCTGTCAGAGCCGGCCTGCTCTGGGAGGGAGGAAGCAGATGCTGTCCTAGGAAGGGGAGAGGGAAGGCGCGGTGGGCGGCTGTGCCCCTTTGATGCTGATTCCAGTCACACACACTCATCGGGTCTAATTAAGGCCGAGCCTGTGCCTCCTGTCCTGAGGCATAAATCCATATTCAAAGGCTGGGTGGGGACCACAAGCAGGCCTATATGGGCAGCTGTGAAGAGAACTCCCCCTCCTGACACACGCACACCCGCACATGCACATGCACACCATGCGTACCTTTCCTATACCTGGTCCACTAGCTTCAACATCTAGTTCTGTTCTACCTCAGCGCTCTCTACAGAGGAAGGCCCTGATCCTGGGGTGAAGGAGCAGGATAGCCCAGTGCAGAGCCCTAAGGACAAAAGGAGCCAAGAGCAAGCCTTGGATCTAAGTCCAGAGAAAGGCAGGATAAGCAATGTTCTAGAGAAAAGGTGTCTCTGATCAGTGTGTGGCTGTAGAAATAAAGCAGACTGCTGAACCCCGACCTGGCCATGGCATCCAGGATCCCATAGACCCATCCCAAAGCAAGGTGGGGGCAGAGGACAACTCTGAACTTCTGAAAGAAACCATGATCACCGGGGATCTGTGCCTCTCCAGTGAGACCCTCTCCAATCAGGCAAGCCAGTGTTTGACAAATTTAAGTAAACTTTAGTTTTTAGAGACTGTGTATGACTCTTCTGTGTTTTAGTCTGCCTTGCCCTCCCCTTGGTGGCAGCTCAGGACTCCATGTCACTCCCAGGTGTACTGGGCCATGTGGAACCAGTGGATGAGTATCATCACAGACATGCCATCTTGGATTGCTTCTCTTCTAGCCTGTCTCCCTTCCCCTTACCCCTGCCACTTCCTCCCTCCCTCCATCCCTCCTTCCATCCCTCCCTTCCTCTCTCCCCCCTCTCTCCCACCCTCCCTTTCTTCCATTGGTAGCTAAGGGGCCTTAAGCTTTGTTCTCATTTCCAAGCCAGGAAAACCACACAGTTTTCATTAACATGGTTGCATGCCATCCTGCTTGATGCACCCAGGGTCTGCCCCTGTGCTGTCCTCAGAACTAGCGTTAGGCTTCCATCCAGGGCCACCAGTGAGTGCTGTCCTACCTCTGCCCCGTGCTATGGAAAGGTTTGTCCCACATGAGTTAACTTGGCTCCTGCAAGAATCCAAATTCTGGGGCTTGTTTTCATGGCTGTTAGTAGCTTAAGGTGGTCTTTATTCTGGGGCTAGTGTATCTTCTACCAGAGCTGTGCCTCTTCCGATTGATTTCCCACACGGTGTGCCTGAGGTATTGGCAGGCACTCCACTGTGTCCCTCCAAAGTTAATTTGCTAAAGCCCTGACCTCCACTTGACAATCTGGAGACAGGGTCTCTGGAGTCAAATGAGGTCACAAGGGAAGCTCTAATTTGGTAAGACTCTCTGCTCTCCCAGACTTCCTCTCTCCCTTCCTATCTTTCTCTCCCCTCCCATGTGTCTTCTTTCCCTGTCTACCCCCACCCCTGTCCACTTTCTCCCCATCCCTTTCCACTTAAGACACAGAGAGAAGGCAGCCAACTGCAAGCCAGAAAGAGGACACTCTCAAGAACCCAGGAGTGCGGACAGCTGAACCAGGAAACCCATTTCTACTGTGCAAGCCACGCAGCCTGATGCAAGTCAGTAAGGGTGGCACTGCTGGATACAGCCACATAGGAGGCTCCCTTCAGTAAGTGTCCCAACACCGTATCTGCTCAGAGCAGACATGCCCAGCCTTTCCCTTCCTCTTTGCCCTCTGCACAACCCCATGGATTTTCGACTCATGCCCTTACCAGTTAATTAGCAGCAGACACCAGGGCACTCTGTATGGACATCAGGAACTAAGAGCTGGGTACCTTACTACCAACCAGGCCTCTCCATCCTGATGCATACTCTGAATAGCGCCTTCGACGGAGTCTTCACAGGGCTGGTCTCCTTGTCTCTCCCTGTCAGGAATCACAACTCCGAGCCTGCTGTCCACCATCCCAAAGGGTCATGTCTTCTACCGAGGTGTGTGGCTTTTCAGAACAAAGGAAAGTCCACACTGGTTCTCTCACGATTGAGACAGCTGTCAAGGCCACATGCCTGTGATCTTAGTGCTCTGGGGGCTGAAGCAGGAGGATTACAAGTCCAAGGCCAGCCTGGGCAGTTTGGTGAGATCCTGTCTTAAGATGGTAAACCATAATTTGAGAAGAGAATGGGGGCTGTAGCTCGGCAGCAGGGTACGGGCCTAGCGTGCTCACGGCCCTGGGTCCACTCTCTACCCCTGAAAAGCAAACAAACATACAGCTGTTTCATTTATCCTTACATGCACATCAGCTAAACGCTGCACAGAGGGACAACACATCCGCACAGATGCACACCCCGGAAGCAAGGCTGGCTTTACACAGTCGAGAACAGCTGCCACCAGAGCACAGGACAAACCTGAGCATCTCCAGCACCCCAGAAGCCCCATGCACACCCCAACCCCAGAGGGCAACCAGCTTAGCCTGGCTTGGGCTGTTCTGTATCAGAGCCCACAGGGCAGTCTGTCCATTGCCTCTGGCTTCTTTAGGTTTTTCCGTGTCTTTCAGCATCTGCTGAATGCTACATCCAGCAGTGGCTATCTTACTCAAGGACAGTCAGTGGTATGTCTATCCACTGTCCACAGGTACTGAGTATCTCTGCCTTGCAGTTACTGAAGGCAGCTCTACCATCTATGAACCTGACGTGTGGCACTCTGAGGAGAAGACCCAGGGGTGGGAGCACAGAGCTTGAGCAAACATGGCCCTACCTCACAGAGGACATGACATGGGACACTCGTGTCTCTGCTGGCAAGTTACATTTTCTCTCCTTTTTGTTGGCCACTCGTTGCAGAGGTCAGGTCACAAGGTGATGGTGATCACTTGAGTCCTCCTGACAACAAACAACTTTCTCTCTCTCTCTCTCTCTCTCTCTCTCTCTCTCTCTCTCTCTCTCTCTCTCTCCCTGTGGGGGCGCTGGGGTGCCTCATTTGCTGAAGTTCCAGCACCCGTATTTTTGCCTGTTTTGGATTGATTTGCTTCACCTCTGTTTTAAAGACTGCCTTTGGGTGGTTTTTTATTCTAAGCGTATGTCTTTTGTCAGGTGGGAGCGTCATGAGCCCAGTCTCTGTTTTGTGGCCTCGCTGTGCCTCTGGGCTAGCATCCGATTGTTCAGCACTCCCATTTGGACAGCACCACCAAATCCTATTCAGTTTCCCCCACTCCCCAGCCCTTTCCATCTTGAACCATCTTCAAGTCAGGATGATCCTGAGCTATGGCCCTGCATCACTTGCTCCTTCTATCTTTTGTTTCAGTCCCATCTTGACAGGCAGGCCTTTCCTCTCCTGTCTACATCATTGATAAGAATATCAGACAATGCAGGACTGATGTCAGTCCCCCGTGGGGCTGCAGACCTCCCCGCAGGGTTACACGGGGCCATTAGCTAACTCCTTTGTCTATAATTATATACAACATTCACTTAGCAGATCATCTGGGATGCGCTTCCCACTTCATCCTCGAGAACCACGCAGCAGACTCTGCCAATGCCTGCTGAAGTCACCGCAATCACAGGTCCCTCTTCTACAGGCTAAGGACCAAAAGTCTCACAAGATCAGCTCTCAGAAGCCAGCATCGTCGGGGAAGGGAGGCCTGGGGGGCTTGCCAGCACTGTATTCTCTCTGCTTTGGGATGAGATGTGTGCTAAGAGCTGATATTTTAAGAAATCGGCAGGGGCCCTTCAAATCAGAGCAGATCTCTCTCACTGAGCTGAGGCAGGTTGCCTAGCAACCAACTCTCATTACGTCATTGCTAGTCAGATTCTGAGGACTCTGGGGCCCAGAAATAGGAGTATCTTGGGGAGAGGGAAGGCCACACAAATAGAGAGGACAGGAGAGTCACTACTGACTGACCTGGGAAGGCCTGGGAGGCTTCCTGGAGGAGGTGATACTACTAGTGTCCGTGCAGATGGTGTTTAGGGCTTGGGATAAGACCCGATGCATTGGTTACTTTTCTAGTTCCTGTGATAAAATACACGACAAAAACAACTTACATCAGGAAGTGTTTGTTTTTACTTGTATTTGGAGGGAACCGTCCACTGTTGTGGAGAAGGCATGGCAGGCACAGCATGAGAGAGCTGATCACACAGGTCTACAGTCGGGAAGCAGAGCGAGTGGTGCTCAGCTCACTTTCACCTTTGTATCCCAGAGACAGATGGTGCTGCTTACCTTCAGAGTGGCTCTTCCCTCCTCAGCTAAATGTCTCTGGAAATGCCCTCACAGAGCATTCACGTGTCTCCTAGGTAATTCCAAGTGCAGTCAAGTTGATGCTGAAATGAGCCATATCACCTGGGTTCTCCTTTGTGGTACCTCAGAGACAGAGGGGTTCATTGCCTCTAAGCTGCAGCTTGGAGGTCCCCAGAACCTGTGAAATCAGACAGCAGTCCGGGAGTCTCAGCTCTGGGGTCCCACACGCTATCACTGGTGCTGCGGTACTGACTATTCGCCTAGCTCTAAGAGAGCTCTGTGCACATGATAGCCCTGTGTCCGTGTGTCCTGTGCAACCTTCACACAATGGCACACATTTATGAGGACAGACAGGAGCCTCTCTGCTGTAGATACCTGGTATCTCACAAGCCCCTCCAACTCCTTAGAGGCCAGGATCCCATCATGGCCCTATGGTCACTCACCATCTTGACTTTGTCATCTTCAAGCATAGGCACCATGCTTTGCTTTGCCCAGGGTCTGGCACAAAGGAGGCTCAGCTCTGCGCTGCCCCACGCTGCACCCTCTGAGCTGACACAGCTTCAGTCCTGGGTCCTGTATTTTCCAGCCCCACAGGGCTCCTTTGGAGTCTGTGTCCATGTCTACTGGCTGGACAGGATCCTTGTTGTCTAGCCTTGACTGCCTCATACCGTCACCTCTAGACACCCCTAGGGGACATTGGCCACACAGGTCTGGAACCAGCAAACCCTCCTGGCCAGTCTAAGCCAAATCCACATCCTCTCTCTCCCACTGTGTCCTCTCCAAGGCAGACACCCTGGCCCCACTGCATACTCAGGAAAGCAATTTCTTCTCGACCAGCCGGGGTCCTCTGCATATCATGTACGAGGCTCTGAGTCACTGTCCCCAAAGGTGTCTACATCCTAATCAGCCTGTGGGTCTGGAGCCTGAGGCAGCAACAGAAAGGTGTGGCTGGACTAGGACCCTGAAATAGGGATAATCCAAGATGTAGTCACAGTGTCCCAGGAAAGAAGAGGCAGGAGGGTCAGAGTCCAGAGGACACAGACAGGAGGACAGACCTGCAGAGCTGGCTTTGAAAATGGGGAAGATGCCAGGCCCCAGTGTACAGGCACCTCTAGTAGAGGAAAAGACCAAATGGGAACACCTGAGGCCTGGTCAGGGCCACTGCCTTGGAGCCCTTTGAGATGAGGTGATTTTTTAAGTTAGAGTGCAGTGTACCTCAGGCCCTCAGCTAACTGGAATCCCCTCCATACTGACCTCCATGGGACCCTCTCAGGACTAAGAGTGTTTTGTCTTGAAGATATCTGTCTAGCAGTCCCTTGAAGAAACAGTGTCTCTGCTTGAGAACACAGAAGTCACCCGTACACAAATACCTGTGTTGAGAATCTTAGACAGTGAGACATAGACACCAGGAGGGGGAGATACCCAACAGCCCTGCCCACCCTACTCCCATCCCTCCTGCCTCCGGAGCAGTTGGAGATACCCCTGGGTACTCCCTCATCCCTGCATTCCAGAGAGGGCCCAGGTCAGACTCACATGTGGCTTCACTGTCTGATGCTGCTGGTTCCACGGGAAGCCTTAATTGACGAAGCAAAACAAACATTTGCTTTGGTGATCCATGCTGAGTTAGATACACGGCATTATCTTAATTAAGCCTCGTGACTGATGAATCTCAATAAAACAGCTGTTCCGCAGTATTCAGGTATATAAATAAAAATAACATCAGGCGGGTGGCTGGGTGCAGGCTTTGCACGAGCTGCGTGTCATCATGAGAGAGCCAATGTGGGCTGCTTGGACCTGGACACGCTGACCTTGGGAAAGGCCACCCAGCACTCTGGAGGAAGGACTTTTTCAGGGTTATGCCTGGAGGGGGACCAGGAGCACTTGGCAAGTTTAGACCACAGGAAGTCATGAAGGACAGGCCACCAAGGCTCCCGTGGGAGAATGGGTTGGTAACCTGATGGACCTGACACCACATGCCCTTGGGCTGTTACTGGGAGAGCACAAAGAACCCTCTAGCTGGGAGCTTAATCTCTAACCTCTGCAGTCCTGAAACTGCCTGCCCCACTAGACACCATCTTAGGAAACCAGGATGAGGGGCCAGAGTTATAGGAGATAGCTCCAACGATCCTCTGCTCAAAGGCAGGTCCCCCTCTCCTACAAGATTCCACCCAGTGGAGTGGGGATTAGGATTAGAGGCTTGGATATCTTCCATTTCACTCCCCTTGTGTGATCGCTATTATCTGACAAGGGTCAGTCGCCCAAGTCCCCTGGATTCTGTGGGGCTCAGGTCCCTGCTATTCAATGACATTGTCTACATCGTCCACACAGCTTCTCTCTGGGCATTTTAACTATCTCCAGTTGTCTTGAACTACCCAACTACATCATGGACAGTGTGAGGAGCAGGAAAACCACACAGTAGGGCTCCTGTGGGTGTAATAGTCTGTGAGGGAAGCAGGACAGGGCTCTGTGAGATTCCTCACTCTCTGAACACTGACTAACTTACTAGCCAGCACTGTCAAGGGAAGGGATCACCCACTGGTCTCTGGAGTCCTCGTCACCGACAACTATCCCATTGCTAATTTGGCTTCCACACTGTGTGGTTTTCTGAGGAAAACCCTTGTGTTCCTTGTGATTTCCTCTCTTTCTCCATCTGGGACTTCATCCCCAGAGCAGCTTGACAGGTCTCCATCAATTAACTCCACCGTTAACTGAGCGAATAATGATCTGCGAAATTGGTGGGAGTTACGTTAAGTAGCTTGGTGGTTAACTCTGACGTTGTTGATATTTCTGCTAAAAAATAATTAAGTGTCTCTCATTGGCTAGGTTTCAGCTCTCAGTTGTTAGGCATCTAATAATTTTATCACAAGTCATTTAACTTGGAATTTTGCTTAAATTCACTGCAACGTGCAGCTGTGATAAACGACATCAAAGGAGCACGGGTTAGCATGGAGGGTTGATGCTGAGCCCATCAGAGACCATTACCCAGGGCCTCCAAGCCTTTTCTCTGTGATGTCCTATGGTGGAGCATTACAGAGTTAGCTGTCCTCCCTGAGGGTCTTACACTGGCCACCAGCTTGGCTAAGTCATGCAGTGATTCCTCCAATCATCAGACTCCTCCTCACTGCACGTCAAAGTGTCCCTGAGAAACTGCTGATCTTCTGTCCCTGGCTCATGTCCTCATGATGAGTTTATCTTGCAAATCAGACCCCACTGGGCCCTGCAGGAGGAAAGCCAGACAGATGCCCAGATAGAGACTGTTGCCACCACCCTCACCATAGGAACCAAGGACAGTTTGCCCTCAAGAAATGATGGCAGGTGGCGGGCAGGTTGTCAAATGGCCCCAGTCAGCCAGGATTCCCAGGAGACCTGGAACCGTCTCTTACCAGGACAGAGGCTGAGTTAATGGCATCGGTACTGATGCCTGGGTCTTCTAGAACAGCTGGGCCTTCTAGAACAGCTTGGGCTTGGGCCTCACACAGATCCCTTCTGGGATAACAGAGTCCTACTCCTTGGGAATGAAGCTTTGGGCCGAAGGAGACCAGTGGGGGCTCAGGAGCTCAGTGTCTGCTGGCCTAGAACATATATGCCTGGAATGCCAGTTAGAAGGGGGTGGAAATATGTTTCAGAACTGAGAACTGAGCATAGCCTCTAGTCCATTTAGTGAGCTGGCCATCTGGATAATCATGTCTACATTTGGATGGCTTTGCTGGTCCTGTGAGCCACCCCAGAGGAAAGAATTCCCTCTAGCTTGCATGAGGCTCCTGCTGGTGGGGGCTCTGCATCCCCACTGCTGTCCCTGGATACCTTGGGCCAAGGCTGTGAGGAGGTTTTGGTGGAGTTGAGCATAGCTTCCGGAAGCAAATGGCCCAGAGACCACATGGCCCCACAGGGAGGCAGAAGCTCAGTCAGAGAGGGGCTTCCAGTTGTCAGACAGTCAGGTCAAGGAGCAGAGCAAATGAGAAACAGGCCCTCTCTGCCAGGGACCAAGGACCTCAAATGTGTCCCGTTGCCTCAAGTGGAAGCAGCCCTCAGCTTTGTACTCACTGGTGACCACAGCTGCATGGCAGACCTTCTCAAACTCAGTAGCTGAAAGCTCACACACTGCCTCCAAGCACTGAGTCAGGAAAATGGGTGTGTCTTAGCCCAGGCCACATCTCTTAGGACACTGTTTACAAGGTACCAGAGGTATGGCTTCTGCCACACAAAGGTTCAGCAGGGGCAAGAGCTATGTACCAACCTTGGCCAGTGCCTCAAGTCCTTGCCATCTTGTCCTTGGGACTCCACACAGGGTTGCCTAGTAACAGGGCAGGCCTCCCCAGGACAAAGATGGAAGGGTTTCAGAACCTGGCGTTGTCCCATGCTCTGCAGCTTTCTATTCCCTTGGGTTGAACCTCCTGTGAAGTCAGGCACTGTGACCCTCTGTACATACCTGTTACCCCCTCTTCCCAGACCTCATGTGCATGCTCACATTCTCCTGGCTAAGATGCATATGGCTCCTGGCTGCCGTTATTTCCCGCAGTCTGAGGCTCCTGTGTACTCTGTATACTGTGTACATTGTTTTGAAGAAGGGCGTGGCTTTCACCTAGAGACTTCTGGAATCCCCCCAACCCTCCATCACTGATGTCAACGGCTCCCTATAACTGGGAGGTGACAGCTTCAGTGGACTCTGGCCTTCTCTCTCTTCCTGGACCTACCCACTGGCCAATGGGGTATTTGGGTTGGCACCTTGTTCTGACTTGGTATACACAGAAATCAAAGTCCTTTAGAGTCTTGATACCAGGAAAGGAAGGGGCTTATGTAGAAGGTATGACAAGTGGGCTCAGGAGAGAGCTGGGGTTGGTGTTCTGCGGACAGGTGTCTAATAGACAGAGACACACGCTGTGGAAGATCTCAGGACCCGGAAGGCTAGTTAGTAATAACAGACTGTTCTGAGAGGAAGGAGCCGACTACAGAAAGGCATTCATCAGGTGGGCTTGACCCCATTTGTCCTTGGGGCGAAGGCTGTGCAGTGAAGGGGAACCAGAGCCCTGAGAAGCTGAGGCAGTAGCCATCTGACCTCCCCTCCTGGTGTGGTCGCAGCTTGTCCTGGTCACGCCTGCCTGTGTCTCTATCACATCTTGGTAATAAATGAGACGTTCTGAGCAGGCCATCAATTTCGGCATGATTGGCTTTCAGGGTCCAGGCTGTCTGCAGTGCCTTTGGGGTGGATAGCACACTGGCTGGCCTTTGTTCCCAGATTCCAAGAGACCGTTTGCCAGAGAGATTTATACTCGCTTGCTGGCTGGGAGCTACTGCTGCGTCTCCTCACTCCGTTTATCTCCTGAGGGTTCTGGCTCACCTTGAGTCTCTCTGGGAGGGGTTCCTTGATGTGAGCCCTGAGGTGCCTCTGAAGCTGCTCAGAGGATCCCATGTGCGGCCCACAGAGCTCCCAGGCCTGCCTTGAAAACACCTGCTGCTGGGAGGAAGCATGAGCATGAGCCCTGGGACAGTCAGGAGGATGAGAGTCTCCTCAGGAACACGTGGTTACCAATAGGCCTGTGAGTCAGGGTGAGACAGGCCTGGGGTATCTGAAAGGCCTGAGGACAAGCTCCAAGGTTCCTTCTTCCCCAGGTATCTTGTAGTAATAGTCTACAGAACAAGCTAGCTATTGGCCCATACAGTTTAACCTTGGGCTGATCAGCTGGCATTGGACACATATCTACAGAAACCAGCTTGGTTTGGAGCTGGGGCCGAAGCACACAGTTTCTTCCTGATTTCTGTTTAGCAATGAGAAGAGGGGTCCAGGAGGTCTCTGGACTGAGTTTTAGACTCTTTCCATGAGGGTTTTTTCAGCTTCATTTCAATTGCTGTAATAAATATCCTGACCAAACAAACAAAAACCAACTTAGGGGGAGGGAAGCATTTGTTTCAGCCTGTACTTCCAGGTTTCAGTCTATCATTAAGGAGATCAAGGCAGGAACTCAAGCAGCCAGTCACATCTTATCTACAATCAAGAGCAGAGGGAAGGGAAAATACCCACGGAGTCTGCTTCCTCTTACCTCATTTTTTCTTATTCCCTATAGTTTAGAACCAACCCTCTCGTAGGGAATAGTGTTGCCCATAGTGGACTGGGCCCATCTACATCAATTAACAATCAAGACCATCATCCAAAGACATCCTCACAGGCTAACATGACCTAGGCAGGCCTTCATGCTGGACCAGCTGAGCATCAGAGTCTCCCTTTCTTCACAACACACCATTGCACCCTTCAGCTTTCCAGTCACCTGAAGGATTTGTGCTTAACTGAGCTGGCGGCGCTGAAGTCCAGTCACTAGGCCCAGTGGTAGACCCACCTCCCAGATATTGCTGCTGAATCTGGGTTCGCATGTCAAGACAACTCTCACCTGGTAGAACAAGGTGGCAAGCACTGACCCCATTCTTCACTAAGTCTGTATAATACTTTACACATCGTTTAAAAGATTTTATTTATTTATATACATGATGAGTACACTGTATATACTTATACACTATAGCTGTCTTCAGACACACCAAAAGAGGGCATTGGATCCCATTACAGATGGTTGTGAGCCACCATGTGGTTGCTGGGAATTGAACTCAGGACCTCTGGAAGAGCAGTCAGTGCTCTTAACCGCTGAGCCATCTCTCCAGCCCTACACATCTTTCCTAAGTGCTAAATTTCTCTGTCCTTTTTTGGTCTGTTTGTGTTCTTGTGTGTGCAAATGAACATGTGAATGGGTGCGACTGTGTGCACGTGTGTGTGGATGGAGGACAGAAGTGATGGCGGTCCTCAGGAGCCATCACCTTTTTTAAGTTTTTGGTGTGTGTGTGTGTGCGTGTGTGTGCACACATGTATGTGTGGCTACACTTGCATGTGCAGAGTCCAGAGCTTGTCTTGCTCTATCATGCAACATCTTACTTTCGAGTCAGAGTGTCTGAGTCTGGAACTCACTGATTGGCTAGGCTGACTGGCCATTAAACCTCTGGGTTCTGCCTATGTCATTTCTCTGCCCTGGGATTACAAGTCACAACACTATGCCTGACTTTTGACATAGTTGCTGGGGATCTAAACTCAAGTCGTGTTTGCACAGATAGCACTTTATCCACTGAATTATCGCCCCAACTCTACCCTCTCCTCTTCCTCCTCCTCCTCCTCTTCCTCCTCCTCCTTTTCCTCCTTCTCTTCCTCTTCCTTTTCCTCCTCTTCCTCCTCCTCCTCCTCCTTTTCCTCTTCCTCCTCCTTCTTTTTAGGCAAAGTCTCTCGCTGGGAACTGGAACTTACTGTTAGTGGGCTAGGTGGCCAACAAACTACTAATCCTTCCATTTCTACCTCCCTAGTGCTGTGATTGCAAATGTACTATCACTCTTGGCTTCTTATGTGGGTCCAGGGGACCAAAGTGGGATTTCAGACTCATAAAGGAAGCACTTCACAGATTGAGCTGTCTCCCCACTTCTCAAAATTCTGAATAAAACTGCTCTGGTTTGTTTTGATGCAAGAGTCTGCAATAAAGTCAGTTTCTTAACCATCAAGTATGGATTTCCAGGGTTTCCATTTCTCCATGTTATAGTTTTGAATAATGATTAATGTATTTTTCTAGAAATGGCCTGTGATGGTCAATCTTCATTATCAGCTTGGCTGGATTTAGAATTGCCCTGGATAAAAACCCTGGTTTCTGAGAAAGGTGGGAAGGCTCACCCTGACTGTGGAAAATACCATTACATCACTGGCATCCCAGAACTAATAAAAGATCTGAGGGACAGAGCTGAGCATCAGCATTCATCTCTCTCTGCTTCTTGACAGTCGTGGACCAGCCACCCCAGATCCCTGCTGCAATGTACCCTCAGACCAAGAGTACAAATAAACCCTTCTTTTAGTTCCCTTTGCTGAGTATTTTATTTCACCAGTGAGAAATGTCACTAATATATAGCCTGTTTCATCAAATGTTCCACATTTATTAATATAAGTTGTTCACAATGCTGATTTATAATGTTTCTCTTCTTACATTTTATGCCAATAAGCTCAACACTTTTTCTCACTGCTACTACCCGTGTGTGTCTTCCCATGTTTTCTTTGTTGTTTTCACGTGTATGTGTGTGTAGAGTACACTGCATGCTTGTACAAGTATGGGGTTGGGTGTGGACACGTGAGTTTGCCTGTGGGAGCCTATGGTTGACATCAGGCATCTTTCTCAGGTATTCTCTACCTTATCCATTGAAGCAAGGTCACAGTCTTGACCCCAGAGCTCACCGGTGTGGCCAGTCTTGCCGGTCAGCTTACTCCTGTCTCTGTCTTACAGGAAGGCCCCATATCTTCCTAACATTTATGTGGATTCTGGAATCTGAACTCTGGCCTCAAGTGTTTCTTAGCAAGTACTTTGCCATGATTTACACACAATAATGATGCAAACTTACAGAATACATCGTGACTGATATATGTGTTGTAGGAAGAGTCAACCAAGCTAAAAGGCATGCTCTCTCCACTCTGGTTCACTGCAGGTGGTGAGGATGTCTCAAATCTATTCTGTTGGCAATTTTGAAATGTGCGGTAATGCATGTGTACTGCAAAAGGCAGCTGAGCTCCTGTCCCTCTGCCGGCCATCTTCTGGATTAATTTGTTCAGCAATTCGTTCCATTTCAATGTCTGAGCTTGTTTTTATTTCCTTCCACTATCTTTAGTCCCCTGTCTCTAGTTTGTTGAGCTAGATACTTAGCACATTAATCCTCGGGCCCCTTTCTTTTCTAATTGAACTATTTAAACCGATTGAATTTTCCACATGTGCAATTTTAGGCTAATCCAGCAAGTTTTACTACTAAATACTTGACCATCATTATTTCAAAATTCCAGCTCCCTCCCTGTATCTTCTCTGGCTAAGAGACTGTTTGTTTTGTGAACTTCCGGGTATCTCCAGTTGTGTCCTAGTCACAGGATCTCACCCCGCCCTGTTCAAGGAAATACACACATTTGCACCATGGAGTGGCTTCATCACATTGATTGCTCCTGGACCTTGGATCACTCTCCAAGACTACAACTTGCTGGGTTGGTGAGGTAGCTGAACAATTAAGATGGCTGCTCATTTCAGGGGACCCAAGTTTAATTCCCACCACCCACACAGCTGCTCACAAACATTCCCAGTCCTAGGGGATCCAACTCCCTCTTCTAGTCTCCTTGGGTACTGTGTGCACAGACAAAATGCAGATAAAATGCCCATATACATAACATGAATAATATATATTTTTAAAGTAGTACTTGCCTTAGGGGTCAGAGTCAAGAATGGGTCTCCTATGGAGATGCCTCCCTGGTTCCTGCTGTCCAGAGTCTCAGCAGCCATGTGACTCAGAAAATCTGGGCAGCAGTGAAGGAGGGGAGGAGTCCCCAGAAACTCCCAGTCTCAGGGATAATAATGAGGGTAGAGCTGTGACCCAGGAGGAATCCAGGAAGTCTCCCAGAAGAGGTGACATCTAAGCTGCCACTGGGAGGATGCCCACTGAGTCCCACCCAATGAGATGAAGCAAGAATCAGCATAAGCCTGTGAGTGAGGGCAGGCTTCTCTGTAAGAGCTTCCTGGCTATCTCAAAGCATTGTCCTCTTTACTGTCCAAGCTAGGGGGCGGTGAGCCCAGCTGTCCTTTGTATCTGAGGTGAGTGGTCGTTCAGGGACCCCTGCAGATATTAGGCTCCGCAGATGCTCTAGTCCCTCGCATAAAGTGGCAATGGAGCATCTGCAGAGCTCTCTTCCACCCGTTACATCGTGTCTGGATTTCTAACAAGGCGTAATGCAGCTAACTGCTGTGTAAGTGGTTGTTATGCTGTAGTCTTCAGGGAATAATGACAAGCAAGTGCAGATGTAATTTTTTTTCTTTTTTCTTTTGGTAAGTATTTTTTAGTCTGTTGGTTGAATGAGGACAGCCAACTGTTTTATCATGTGTGGGTGGGGAAACTGAGGCAAGGAGCAGTTACATCACCAACTCAAGGTTGTTAAAGTGTAAAGGGGCACAGTCGAGATGGGGATCCAGCCTCTCCCTGATGTGACGAAGTGGGGCTTTTAATGACACCTGTGACAGATCTGATGGTCTGTGGGATGAATTCACAGCACTCAGCCCTTACTCTGTCATCTGGAAATGAATGTTTCTGTAGGGAGAGTCCAGGCTAGCACCTGGATAGCACTGGACCACCTTTCACATGGGAGGAGACAAATGTTGAATTAGACAGCATTTCCTAAGTGTCCAAGGTGAACCCTGGTCATCCCTTGTGACCTGAGCAGAGGTTCTTTTCTGACACTGCGTACTGGCTGGTTTTGTGTGTCAACTTGACACAAGCTGAAGTTATCACAGAGAAAGGAGTTTCAGTTGAGAAAATGCCTCCGTGAGATCCAGTTGTAAGTCATTTTTTCCTTTAGTGATCAAGGAGGGAAGGCCCCTTGTGAATGGTACCATCTGTGGGCTGGTAGTCTTGGGTTCTATAAGAAAGCTGGCTGAGCAAGCCAGGAGAAGCAAGCAAGCCATTAAGCAGCATTCTTCCATGGCCTGTGCATCAGTTCCTGCTCCTTGACCTGCTTGAGTTCCATTCCTGACTTCCTTTCATGATGAACAGCAATTGGAAGTGTAAACTCAATAAACCCTTTCCTCCCCAACTTGCTTCTTGGTCATGACGTTTGTGCAGGAAAAGAAACTCTGACTAAGACACACTGGATGCTCAGCAGCAGAGCCTATGACCATGGATTTCACAGTCACACCCCCTTCAGCCTGAGGGGCACCAAGGCCAGTTCTGCACTTAAGGTGAGTGTCTAGGATGGTCTAGTGTGGCCAAATAAAAAGGTGTCATAAGCCCCCTATCTTCTGTGTCTGTCTCCCGTGACCGGGCCCAGCTTCACTCATAGCTGGCAGATAAGGTTTTGCTTGCTATGTTACATGGGACTGGTGTAGGAGGGGAACCCTGGAGGCTCTGAAGTAGGCTAGGGGGCTATCAGGGAGCTGGAAGAAATGTTCTAGGGATGGCCATGTGTCTGGTCACTTTGGGCCACTGGAGTTAGGAAGGTGCTGTCTCTGGAGAGTGGAACCACTCTGCTCAGAAGTCAGCTGGATTTACCAGGCTCTGGGGTCTGGACAGATCCCAGGAGCCACCAGGACCAGTGAGAGAGGGGCAGTAAGTGCCCAGGGTCCTGGCTTTGGCCTGAGTGCTCTTCCTATAGAAGAACATCTCCTGAAGCTCATTTCCCATGCTGTTCATGCAGCTTCTGTTCTGAGACCAGCTTGGCATGTCCTCTGCAAACAAGTCACTCTTGGAACAATTTCTCAGTAATCGTTCAAGAATCTATATTCTGATCCCAGTCCTCATCCCAGCTGGCCAGCCCAGTCCCTCCCCAGCATGGCCAGACTGCTTCAGAGTGATGGGAAGATGGCCACACTAGCTGCGTGGGATTATTGAAGGGCACAGTGGACACCAAGAGGGGAGAAAAGGGAAAGCAGCACATCCGTTCATCTTTCCATTTCCTGTGAAAGGGAAGGTCCTCCTGCCACACCAGTCCCTAGGCAATGCTCTCCTGAGGATCTTTCTTTTCTTCCTTTCACTGACAGCCATGCCCAGATTCTCGAAGGAGGGGACTCTCCGACAGAAGGCTAGCCCCCTCCTCCTCAAAGGGCCACACAGAAAGCACGTGTCCTCTAAGCACAGGGAGCGAGTTGGAGACCTGTCTTCCCACATGGATGTCGCCATGGTTGGCTGACACAGAAACATCTCCAAGGTCTTCCTAACCAATATGAGAGGTCCCCAAAAAAGGGAAGAACAAGGCACAGAGGAAAGGGGCTCAGAGTGTTTAATGAGAATGTCAGGATGCTATTCTCTGTGTCTAGAGCATCCATGAATCTAGGCCATCTCCTGGTATGTCTGCAACAAAAAACTGTAGGTCTCTCTCTCTCTCTCTCTCTCTCTCTCTCTCTCTCTCTTCCTCTCTCTCTCTCTCTCTCCCTTCTTTCCCCCTTCTCTCCCCTCTTCCCTTCTCTGAAGGCCACCTGCAGCTGATGTATCTGCAGGCCACAGGGACCACAAAGCAGCCAGCCTGGCTGGGGAATGAGAACGAGGGGCCACTGGCCCTTGTCCCAGCTCCCTCTACTTAGTGCGGTGGATGAGGATTGGTCCTGCATTGGTCATCTAAATACCTAGCAGAATAGTTTAGGGGAGGAGACACTGCTCTCGAGCATGATTCAGGGGGACTTGGGTGGCACATGTGCAGAAGCCACAGGATAACAATGCTGCATCTGCAGCAGGAACATGAAGCAATGCACTCAGAAGACACAGACAGGATGGCACAGGCCAGACTAGGCACAGGCATAACCTTCTAGACACTCCTGCCCCTCTCCTCTCCTGGCTCTGCTTCTGGTGTTGGCTGGGTCTTCAGGGACTTCACACTACCACAGAGTGAGGACTGTCCTGGGCAGAGCACAGGGGGAGGAGGACAGATGGAAGTGTCCTCAGAGGCTAGTGACAAAGGAGATGGAGCAGTAGCTATGCTAGCTAGTGGAGGGGCGGATGGATCCCACAGCAGCAAGGTGACATTCCAGTGTCTGGGAGGAGATCCTGAGACTTGCAGGGTGTAGGTAGGCCACCATCTCAGATACCTCCTGTGACTGTGGACCCTCTGGATCAGGCATAGAGGGTCACCGAACACGTAGACATTGTGAGTGGAAAAGGCTGAAAAACAGGGTTTTTTCTCTCTAAGCCCAGACCCTAGCTGAGCTGAGAGCTGAGCCTGAAGCCAAACCTGGAATCCAAGCCCAGAGCTGAACCTGGAGATCAGCCCAGAGCCAAGACTGGAACTGATGAACCCAGAACAAAGTCTAGAGTCCAGCCTGGAGCTGAGCCCGGAGTCCAGCCTGGAGCTGAGCTTTGAGCTGAGCCTGGAG